>JABFEB020000113.1:2018684-2032531 GCA_019775895.2 Stomatorhinus ivindoensis
TTAAAGTGAAATTCCACTTTACAAATAAAGTTACTACTTTAAATACTTCTATACCATTAAACTTCACAAAAGAAACATCATATTTTCTTATGTATATTATGGCTCTAACACACTACATAAAATTAACTTGACCTTCAAGGGGGGACGGGAGGTGCTATTGGGGGGGGCATCCCCCTAGTATAATGGTAGGGGAAACACTGTATAGTAACGCACTGCCCAGCCCTAGCCTGCTTGTAGCATTAGATACTTTACTGAATTTCCATTAGGCCTTTAAAGATTCAATTATGTCAGAGTTTTATCATTTTAGTCTGCAGGGACAATTGAGACTCTCCCTGAAGATAGTGATGAATGTGTTATGCGCTCGCCCTAACCCGATGCAGGGTGGCCATGCTTCGAAGGTGATAATGAGAAGCTGCACATGGGGGCCTACTGTGGGTAGATGTTGGACTTCAGTATCTGATAAGCTTTTACAGATGTCTGTCTTCTGGCTTTATACCTGCTGGGAGTGTTTACTCCTCTCGTAGAATAAAGCCTTCTTCAGCAGTAGCACTGCATTGCATTACTCTCTGGGCACCATGCAAAGGAGGAAGGGTTGGGAAACTGGTGTTTCTCGCAGATAGAAGCAGAGTTTAACCAGGCCAGTGAGTCTCGACTGTTGTAGAAGCGTCATACAGTTTTTTTTTTATTTTTATTGTTATTCTTTTGGAAGCGATCTGGCCTGAGTTGTGGTAACAGAATCTGAGTTGCAGTCAAAGTGAGAATAGCAATGTGTAGTGTAGTTAAGTGCAGATACTTTATAATGCCCCAACCGTTTGGCATCTCATTATGTGAGTCCCGCCTCCAAGCCCTGCCCAGCCCATTGCTGCCGCTCCCCGATCGTCCCGCCCAGCCTTATATCTCCTTCTGCCTCTCGAAACGGAAACCGAGGTGGCAGAACTGTTACGCTCAGCATCTCATTAAGAGCAGCTTTCCTGCTCAGTGTTCGCGGCAGGTTGTCTGCAGTGGGTCCTTTGGCGTTCAGGGAGGAGGCCGGAGCAGATCGGCACCGTGACCACATATGCACCGTGAAGCACTTTTTAGGACTGAGTCACAGCGCACCATTTGAGCAGTGATGAGCAATGCATGTGTGTATCGCTTTGGACCTCTGCAACTTTACTGAAGCAAACCTGTCCTCCTTAATCCTGCTTTTGATCTCCCCTCCTCTCTCTATCACATGCTTGTTTTGTTGTTTAGTCTGTCCATGTCTCCCCTGGTTTCCAGTGTCCTTCTTACATTAATAAACCTTAAATCAGCTTTGTTTGTAAATTCCTGACCCTTCTCAGCAGGGCAGTACGTCATGTTTTTTTTTAACCTTCATACCTTCTGAAAGCCTGTGTATCAGTACATTCCGTTATGAACACTGTGTGTGTGTGTGTGTGTGTGTGTGTGTGTGTTAGAGAGAGGGAGTATGTGTGAGCTCTGTCCCCCTGCACCAGACCTCTCATGATCAAAACCCTTGTTGACTTGAGTAAGGCACTCACTGAAACTGCCACGTCTTGTACGTCAGCAGCAGTCATTCAGAATCTTTAGACACATCCTATGAAGTACTGATGCACTCGCCTCTGTTCGTTAGTAACCGTCTGTTAATTAATGCCCCCCTCACTACCCTGATTAAAATTTTCCAGCTTATACCTTTGTCAGCTTCGACACCAAGCTCATTTATATGCTAAGTAGCTGTTCTCCCTGAAAAAAACCCCCAGATATTTTCTGTCACCTGTGACGTGCCAGTTTTTGTGTTTCTGCTTTGCAGGTATACAGCTGCCCTGTGACTTCCTTTTCTTAATGCCCACCTAAAGAGAGCGCAGGGACCCATGCAGAGCACAAGCTTCATAATTCACAGTGAGACTGCCTGACTAAGGTGTCCGGTATGAGGTGGCCCCTTGCAGGTCTGCTCAGCACTGGGGGGGGGTCCACTCGGCCATGTGGCGGGGTTATTAATGATCCCGAGTGCCTGAATGTAAACCGTGCGATGACCTTGTTGATTTCTGCTTTTACCCGCAGCAGGTAGATCTGGCCTCTTCCTTGTGTTTTTGAAGTCACCTCTTTGCACACTGAAGCAGCACAGGAAGCTGATGAATTGAAACTGATAAGACGCTTGATTTTGCAGTGAAGGGGGCTTATTGCTAATCTTAGCTGGTCATACCTGAGTGCAGTGATGGCACTGTGTGTCTTGATAGCAGAAGTACGGCTGGGTTTGCAAGGAACAGCCATTGTCCAAGCCTCCATTTCTGCTCTTGAAACAGTGTCGCTGTACCAGTGTTCAAACCTGAACCAGCTTAAGGTTTAGCTACTGTGTTTTTGCTCATGGGGTGAGAACCTTCCGGATGGAATTGCATGTTCCCCATAAAGACCAAAGGAAGTGTGAAACTGTGCTCTGTGCCATCTTGCTTATGCTGTGAGTTGAATGGTATGAGACTGCCTGGTATCGTCCACTTATAGATTTATAAATCGCCTGTATAGAAGCGTTTCGGTCCCTGGCACTCGACCTTCTCTGTTTAGTCCAGGAGCCTTTTTGCCGTTGATGCCCAGAGCCTTCTTTTGTATGACTCTGACAGTCATGATGGTAATGGCTGAGGAAAAAGTGATGACCTGTCTTTAACATCCTTGAAAATGTCCCTGCAAGGCAAAAATATGGAATCTGTTTTTAATTGGCTTTCTAGATCTTTTTGTAACTTTAATGAACTAATCACTTATTTTTGATGCCTTGTTGAAAGTTCAGTAATTTTCCTGTACAAACACAATGTGCCCCATCTGTGAGACTGTCCGCATGTCTGCCCTGTCTGTCTCTATCCTCTCCGCACCTCACACTGCCCTGCCCATCTGCTCCCTGCGCAGGCCTGTCTGTGTCTGTCTGCTCCCCGCCCTCCCTGTTTCTGTCCACCCTGCCCTGTCTGTCTGCTCCCCGCCTTGCCCTGTGTGTCTCTCCACTTCCTGTCCTGGCGTGTGTTTGTCTGTGTGCTCCCTAGTCTGCCCTGTCTGTCTGCTCCCCGCCTTGTCCTGTCTGCCTGTGTCTGTCTATTCCTTGCCCTGCCCCGCATGTGTGTTTGTCTGCTCCCCACCCTGTTTCTGCTGGTCCTGGTGAATCTGATGACGTGTCTGCTGTGAGTCTCAACATTCAGACCACATATTATGCCCCTATGCCCCAAATAGTTTGTAGTTTTTCTTGTGACCTTAAATCCCTGAAACGTGTCTGGTGGTATCCCTGGAGAAGTGAAACTTGCATGATTATAAAGAAATCCCCTAAAGCTATTCTCAGTTAAGGAAGTGTGGTTTCAAACAAGCTCTCTTCTTTTCAGCCTCACCAAGAAATTCCCAAATCCTTTTTCAAATTCCACCCTTTCACTCCTGGCTTAAGGAGGAATTACCTAACTGTCGCTATGGCGCATGGAGGTGAAGCCGCTGCCGGTTTCCACTCTCCATCCGTGGCAGTCAAGCGTGGGGTTGGAATTTGGAATTCCACCCTTATCGTGCAGTGGCCCTCACCCGAAATGCTCCTCGTGACACACAGAGAATTGAATGATGGCTGCTTCAGTAACAGTAGGCTTTTGTTTGCCATTCAGGGGCACTGGGCTTGTTTGCTCTAGCTAATAATAATACTGCCGATGTTCTTGCCGAATCGCACCATGGTCTGTGAAAGGAGCACGTACCGGTGTGACCACGTCCATTCTTCTCCTACGTGAAATGAACACCGTGTCGTTTGTTTACGTCTTGCACCTCGGCCCTCCGGCTCTGTGAGCTGTTTCCCGACAGCTTGCTTTTGTTCCTGGGATTAGGCTTGGCTGCCTGACCTCATCGTGGCCTGGTCCTCACTTTCCGAAGTGACTGTGAAAACTTTTGCAGAGCACTTGTGAGAGAGTGAGCATTCAGCATCCAGAAACACTCAACGTGTGGGGACCGCGTAATCGGACATGTCAGGATGGGGTCCAGACCTCCGCAGTGGTGCTGTGATATAACCAAATACTTTACACATCCTTGCTTTATGGTGAACCCTAACATAAGAGGAATTCTTAAGGTGTTCTTCAGGAAGGTTTTCTGTATGGGATATTTTATACTTATAAAGCAGATTTTCTAGTTGTCACTGTTCACTGTTTATGTGCATGATTATTTGTATATACACACACACACACGCCTAGGGGGAAAAAATGAGACCCCTGTATTTTTAAATCCTGGTTTGATCATGGTTCTTCTCGCAGAAGGCTATGCTGAGCAGCAGGTAGCTTCAGGGTTCAAAATTTCTTAGAAAGCAGTACACAGGAATAAGTTGAAGAAGACGACACTGCGAGTGGGAACGACCAGAAACCAGTAAAGGGCGGAAATGACCTTCTAATGCTAGAGATGATCATTACCTTAGAAAGATAATGGGAAACGTTAAGTGCAGGTGTGAAGTGCACGGCTAGGACAGTTCGTTTCAGTCCCATAAAGCAAGAAAGAAGCTCTCCATTAATGAGAAACAGAAGAACCAGAAAGCAGTTTGCAAAAAAATGCCATTCACAGCTGCACACCCAAAAATTGAGTGAAGTAAAAAATGTGCTGTGGTCTCAATTTTTTCCCAGAGCTGTATATATAATATGCTATTTTATTTCCATGTCTTTTTGAAATAATGTTGGTAAATTGGCATCTCTGTTAAGGACAGGCAGGCCTCATATTTCCACAGGCACATTGTGGCATTCAGTGAAAAATGAGCCCCTGCTCTGCCATGTCACTGGGTGAAGCATGGTGGGCTAAGACGGGCAATGTTTTAAAGCGGATTGTTCCAGATTGATACATACAATGGGCACCAGAAGCCCTCTACGTACTACTTTAAATGGACACTACCCAGAATTTGTGTGTTTATAGATCTGTCCAGCTACGACTCGATTCTGGCATTTGGACAACTGTTTTTACTTGATTAAATTAGAAAAGATTATTCCTGCAAATTGATTTTAAAAGGTCGAAGAACTTAAGTAGCGGGGATATGCAGGGTTTTGGGATCAGTAAGCTGTTAGTTCTTTGGTCTCTGCAGTGTCCCTTCATGGCATAAGGTTAAGGCTACCTCTTCCTAGGCTTTATGTTAGTGATGGTTTAACGCAGGGTTTCCCAACGCAGTACTCAGGAACCCCCAGAGAGTCCACATTATTGCTGCCTCCCAGCACACCTGAACCAAACAATCAAGCAATCAAGAACACTGAATTCCTCGTTCAGGTGTATTGAAACCTGAGTGAAAGAAAAGGGCTCTGGTCTTCCGGGACTGGAGTTTGAGACCCCTGATCTAGGAGGTCCCTGAGGACTGAGCTGTGAGTGATGGGGTTTAAGTAACGTCCAAGCAACCAAATGGGGACTGGGTCACGAGAGGCCTTTCAGTGTCTCCTCCCCAAATGGGACGATGAGCGTCGCCAACATGGCAGGGATCAGTGCCCATGGGAATTTAGAATGGCACAAAAATGAGGAGGAGACACAGCACATTCAGTTCTCCGGGTCAGCGCCCCTTTGTTTAACCGGGTCTGCTTTCTCCTTGTCACTGTAAGTGAGGACTTCTCTTTAATCCCTCCTTACTCTGGGCTCCATGCAGCCTACGTTTGCAGCTTGCCTGAGGTGAGTACTGTTATTACCAGGAGTGGTACGATAAGGTATCCCCTCTCTGGTGTCAGGTTTTTAGACAGGCCCCCTCGTTGAATTATAAACGCGACACTTCCAGTCCGCACAGAAGGGGACGTTTAAAAAAAAAAAAAAAACTACCCCAAGCACCCCACACACGATCCGTCTCAACCCGCTCAGCGCAATTCTCGATGACAGGAGTCACCCGGGCTGGATTTCAGAGCCAGGTGTGAACCTTAACCCGGACCTGTGTGTGGAACTTCAATTACTCTTCTCAGAGCACTTTTTGAAAGGCCTGTTTTCTTAGCTGCTCCATGGGCTTAAACTTTACAGAAAGCGCGAACGGGAGACATCATAATATTTTTGCCAGTGCAGACCAATAATGTCAATACTGTGCTCTTTAAAGCGGCTTGTAGAGGCGAGTCGGCGCGGGGGTCATGTGGGGTGTTGGTTCTGCGTTATGTCTCCAGAGTAAGAGCTTCAGAGGTGGAAAATCATCCGCATGCCTATGGACAGACGGATTGGGTAGGAGGGTTAACCAAGAGTCTGTCCCACACACACTGGGGAGGATCTGAGTGCTGGCTGAGGGGAGTGAGATGTTGGCAGCTTACAGCTAGGCGGCATCACAGACCTGACATCCTGTATGTTTTATGGTGCTGTAGAGCAGTGGCTGAGTGATATCTTTCTCCAAAAATATTCCCCATTTAATCGTTCTCAGACAACTCCCAGGTAACCAAGACCACGAATGGCAAATGTGCAAATCTGGAGGGGAAACTACTGGGTGCAAACTTATTTTCACTGCACCAGGGTTAACGTTTCACATTTTCAGTCTCTGCTAGTGTGTTCTGCGCAGTGGGTGGTTGTAGAGTGCTGCTGGCGGCAGTTTTGTGGTACTATTTCTAATGTTTAGTTTTCAGATGTTTAATTAGATTACTTTACTTTCGTTTGAACTTGTTTGGTACCTCATGCAATTGTAGTAAAACACAGATTGCAGCATGCTGTGTTTTGGTTTTTGTAGTTAATGTGGGCAATCACACATGTAAGCCGTAATTCAACAAAAGGGTCATATGTGGTTTCTTGCTGATGGAAGAGGGGCATCTGCGGGCCTCACAGACATCACACTCTGCTACCCGCAGATGTATGAGGTGGATCTCGTGGCAGGCAGATACACCAGCATCCCAGCCGGTCTGTCATGGGGATACATTCTGCTGCAGATGGGAAGCCCTGCTTTCAGCCACCTCGACAGCGAAGGATATTTCGTTGGGTTGTTTACCTGTTGTCTGGAGTTCCAGGGGCCCCCCTTACACACACTAAGAATGCTCCATTAGTGACTGGGTCTTTATGAGATGTGATGGGGCCTTCAGAACCTGTACCGCTGTGGTATTTCTTTAGAAGGAAATAAGTGACCTCGCAGTGTGTTCTGTGATGGGGGTTGAATAGTGGGGCTGTTCTGGTTTATGGTCCGTTTTCATCTTGCCATGGGGACTCTTGTTTTTAGTGTGTGGAGGACCTGGGTCCGTCCTCCCTTGCTTGCGTTTTTTTTTTTTTTTTTTTGGATTGCTGGAAACTCAAACGCTAAGCTTGCAGATCTGTTTGAATGTCCCATAAAATTCCCCCTCCAACTGAATCAGTGCAGCCTCTAATCTGCTTTGCCCCTCTGCCCCTGTCCCCCCGCCCCACGTTCAGCCGGTGGTGCTGGTTCTGCCTGTCTGCTTTCATCCCCAGGCTGATAATTTATTGAAGAAGACAACATTAGTGTGGGGTGTATACCTTTACACAATAACGGCATCCTGGAATCCCTTCAGTGTTGCACTGCTGTTGTCACAGTGACTTGAGGCATTGGCCTTGGCATGTTTTTTCTGTTTAACACTTGGGATGGGGGGTATGTGCAGGGGCGGGATTTGGGCAATGAAGTGTCTGTTTCCCCTGACCTAGCTGCCCTTTACACTCTATGGCCTGTGTGACCTTTAGGTGCCCTGTTTGGCCCTCTGAGGTTGCAGGGCCGTGCTGTGCATGTAAGCCTGTGTGTGCGCGCGCATGCGTATGTGTCTGTGATATGGAAGGGAGTGGTTATTTTTGCCTCTTATCTGGTGTAAGAAATCACTGCCACGTATATTGTGTAAATGTTTACCAGGAGGGTGAATAAAGGCTCCCTAGTAATTCCTCTAGACGTATCTCGCAGACGTTACCTCTGCTATCCCACAGTGTCACATGAGTCTCTTGGCCGAAGACATGGAGAGTTAAGCGCAATGGTCTTTGTTAGCTGAGCTGCATGCTGCTGATTATAAATAACTATCAACTTAGTGTTTGATACTGAATACAGTTTTCCTCTCAAAACAGGTTTTCCTTGGGCATGTGGCCTGGTATGCCCTCACAGTGTCTCTCACCATGAATCAGAGCTACACAGTGTGGCTGACATGTTGCATGGCGAAGCAGGAAGTGATGCTCACATGTGGTGGAACATCAGCTGGACTTTCGTGAGGGGGCTGTTGTATTATTTATATATAGTGTAATTTTGCTTTTGGTTAAGTGGAAGTGAACTCTAATTTAAGGACCATCTCGCACCGTTCTACGTGTTAAGGACATCTCACTGTGTTATGGACAATACAAGTCAAATCAGACTTTACAGCCATGTCAAAATGTGCAGGCATACAGTGGAGTGAAATGGCCTCTGTCTTTAAAAATGGCTTGACACAGAACAAGTTAGACACATGAGATAGTAATGAATGAAAGAATAAATTCGACCAAGCCTGTGTAGCGGGTTTCATTGTACATTACCTCAGTTAAGAAAGGTAAATATCTCACAGTGAAAACAGTGTATGAAGTACAGTATGTGGCTGTTCTTTTATTTATGTGCAGCTGATGCAGAAAGTGACCAGTGCAGATGGTTATGAATTGAAGCTGCTCAGTGGGGTCCCAGACAGGAGGGCTGAGGTGGAAGTGTACTATGGAGTCTGCTGGCATGAGAAAAGAAGCTGTTGAGAATTTTAAACAAACGCGCTTTACAATACGGACCTATTCTCACACTTGGCAGAATGTTAAGGTCGTTATTTGGGCTCTTCTCCAGTTTTTCAAATCAAAAGTTATGGCATGTTGGTTCCCGGCTGGATCATGCCTTGACGAACCTCCGCCTCCCCCGCGTGTAGGTATCTGCACAACTCCCCCAATGCTGAATTTGAAGCAAGCGGCCGTTGGCACTTTCCGAGCAGCACTGCAGGACTCCTGTGCCACACGGCGTTTCTCTGCAAGTTACGATTTGTCCAACTTTCTTTGCCTTGTTAGAAAACTGCAGCTCGTCAAAGAACCTGATAGGTCCTCTAAGGCCGTTGCATGGTTCTTCCTAGTACACTAATGTACTTTTCGATAAGGCTGTTTCAGTGCGTAGTTACCACTTTATGCAGTGAATCCTTATGGTGGTCTATTTAAAAAGTGCTAGTCTTACATGTTGTTCCCACCCCTTTGAAAGGTTTTGCTTAATGGTAATCATCTGAAAGTGGAGAATGTTCCTGTAATGGAACGAGCCTCCCCACATCACGTGATGCCCGGACCACATGGCCACACATCTTCCGGCCATGCCGTCGTTAATAAGTCATCACGTCATGTGACACCTCAACCCCGTAACCAGATGCATGAATCACTCCCTGTTTCATGTGGGGTCACTTGGGTGGCATCCTCCCCTCCACAATGATTGCATAGCAAAACGGGAGTGACTTTGTTTCTCCTGCGCAACTTTACTATTCATGCGCACATTACGAACAGGGAAATGTGGTTGTCCCAGTAATCATGCGCCTGTGGGATTTCCCCCAAAAACAATGGTGCTTGCTTTCGTAATGGCTGTGAAATGTGTGATAGCTTTATGCTGTTTTTTAATACTCTTGGTCTTGCTTCGACTTGGCAGCAAGAATCTGTTGGGAAGCCAAGTGCACTGGATTCCCAAAATGTTAAATTGTTAACCCCGCCTGGTTGAGTCATTGTTGGGGAATCAATTCGAGTGTGTGGGGAGGATTTTACGAGTGTGTGGAGACCTTTCACAATGAAGCCGTCACTCCCACCAGGGTAGGTCTAGGTCTAAGCCTAGATGTTGAAGATCCAAAGCAAAGATCTGAAAGCTCTTCTCTGCTATACGTCAACATTCTCTGCAGCTGTTTCCATCTTAGCTGTGACGTAGGTAACATCAGGCTGAGCACGAAGTCACACCGCCCGGTTCCCGTTTCGTCCTATGGGGGAGTGATTGCTCTCCATCCCTTTGAACCAGTTTTAAGGGTCATTTTCTTTTTAATGATGGTCGGTGAACCCATTCGCTGCATTGATTGCGGTCTTGAGTGCCTCGATTTGTTTATGTAACCGGATAAAAGGGTTCATTGGATCGGTTTTTTTCCACATCCTACACTTCAACATCATGCACGGCTTTAAAAATGTTTATCTCCTGGGAAATCAGAGGGAAAAGCACGCAGCTGAGGGGTTGTTAAAAAGGTTCACGTGGTGATGAAGAGACCGTGGTGCCCTCCCCCCCTTCCACCACCAGCCCTGCTGATCGCTGTCCTCCCCCTACCCCCCAGGGCCTGAGCATGACGAGCAAGCGGAGCCTGTTCGGGCGGCTGGTGCCATGCCGCTGCCTGCGGGGGGAGGAGGAGGCCGTCACCTCGTTGGACTACTCCCACTGCAGCCTGGAACAGGTGCCCAAGGAGATCTTCGGCTTTGAGAAGACCCTGGAGGAGCTTTATCTGGACGCCAATCAGATTGAGGAGCTGCCCAAGGTGAGCCCCGCCCCTGCCCACAGTATAAGGCCCGGTGTCTCCTTACCATACCTGCCCTTTCTGTTGATCACGCCACACATTAATTATGCACAGCACCGTACCTCCAATGCTTCGGTCAGGAGCCTGTATCTTACCTGCATTGGCCACCTCACTTATTTCTTGCTGGATTTGTTTGCTTTTTGCATCTATTATCTTGTCGGCATCTGTCTGTGTGCCGTTTCTGTGTTGGGGCGCAGCGCAGAATGTTGACATTTCTGTTGACCTGACATGAGCACGTCCTCTCTGCCGTTCTGCATGACTTTAAGGCTCTGCTGAATTTACTCTCCAGGGAGTGATGTACAAAAAGCAGCACTTTCGAGCACCTCGCTCGTCTTTCACTCTGCTGCCTCTCCTTCCTGGTTTGGCACAGCCACTTCTACCGTCCACATCGTCACATGTACAGCCAGCAGAGCCCCTCTGCTATCCTGCGTTCGCGGAGGTGCTGTTCAACGGGTCGCTTAGCTCAGCATGCAGACCCCCAAAAGACCCCTGACCGTGCGCATGCAACTGACCCCCACTCTGCGTCCTCCACACAGCAACTGTTCAACTGCCAGTCGCTGAATCGGCTGAGCCTGCCAGATAATGACCTGACCGTGCTGCCCGCGGGCATCGCCAACCTCGCCAATCTCAGGGAGCTCGACATCAGCAAGAACAGTAAGTGTCACGGCTGCCTGCCTGCACCACCGTGTGCGTGTGTCTGCATTTGTGTGAGCGTGTGTGTGCGTGTTAGAGAGGAGTGTGGGTATGAGTGTGTGAGCTGTCATGATGAGAATCTGATCTCCATTGCACTTTAAGCTGCCCCCCCACGGTGATTTATTAGCGGCAAGACGTCCCTGGGGGGGATGTGATGTAAAGGCTCTGACATGGAGAACGTCGTGCAAGTAGCTGGTCTTTTACAGTGAGGTTCGGTTCCTTTAGGATGCCAGGGTGCCGCCGTCTGTGAGCTTGTGGTGGGTGAAACCTACATGGCTTCAGTGGGCAAATGACTCTTAATAAAAAAGAATAAAAAATCAGCATTTCATCCATCAGTGAGATTTGACAATGAGCATTGTTGTTAACCAGCTCCCCTTTTTTCACACACTTGCCGGATCCCACAGGTTTTGGCCTCAGGGAAACGCAGCTTAGTTCTGTAGATATGCCTGCAGATCTGTGTGGGGAGTATGAGTGGAGTTACGCTCTGCTCTGATGCCCTCAAGGCCATGTTCTGCTTAATACTCTTGTTAGTCCAGCTCCGTGTCGTCATTTGGGAAGCATAAGATGCTGTGATTCGCTCTTTAGAGGACATATTGTTCTTAAGCAGCCGGAGGACGGGATTTAGATCGGAAAAACGACACCTGTCGCGTCCTGGAGGCTGGGCTCCTCTCTGAAAGGCAGCAGTGTTTGGCGGTTGGGGGGAGCCAGCCAGAATGACAATGCCAGTCATACCCAGCACAAGCAATCACAACTAGCAATCCATTAAGTGGGTGCCTGAGACTGAATTTACGTCCCCATAACCAATGAAGAGCATAGCAGAAGACAATCCTCCTCCTGCTGTTTGTGCCCCACCTCCGTACATTTTCATTTGTTATCTGCTTCAAATCGGGTATCTAGTAGGAGCTTGCAGGAGGACAAAACCATAATTGGGAGTAATAAGGGAACTAGGAAGGAAGATCACAGACGTCTGCTCCCCGAAACCACAAAGAAATGTGTGGATCACACAACTGGTACCTCGACCACTTGAAGCATTTCTGACAGCTTGAACCACCCCCAGTTCGAGCTTCGCGGAACCGGTTTAACTTTTCCCATTTTGAATTAGCTCAGAATCGATAAAATGCGTGTTTAAACGCATCGCTTTCACACCGCTTGTGCTCAGAGAAAGAAGAGGTACACCGTGAAGTGTGGAGAGTCAGCGGCCACAGAAGCGTGACCACCTCAGTCTCACCGGTGATGCACCACTGCACATCCGCCCCCTCCGGAGGAGGGACGCTCTTCCACTTTACTTATTTAGCGGAAATGTAATCGAGAAAGCAGGTCAGCCAGTCCCTGGAGCAATCGGCCTTACTCAGGGGACCAACGGTGAAGTCACAACGCCAAGCCTGGGATTTGAACCTTGAATCTTCCTGTCCCGATACGGTGGCCTGACCTGCCGCGGAACTGAAGCCCACACGGGACTTGCCCTGTTCTCCCAGGTTCACTCCAAACCCTGATACGGCGCGCCGCAGGCCCGTACGATATAGGGCTGCTTCAAGGTTCAATCTGTAAAGCATAAGCTAACTGCTGTCCAGCAGAATGTCACCTTCATCTAGAGTGGCCAGTCTCTGTAGAAAGACTGATGACTGGTCAACCCCTGGTCTTCAAGGGATTGTTGAGTTGTGCACATCCTCCATAAGTTGTCTCGAGTCCCCACAAACCATGCACGGGAACAGCACAAATTAAAAGCGTTTCGCCGGAATGAACAGAGCGTTCTGAAAACTGACCTCGCCGCCAGCCTAATGACCTATTAAAACTGAGCAATGCCACATTTATGGTCACATTCAGCAGCTTCATTGCCTGGTATATACTTTTATTTGTTTTATTTTTTTTTGTCTCCTAAGGAATTTGTAGAACTTGCGTATATAAAATCATTTTATCAATAGTTAAATAAATAGTTAAATAAATCCAGAGTGTGTGTGTGGTGTACAATACTGCTCCTACTTATGGATAAGCTTCTCAGATGGGTTTTGTTTTATTAAATGATCTGACTTTTTGGTCAAGTTTTATGGCTTAGCATTTTGCCCCTTCACTCCCCGACAGGCATCCAGGAGTTCCCAGAAAACATCAAGAACTGCAAAGTTTTAACCATTGTCGAAGCAAGCGTGAATCCCATCTCCAAGTAAGTGGGCTTTTCCAGGAGCGTGATTATAACTGCTTAAACAAGTGAGAGTGGTCTGACTGAGTACAGGATTAATAGGCTGCTTGCTATCCATCAGTGAATGTGTATAATAAAGGTGGCTAAAATATTGAAGCATCTTGTGATTGTACAGAAAATTGATTTTCACCTTTGTGATCAGGGAGGAAATTCCTGCCCTGTAATTCTCCTCATCCTGCAACAGCTGTTCATAAGGGAGCAAAGGGCTTTGAATGCGTCATGAAACCTGCACTGTTTCTGCTCAACCAAGTGTTCTAATCTCCCGCTTTATCACGGTTATAACTGTCAGTAAAAATCACTAATGTTATGTTTTTTAGAAGAGGAAGTGCAGCTTCCGCTTAAGCACTAAATTAAAACCAGGACGCCTCATTGTCCCCGTGCGGCATGACGCCGCCTTGCCGATTTTCTGCCGAGCCGCTTGCTGATTGGTTTTCTCTTTCACAGCGAAGGCTGCCGTGGCCTCGATGCTCTTTGTTCATCTTTTACCGCAGTACATCTCCTGCTCGCTCTTGCTGGCTATTGCTGGTGCTTAGTGACTGTATGCTGTGCCT
>JABFEB020000113.1:2106173-2116479 GCA_019775895.2 Stomatorhinus ivindoensis
CTCCAACTACACGCTGTGTGAAGAAGTGCTTCCTCAAGTTCATTTTAAAATGTTCTCCCACTAATTTCCACTTATGGTCATGAGTTCTAGTATTTAAATGAAAAGAATACCCTGCAGGCCTGACCACAATAAGTACAGGGTATATGGATGGAAGGATGGATGGATGGATGGATGGATGGATGGACAGACATAGAACACTCGCAGCTGTTTCATAATCATGCAATTCAAGAGCTAAAAGCAGAGAGAGTTTTCACTGTACAAGTACAATAAAGAAATTATATTCTATTCTACAGGTGACATTTCATATTATCAAATCCTAATAGTTGAAAGTGTAAGAAACCTTTTGAGTTTCATTTAATGGTCTTTTTCTCTCTTGAACCTTCTATTCTTCCAACTATTGTTGTCTAAAAACACTTTGATGTCACGCCCACAGGGGCAGGGCAGCACAGCAGTTAGCAATCATCCTCTTAAACCAGTCTAATACTTAAAGCTTGAATGCACTAACAGCATTCGCGAAGTATTGTTGCCATGTATCGGAGCGTTACCAAGCATTTATCTGTCTCGTGTCTCGTGTCTCGTGTCTCGTGTCCTCTCCCTGCCTGTGTCGTCATGACCTGCCGTCTCGCCTGCCCTGAATCCCTGCCTGGTCCCGCTCGCCCTGCCTTCATCCCCGTTCCTGCTTACCTCGCCTGTCCTGCCTGCCTGCTCCACTCGCCCTGCCCGATCCATCCCATCGTCTCATCGTCCTGTCCCTCTTTGTAGGACTGACGTCCCCGGCTTCGACCCTTCAGCGCCCGACCCGACTTTTCTCACGGATTTCCCTTTTGGCATTGTGTGTTATCGGCTTTGTCAGTCTTATTAAACCCGTCTCCTCGCTACTGAAACACACTAAGCATGATGATGAGAGATTTTTCTCTGAGGTGAATGCAATATTGGGGGGGCGGGACCAGCAAACGAGACAAATGTAAGTAAGGAGAACATCAATTGTAATATTCAAAGTATGCTCTCATTTCGAAAACCTGCAGGTATGACTGCTGACAGCCCCAATATATGGCAATTAAAAACCTTTTAGTCTATTTTTTTTACATTAAAGGTCATGTATAGGGCCTACTAAAACTACAGGAATTATTTTTGTTATGTTGCTTTCCATTCTAGAATTATCTGTGTGCTATTCTCTAATGTGTAGAATTCAATACAAATACAAGAACTGCAAATGTGACACATTTCATAACATACAAACAAATTCATTTTCACTTTGTATTTGATTGTTTCAGGACAAAAAAACTTTTTTTTGTCAAGAATAACAATCACGTTCCCTTAATTTTCAGTACCAAAAGGCAACGTGATAATGATTTCTAATTAATTAATTGCCTGTCACTGGGGCTGTACCCTTGTAATTGTACCTTTTAAGAAATGGACTCTGAGGAACATCCCAAAGGTACAAACAGCATTAATGTACTGCACCATCAATGGAATCCATTTCTGTACATTAAAAGGTACAATTACCTACAGCGAAGGGTACAGTTGGCAGACCTTTGAGGGTAGAGCCTAAAGCTGCACGATTAATCTATTTCAAATCGAAATCGCGATTTGAAACAACGCGATTAACAAGTCGCAAAAATTGCTATTTAGAAAATACATTATACAGCACGTCGGACCCAGGGTTTAAAACTGCTGTGAGAGTAAATTTTACAAATTCATGCCGTGCTCCCTGTGTGACAGTCATTCTCACCAATCACAAGCGCCGTGTTTCTCACCTGCTAGTCATGCTCACCAATCAGAAGTGGCCAAGAAGGCGATTAGGCCCACAAACAGCAAACACGTGAAACCTGCGGAAAATGGTCCGAGATTAAAGGTCCTATCATCAATAGAACCGGCGAGCTTCTTTTAAACACCAGCTGCAATATACTTCAGCGTATCATACCTATGGTTTTTGCTAATAGCATTAGTATACCGCTAACCCATCAAAACAACGAGACAGTATTTCTCACAGCAGCCGAGTCGGTGACCTCCAAAAAAGCCGTAAAACCCACAACACAGTCGTGTTTATGTCATATGTTTTTGTGCTTATTAAATTTAAGTGTTTCCAAACATTAATCCAACAACAGTAATAAAATTGAAAAATTGCTTTAATATAAATACTAAATGAATAGATCGCTTTAATCGCTATTACAGTTGGGTATGGGCACGCGGTCTTATTTAGAAAATTTGCAAAAAGAGGGACATATATTGTTTAATAATTAGCTTTGTATCCGAGTATCAAAGCAAAGGAATGATGAGCTGCTTCAGTCGAAAATTGCATTTTACTTTTCATGTAAAATAAAATGCAGGGTTGGCAACTTTGGTTAGCTGCATGGAGTGAGATTTTCTGTTCTCTGTTATGCACGCACATTTACGAGTAGTGTTTGCGAACTGCCGTAATGTTTTTGATGCAGCTAATTTTAAGTTCAGAATGGAATATAGATTTGCCGTAAGATTTCTTGAGTGTGAGTCTGGAAGAGTTTGCAACCATAAACACATAGGCCTACATTTTTTGTTTCACCTGAATTGATTTGTATAGAAAATAACCGTATACAGTTGTTAGAAAGTTCGACCAACATGAAATCACCAATAAACGACTTCTATTTTTTCAACATTTTATAAAATGCATACTACGTTTAAAAATTTCCAGCTTTACGGTTTCAAGGCAGAACAGCCACTCTGTTACGAACATTGCGGTTTTTTGAGTGTTATTAGTGTTAATGACAGCAGCTAACAACACAATACCGCAAACAAAAGGGCTGCATACACCGAAGTAGTTCTTGTTTGTTCATTGGCGTGGGAAAGACGGTTCAAGTGTTATTAGGAGGGTAATAAGCGTTACCTGCAAGATCGCAATTTTTCTTTTTGGTGCAATTGTTTTCATTATTACTTTATTTAACCTGACACATCACATCTTTAAATTCTCATCCTTGCATTAGAAAATAGATCCGTTAATACTGATAGTAGGCCTATCTCATGCTGCATCATTTGTTTTAAAATTACTACACACTGAATATTGAACTCAAGCTTGATATGAAAAAATTAAACAGCAAATCAAATCGTAATCGCAATTTCTGTCAGAAAAATCACGATTCGATATTTTCCCCAAATCGTGCAGCCCTACTACAAGCAAAGGGTACAGTTTTTTTCGGAGGGTGTACTCTTAAACATAAAGACTGTCGAGCTGGTGATCATTCAGAAGAATTACTATCCCACCTGTCAAGGGACTGATGTGTTACGTGCTGCTGACTTTGTTTCCTTAATGAAACGTTCTTAACCACCAGTCATGTATCACGTTCGAAAACGATCAGACTTCTAAGAAAGTCGCAGTTCGTGGCAGTCTTAGTCTGACGCAAAACTGGAGAGACCCCTCCCAAACAGGAGACATGTATTACAGACTCGAAAGTAATACTTTACTGACTAACTGGTATTTGACAAAATCAAGTTTCAGAATCTACATCAGAACAGAAAGGCATTTTCATCTATTTAATGCAATGCATGTTTTAAAATCTACTTAAAATGTAATGAAAAGGTTGATAGTTGGAACCACATGGAATTTGCATCAAGTCCTTCATGACTCTTAAAGGGCAGATGCCCACTGAACACAGGGGTGAGGCGTTTCAGACTTGACCTGGTGGGCACAGTATAGCCATCATTGGAAGGGTTGCTACTAGTGCATTAACAACAACCCTAGAATTTTGCAGCTAATCGGCAGCAGATGGCGCAGTGGTTTAGGATATGGTTCAAGGGGCTAAAGGTTGTTGGCTTAGGATGGTTACACTCTTGGGTTCAGTTACATTGCCAATAAAGACATGCAGGAAAATTAAGTAGATATTTGTGTGTAGCAGATAAGCTGTATAATAGGAAAAGGAGGTATTTGCAATAGATCACACTACTGCTAAACCATAAGATTGATGAACTGCTCCAGTGAAGATTGAATGAAATACTTTGTGTGATCAGCCGTCTGAGTTTAATAATTTAAAAATTAAATAAAGATAGTTCCTTGTTTCAATAGTTGTGTATCGCAGCTCTCAGCCAAAGGGGAGGAGGGTGAAACCTAAAAGCTGACCTCACACCCCACTGGACAGCTAAGCCATTCCCAGCTGCTGTTCGGTGTGGATGGAAAGATGTCCTGCTCGTTGTGCCATGAGCATGCTACTATTCCACTGGTTCTCTGCTGTCTGGAGGACTTTTTACATACTGACAGCTAGGGTTTTCTGATCTACCACTAACCTCACAGGACCTTCAGAGAGAGAGAGAGAGGGAGGGAGGGAGGGTGGGAGGGAGAAAGAGAGAGGAATCAAAGAAGCTCTTTTAGAAACCTGAAAGGAAAAAGGGAATTTTGCTGATTTGAGGTAAATAGTAAATGTATGATGTGTAAATGGAAGTTCTTGTCATATTAATCAAGTGGTACTACACATACGCAAGTAAGGCGTTCACACCTTATTATCAGGTGCGAGAATCTTCATCACAAAGATTTTCTGTACGCACTTTTTTCCTGGCGTTTTGCACAATGAAGATTACTGATTCAGATAAGCTTCTAAGAACAATACTTGCACCATTTTGACGCCTTTCTCAGAAATCAACATACATTTTTTTTGTTTTGAATGTTTCAGGTAGTCGATGCTTCGCTTTCCATTTTTAAGGTTTTTTTTAAGTGAATGATGAGCACTTAATCTAAGGTTATTCAGACCGTAAGTGTTAACCTTCAAAATGTTGATTGAATTTATTAATGAAGACCTTCGGCCTCTGCATAGGAAATTATGAATGGTAAGTATATTAATTAGGCTACTGCTGCAAATTTCCCTACCTATGCAAACTGTCCTAGCCTCTACGTTAGATTGCGATATTTGAATTCTTTGGTGTGGGTCAGTTTTTGATGATAGGATACATACTTTATAATCCTGTAAGCACTTATCCCATTCAGGGTCGCGAGGATACTTAATGATGAAATAGGAAAAAACGATGATAAAACGACGATAGAACAACGCAATAGCATCCCGTCACGTTTAATATTTACCCTAACTTTTATTTGCCTGCATCGTGTAGTTTTGTGTATCATTTAATTTCTAATTTGTTGTTTCCTTTATTTATTTATTACTTGGCCGTTATTAAATAACACCGTTATCCGCATCACTTGCACGTCTCATACGACGGTACTTAAGATCAGCGGTGCCATCTAGTGGAGACTGAAGGACCTTCGATTTGAATAGAGCTGACAAACCGATATTTCCGGAAGGATCCATCTGCAGCAATAGCACACGGCTGCAGACGCTCAACGCCGTTCTCAAGCCCTTTCCGGTTGGATTGACGCATGCCCAGCGAACAAAGGAACATATTTTCAAAATGTACTTCATCTGTTTAACATGATCTAAAAAAACGTCCTACGCATATATTTATGCACGATCTGTACTTCATGATTGTCGATCTATACGCTAAATATATTCATTTCAATTTTGTTTTTTGTTGTACTGTCCGTAGGTTTTACTGTTATACATAAAAATTCACACAAGAAAAACGCAAATAGCATATTTTTATTGATATCATCAGTTATTTATGATTGCTTGTCAAAGTCCTGCTAAATATTTATTGATCACTTTTAAAATCTGAAGCATTATATTATTGTTATTATTATTATTAGTAGTAGTTGTAATAGTATTTTAACAAATTATTATTAGTATGATAATAATAATAATAATAATGTAATTATTATTATTATTTATAATAAATTATATTTATTATAACATTCTCGATGGTATAAAGTTTTGGAGCCCACAAACAGCAAACACGTGAAACCCGAGGAAAATGTTACATTTGCGGTGTGGAAAAATACTGATTCCGCTACTGAGCTATAAGTGAATTGCCCTCCTATTTCATGGTCCGAGATTGTTTCAGCCCTAGGAGATATTACTGCTTTTTGAAGGTTGGGGTTTGAATGAAGATGTATTACATATCAATATAAACCAAAGAAACTGGAATGGCCAAAAATGGATGAAAAATTCAAGGCCACCCTCAGACAATGTTCTGAGCACCTAGTTCACTGGAGCAGTTCATCAAAATAAAACATAACACTGCTATGGGCACGATGGAAAAGAGTTCTCTGTTCTTTTCTCTAGCTTTCTCACACTGCCACCATCTGATTGGTGAATGAATTGTTGTGTTGCCTTTTGTAAACCCTTCTTGTTTTTGTATGTTCCTGCACAGATTGGACTGTCTTCTGCCTGCATGTCACTCTGAGGTATTGGCTGCCAAACCAGTTTATTTCTACAAAACTTGCCTGCTGTTACACAGAGGCCCGTGATGGCAATGCAGAAGAGCATGCAGCCAGGCTGGAAGCACCAGTTTACAGGCAGCCACAGGCTCCCCACAGAATGCTAAGGACACCTCAACATTTTGGATTGAAAATCCCTCAGCTGCAACACAATGTGGCAACGACCTATACAGGGTAGTCTAGATTCTAACTTCTCAAACATCTGGATGGAAGCAGTTTCTGGGAGAGAGAGGAAGCAGCAATTACATGGAGAATAAATTCACTGGTTTATTAACAAATATGTCGCGATAATTATATTATATATATATATACATAATACAATATAAAATTACATATTTATATATATGCACACACACACACACACACACACACACACACATATATATATATATAAAATCAATCAAGGTCTGTCAGTAATCTTAGTTGCCATTAAACTGGTGGTGTTTGCTTTAAATATTGGTAATTAAGAGTTAAAAGTCTTAGGGTTAGACATTGGAAAATTGGACATTTCATCTACTAATATGAAAAAGACGGAAAAAAACTGAACAACGTAGTGTCATTCCAGTCTCAAGTAGTTGCTTTTCTTTCAGTTTTAAGAACGACATGTTTAACTTTTAAAAAGTTTTTAATGTTTCTCGTTAAGTTAATGGAAGACAATGTATTCTAAGATTCACTGTTTATTAATTTTAACAAAACGCTAGCACACCCAGCACTGGTTAAGGATAGAACAGAAACAAGCTGAAAATGCATTTATTATCGATCGAGACCATAGCATGGTTGACAACGATGTGACCTCTCCTGTTAATGACGTTGCCAACAGGCCAGTTTTTCTTAACTACGACAGTAGTGTCCGTAGCTATTGCTGCCGTCGTTAGGGGTCTGGGGTCTGTCAGTGTCAACCACAGCCTCACACACAGCCCTATTATCTGTGATCTTGCTTTGCAGCTGCAAAGTGGTCCATATACCGCTGACACCGTAACAGCCACGTTACCACTACAACGGAAGGGAAGCTTTTAACTGCCAGCTCCTATAACGAAAGTGCGTCTTTCCCATAAGCAGTAGAACCTTTGCCTGCTTCATGGGCTCCCTGTGCCAAACCACACACAAATAGATACGCTACATTCAGCAACGCAATATGTTTAAAACAGCGTTGAAACGTCAAACATGAACGCATGGCTGATCGCCAGTAACTGTAAATGAGCAGTGGGGCTAGATTCAGTGCATATGCCTGAGTCTCCTGGCTCTAGTGGAAATTCGCTTGTGCCACAGGAGAAGATGACATCAACCTAAATGACAGCCGAAAAGAAAGAAACACACGTGTAAACGACGGGAGGTCGTGGTGAAGACGGGAGGGGTATTTCTGAGCATAAAGAAAAACAAAAGGAACGCTGAGATTAATCAAATGCATATAAGTAATATGCACGCGCATACATATAAGTAACAGGATTACCGCGAAAAACATTACTGCAGAAAGTTAACACCGTCAGTATCATTATCATAGGCGCATAATAACAACGTAAGAATCACGCAAGAAATTTATTAGCTTAATAAGAGCAAACAAAAAACAAAATCACAAAGCAGAGGGACATGTGCAACATGTTTCTGCTTCTCATACGCACCCGTTCAAGAACAACATATCACTTTAACAAATAAGCTGAACATTATTTAGCTAACTTTAATTTATTATTATTTAGAAATCCTCTTAAACGTCTCAGGTGAGGATTTCAAGGGCGCTCGTGTCTTTTTCAGCTCCCCAGTAACAGCGGGGTTTTGCCGGCTTCAAAAACGCTATATTGCCACAGATTGGTACACAGTGATTGGTACAGTGATTTTTCTTGCAGATTTATTCCGAATTTTGATAGGTGAGACCGCCTAGATGGGCGGGGTCTCGTTTGGTGGGTGGGGTGTATGGAACGGGCGGGGCGAGGAGGCGCTCGTTTAGGGGGCGGGGTCAAAGTAATGGGCGGGGCCTCCCTTAGAGCAGACGTTCAAACCAGCGGGGTGAACGCTGGGTCTGCCTGCTTTCATCTCTCGTACTCTTATGTTAACGGCTGATTTCTCGCCAGATGGGATATATTCTTCCCTTCACAATCGCCTGTGCATCCGGTTTGCACGCTCGGATATAGTGGAAAATGATTTCTGGAACCGGAGAGATGTGCAGACGTCTCTTTCAGGACACGGTTCGCATTTAGAGCAACTTTCGCCGCCGGTTCCTCCGCAGTCGCCGTCTAGATTGCGGTAACGATGGAGAGGAAAGTTTGCGGGAGCCACTGCACGAAGAGCCCGGCAGACCGGGAAAAGGCGTGCGGGGGGGAGCCATACGTCGCCGGTGTGTGCATCTCCGGTCCCGGCGGCGGTCGGCGATCTACATGCTGCGAGACGCCGATGGAGAGAGAAGAAGGGGAAGAAAAGAGCGAAACTGACGACACGGTTGAAGAGAAAATTCCGGACAGCAAAGAAACGCAGGGATATACAGAAGAGGAGGACAACGAAGACGAAATGGTAAAATGACAGTATAAAAATGTTGCAACAAAGTTTGCTTCGTTAGGTGTAGTGTGCGGGGCAGACAAGTGTGTGTCCATGTGAGCTGTATTTTATGTAGGATTGCAGCAGAAAATATGCAAAGGCTAACGACGGATCAGCAAATAAGCAAGTAAGTGCCATTGTGACAGATGTGTGCACTTCACTGCTATCACCTACGCTGTGGTATTATGAACTATATGCTATTGTATTCTACAATTATAAGCGTGCAGCTTCCCAGGTATTTTCTTGCTTAAGAGTGTCTCTTAAGTTTTTAGTCGTTTATATGGTTGGTGTTTAAGAAGTCCACGTGGTGGAACTTACAGATAAACATTGCTCAACCTGAAAATATTCAGCGAAGATGTATGGTTTTCGGGTTTGGAAGCTGAGGACTGTGTCACATTTGTCACATCGGTTAAAAACGAAGCAACATTTGCTGGCCTGCTGTGAATGAAAGTTTAACGTGGGTAGTTATGATTAGTGCTTGTAAGGAGATCAGCTAAACCCAAGCCCAGTAAAATGTTTAATTTCCAAACCATGGGCTAGAGATTGGTTTCTCACCTTTTCAGGTGAGAATTAATGACAACATGCTTCCTACTCATTGATTAAATCAACCCAAAGCCAATTGATTTGAAAGAACCAAACACTCGCTAAAATGGCTTGAAATGCTTTCTAATAAGTCCTAGTTTTTCCGTTTATGCACAGTCTTTTGAACTTAAACACTGAACAACTAGCTCTAACTGTGACTCATCATCAGCACTGCATGAGTTGGATTCTGTGCTATGTACAGTACTTTAGGAGAAGCTTGATTATCAGAAAGTGATGATTGCATCTAAAGCAGGACACCCCCCCCAATTAAGAGTTGAAGCTATACATGGCACGTTGGTGAAACGTGCGAAGTCTGGTCAGGGGAATTTGGCTCCCAGCCACCCGTTCTGGTCACAGGCTCCTTGTCCAAGTCGCATGGCCCACTTATCTAACCGCATGCTCCTGGTGTGTTTAAACGTTTTTTTTTTTGGTATGTACACATTTTGCTATGACCTTTTGCACAAGGGACATTGAGTTTAGGTACGCTGAATAAAAAAGTCAATTTTCCTGCAGTGGTGCACAGTTATTTTTAACATTTCATTTTAAAGTTTGTCTACCTGTCTGTTTAATCTCTGCTGTGTCAAATGTATGAACATCTATGTACTAGGGAAACTAGTCTATCGGTGGAAGCTGCTACATCCATATTGTTGCTAGTGAACACCAGACTGGGGAGGGGTGGTGGTGTTCCACAAAGAAGGATTTCTCATTTAACTGGGTTAGCTAGAAATCATCATCCAATAAAAGTTTTTAGGTAAGGGGTATTCCTATTAGACAGTCATGACTTCTAGCTTAAATTAATTAAGCTTACTCTCTTTTTACATTACAGTAGTCCCTCACTTATCGCGGGAGATAACTGAATTTCCGCGAAGTAGGGACGCCATATTTATTTAATTATTTAACGTGTAT
>JABFEB020000113.1:2117601-2147379 GCA_019775895.2 Stomatorhinus ivindoensis
TCCACCAACTTGGTGCCAGAACAGAGAAGAGCCGAGAGGTGTGTCTTCCTTGTGCCTTGAGGGGTGGTGGGACCAGTGGAGCAGTGCTGGAGGATCGGAGAGATCATGGTGCAGTGCGTGGTGTGATGAGATTACATACTCAGGCTCTATGTTACGCGTTGTCCTGTGCTTGGTACACTTTAACTCCTTTGACTTACTGTTTGTATGTCATATTGTGGTCCTGGAGGAATGTTATTTTGTGCTGCTGTATGCCTGTATATGTGGGGTATGACAATAACTCTGTCAACATGCAGTCCCGCTATAGTTGTTGTATCTGATAAATGAAGTAATGAGGTTAAGTATCAATTTTGGGTTACCTTAGGCACATAACTGGATTGTTTGTGCTGGACTTGACTCCATTTAGCCCCCAAAATGTGGTTGTTAGGGTGTTTTATTAAAAGGTGCAGCATGAGGCTGTATAAAAGGAAATTTATGTGTTTTTGGTAGAAGAAATTGATCCGTAATCAGTGTGCATAAACAAGGGAGCTGGTTGGAGATGAAGTGCAGCTACAGATGTCCGCAGAGATTTAGTTAAGTAACCAGAAGCTTTAGCTGAGTAACAGGGAAACGCTGTATGTGACTTTGCATAACGTTTATCGAGCAGCCGCTTTTGTTGAAGTCCTGGATTTTTATAGTTGCTTGAACCCCAGGAAATGAGAAAAAGGTCAACAGGCTCCGTTTTAGCAAAGATGTGTTCAGTAAAATGCCAGGTGGCTTATCATTTGTTTAATTTCATGGTTGATGTGGGCAATATATTGTCTTTGGTAATACTTAATCCAGTCGATAGGAAGCATATTTTCATAATGTGTGTGTATTTACAACTCAACATTATATGAATGCCTATTTTAAACCCACCTGTACAGTACCGTAATGTGAAAGCTGGGCTCTAAATGAAAAGCATATTAATCGAGTTACAGTTTTGGAAGAAGGATCTCTTATAAAAAGATTCCTCATAAACTTTGTCTTCTCACAAGGTGAATATTAGCCTTATTATTATTAATATTATTATTATTAATATTAATATTATTAGCATTAAACTGCATAACTAATGAAAAGCAATAGGAAATTTGGTGCCCGGTAGCGTTACATTGACTGTTTGGTAAGTCCACAGCAGTGTGGAGATAGATTAGCTGCTGCTCTGAAGTCTCCTGCTACGTATGGGTGCCTGTTCTTGGGAGTAGCATGTAGGTTTTTTTGCTGCCTCCTTTCAATGTCGTTTTAGGGGAGCACACCTGTCATAACCGCATAGAACATCTTTGAAACAGATCCTGGCTGATGGAGAATAAGACCCATCGGGGCAGTGGGGGGGTGTCTTTAAGTGCATGTTGACCTTTATTCGGATTTAGTGAATTAATTATGATGCCGCCCTCCCCTGCAGACTCATTACTAGAATATATCACTGTTTGTGGTTCACAAGCAGAGATGATTTGCAGGAGACAGTGATTAACCTGCCAGTTCCTGTTGAATGTTTAAGACAATCTCAAGTTACTTTGATGGTTCATGCTTATGAAACTGCAAGCGCTAGGTGTGCATGCGGTGCATGTTGTGAATTTTGCTTTTTAACAGTTTCTGAATAAAATGTCAGTTTGCTTATGGTACAGGGACTGGTTTGGAAAGATGAGTAATCTTGAATGTCAGCAAATCAGACAGCTAGTTAAGTTAATTGCTTTTCCAGTGTGTGTTTATTTGTCTTAAGCAATTTAAAATACTGTTGATCCCAATTTCCCAGGAAAGCAGTGCCATTTTATGGAAGAAAGTGTTCTTAAGTGTGTGATATCTGGCCATGTCTGATCAGCTCACATTGATCTTTAGAAAAGACTATTTTTAGAAAGAGAGCATGGATTTTAGCTCCAAGACAGAGTCTGACTTTTGAAATGGGCGACTAACAGAATGATGCTAAATAAAGCTTATCTGGGACTGTTAGCATTCGCTCTAGATTTGACATGCGCCAGTGTTTCCCAGCAGGGCTCGAAGGCCAGTAGATGAGTTGGTAACAATCTGGCTCATCAGAAAGAGACGAGTACCTATCGATCGATCGATTGATTTGATTAGAATCTTCAACCAATTCAATTGATTGTTTGAAGCTGCTAATGTGTGCAAAACCTCAGCTAGTTCAGGACAAAGAGGAGGGAGCGAATCTCCACGATCAGGAAGTATCTGGTCACTGTGAACATGACCACCACTGCTGAATCTCGGAGCAGCGACCCTGTGTTTTGCTTTTGTGTAGTGTTTGAAATGATGCCTGTTAAAATACTTGACTATTGTTACCTGCAGAGATTCCCTGGCTTTTTAATTGCAGAAAAGATGCAGCCAGCTGCGGATTATTTGTTTGTGCTTCATGAAACATATTTGTCATGCTCCTGCCGGTGTGCTTTAATCTCCAGCCCCACCTGTGGGGGTGCCCTCTGGTTTTGCCTCATGGCTTATTTGTTAAGGAGATTAAGTTTAAATCTCCCTCTGACTCTGCTGACTTCTATGGTGGGCATGGTTGAGGTTCTGCTGTTGGTCCCTGTCCTCCCTGCTCTCCCAGCACAGGAATGTGGGTATTGCAGGGTGTGTCTGTTTCCAGAAGTTGTAAGATGCAGCTCGCTCGCTGCACCTGGGTCCCCGGCATTGGCGACTAGCCCTCCACCTGACACACGCCAGGATGCGCAAGCCTGCCCCCCCATCTGTGGCTGCCTGAGCTGGAATACCTTTATATAGTTGTGTATTTGAAATTCAGGCAGTGGTGTGTGGTTTAATGTATATTCCCTGATTAGGGTGTTGTGTGACTATGTGGGTTTGGATTCTGTGTCCTTGCGATGAGAAGGTCATGGGTTCGAATCCCAGAACAGGCATTTTGATGCTGCTGTCGGGGCCCCTGGGTGAGGCCCTTACATGCTGGCTGATCCTATGCTGTTACCCCCAAGCTTGCTATTACCTGTGTAGGCACCTGTGTGTACAGAGCAAGATGAGTAGGCGAAAGGAGAATTTCCCCATGGGGATTAAAGTATCACGATTCCATTCTGTAATGTACAGTTTACATTAGAGATGAGTGTGATTTTGTAAGTAGCTCTCTCATGTCAACCCTGTTAATAACAGGTGATTGGGAGGAAAGGTGTCCTTCTGCCATTAACCCAGAGTAATTGTAGCTGTAACAAATACATTTTGTTTTTTGCTAAATAAAGCCTGTGTCCTCCAGCTTGGTGAGTGAAAATGATTGTGCTGTTAACATGTATTACTGATGGACTGGATGGCGTCATATTGCCTGTATTGTTAGACGGTTTGATCCTCCTTTATACAGAAAGTTTGTTGGTTAATGTTTTTATCAATATACAGAATTCCAAGACTTGCCTGTTTTTCAGGGAACGAAGTGCTGGCAGATTTATCCGTAAACAGTTTCTGTTTGTATTAGTTAGTTATTTTTTTTTTTTGTTATTTGTTTTTCTTTGCAAAGAGATGTTTTTGTATATGAAACGCATTCTTTAATGAATAATTTCTTGAAATACTTTTTTTCATAGAAACTGGTTACAAATCCAAGTGCCCAATTCTCAGCTGTGGTGCGGCCATTGTAATGAGTCGTCCATTGTCCTGTTGTGCTGATGTTCCAAAGGTGTTGCAGGTAAAATTTTTAAAAGTTTAAATGGTGTGTTTGCTGAATGACTTCAGCAGTGTTCCTTCTCAAAGATGTCTGTAGCTTCTACATCGAATTTATACACAAATTTTGGATATCTGTTTTATTTCCTGTATGTTTTATACTATATGAAATGATAGAAGGAAAACTACTTATGCTGTGAAATGGGTTTATTTTTCTTTTGTTGCTTAACAGATTTGGATCCTAAATTTTGTTTTAATTCAGTAGAAGTTGGAATAAACACAGGAAGCTCCTATGTCCAGAGAATAACTGAATCTGGTGTGCAGGGCCTGAACTTGGCCTTATGGGTACGGAATCTGCCGTCCTTCCCATCTTTGGCTTGAGAATTCATGCTCTCTTCTGTCGCATTTTTGAACTTTGCTGTTCGGGGTCTTCATAAACAGCCTTGCCCTCAGTGGAAGCGCATGGGCCTCTGGTCTTTGGGGAAGTGGGGGAAAGGTTAGGCCAAGCAGATGTCGGGCGACGATGTCGTGAAGAAAACGGCATCCTGGGTGAGGGATCCTGAGAACAAGGAGCCTGCTGGAATTCCAGAGGACCTTTGGGGACGATTTGGGGTCCAAGTTTGTAGCTGCTCTAGTTTATTTCCTCTGGCGGTGGGCTTATCCTTCTTTTCACAAGAGTAAGAAGACTGTCAAGAAGACTGTCACAAAAGGTCTCTTGGTGCAGCGTGAATTTAAACTTTTCTAGGGTGTGGAAGAAACGCATGAGAGGAAGTGGTGCTGTAGTGTATTTTGAGATGGTTTTTTTTAATTATTTTTTTTAATTTTATGTGACAAGTCTACGGTCAGTCGTTTACAGTTCATTTATCCTGGGTCTGACTGAAGAATCAGTCATTGAGAATTTAAACCATTAGCTAATTTAAAACACTTTGAACTCTGACTTAAGCATGCAAAAAAATGTTTACTTGAGTATTGGAGATGAGATGCATCAGTCATCAGCTAGAGTTCATAACCTTGTAGTGAAATCAGAATGTCCACAGAACCTTGAAAGATCATGGCAATTGTTCACCCATTTAGGAGAGGGTAACATCTTTGAGCATCCCTGCTACTAGGGTAAAAAACTCAGAATTATCTGTTGAAATCATCAGTTTGGCATTTATAACTTAGTCTGCAGGTTATATATGTATACGATAGCAGCTTCTGAATCCTGACTTTGGAAGTTTGACTGGTAACAGCAAAGGCAGATTCTCTTAGGCTATTTGAAAGAGTATGTTTTGAATTTGTAGGATTGTGTACATGTTGATTATTTAATTAAATTTTTTTAAGCAACACTTTTACAAAAGCAGTCGGGCACATATTACGCGATCAGAGAATGTTGAGCTGTGTTTGAAAGTTGGCTGAAATCAAACTGCATTTCCTTAAACTTTTTGGGAATCGTGGCAGATGAACAAGGTTAAAACTTTAAACCACTTATAAATAACTGTCAGATGAATTCAGTTTTGTGGAAAAAAATGTTTGAAAGCAGGATTCAAATTTTGGACAGAACCCAAATTCATGCTGTAACTGGTGTCTTGTCCTACTTGTACAGGCAGCTCCAGAAGAAACACACGACAATGACACGGTCCGAGAATTTCAGCATTAAAGATTTGACCTCTGCATGACTGTTACTGGGAACATGACTGTAATCCCGGTTGGCTTCACAAGGGTGCTGTAGGAGTTTTTAGCAGTATCTCGTTATTTTTAGACTGTCCGTCCTTCCTTTTTTTTTTTTGCTGTGTAATCTTTGTTGGACTAATATTACTAACCTGAGTTCAGGGTTGGAACCTCAGCCTGCGAGTTATTTTTGGTGAAAGTAATCATATCCCTTCACGATGCAGGACTATGGCTCTGGCTCTGAAGGGGCACAGTGACCCAGTTAGAGACACTGGCAGAAACGCGTGCGCACACATGTATTGCTCATGGGTTGGGCTGGGTTGGCACCCCGCTTCCCGTCCCCCGCTGCAGGTCTGCGGTCACGGTGTTAGGGCTGTGGGAGTGGATTTGTGGGGCATCCCCTTCCATCGGCACTTCTCCTACCCCGCGGTTATTTCCGACTTTAACCAGCATCCGAACTGAAACGAAAGGAATCAGAAGACAGAAGTGCTATAGAAATTTTTCATTCATTCATTCATTCATTCATTCATTCATTCATTCCTATAGCATAGCCAGTGTTGCTCTCTTACACAGACGGTGAAGTTTGGGGTTCATCCATGCAGTGCCCCTAGAGCAATTTGAGAATTTTCCTTATCCTTGTAATTAAAGTGCTGGGCAGACTCTGCCTTCCCATGGAGATGTTGCACGGTGGAGGTCTCTACATCTACAGTAGTTGACATTGCATGTGTGTCGCCTGGGTCCGCACTCCTTCCTCTGGTCGGGTACCAGGCATAACTGCCCTCTGACTCCACCAGACCGGAATGTCAGCGCAGTGTTGGCACAGTGACTTGCTGAGATGCAGTTTGCCCACGGACGGTTCTGCTGCTGACCCTCTCCCCGCTTTGCTAAAGCACACGCCCTGGAGTCACTTATTAAACCATCCTGGTCCCTCTGGAGTATCGTGGACACCCATATCAGAATGGCATCCCTTGATCATCATCATTTTTTCTCTACGATATGCTCTATTTTAAAACCCTGTTGACCAGCTCCAAGCTCACTTTGTCACATGGAGAATTTGCTTCCCTTACACCCATAAGCTAATTCATGATAATAGCGTCAGTCACCTCCTATGTCTGTCTTCAGTGACCAAACGGGAAATGTCGTACTGTGACTGCTTTGAAGACTCTGTCCTTCAGGTATTTCATGTTGTGTTCATCATGATTGGAAGTAATCTGAACCTGAATTAAAACACTCGAGGATGCTGTCTAAGATGAAGGCTTGATCCATCTTTGCTTAATTTTCATCCTTTCAGGATTGTGACTGTCAAAGGTCAGACTAATGGTAATTGATTGAGTCTCCGTTAAGCCATTGAGGAATGCTTCTTGCAGTATAGTCCAGGGCCATTCAAATCACTGTCTCAGGAGTGAGTCCTGCTGATTTTCCAGCCTTCCTGTACCTGTGAGCCAGGTGTGAAGCCTCTGTGGTCAATCAGAATCGGTAATTATTAAACTAACTGCCTGGAAGAAGTGAAAACAAGGCTTGGATTTGGAATTGAGGGCCGGATTTGAAGAGCTCTGGTCTCGTCAGTTTGCTTGTGATTTTTAACCGATGTTTTATGTTGAACTGAATCAGCATATGAACCATCTGAGTAAAACTCAGGTCAGATTTTCTGGTTCATGTTGGAGAAGCACAGCCGGATATTAAGTCAGAAGACGCAGGCTTCAAATAGAGTATTTTAATGGTGATCCTGTTGCTTTAAATGTATACCCCTTCTGCCCCAGTGAGACCTGCGGTTGTGCTTCTGGGCTTGTTGCCCCTAAACATGGTCCTCTCTTCTCCTGTGGTGGTGGAGTGGCCTCACTGAGAGTGAGAGGATGGGCTGAGTTCCTGTCATTGTGGCTTTCGGGAGCTGCAGCTGTTTAGGCTGCTGAAGCCTAGTACTCGCTGAAAGATGACATTACGTAACGGTAACCTGTGTCAAGGGCTCCAGGTGTGCAACTCTGCCAAGGAAATATAATTATGATTAATTGCACTTGCTTCTTATTGCACTGCTGTTTTGTCCTAATGTCCCCTGATCGTATCTGTTCCATAACCCACAAATGTGTTCCTCTGAACACATGTGACAAAGAAGCTTAAACTTGCTGGATTATCCTGTATTAATGATATCTCTGATAGCAGCTGCAAACGACGCGGCTGGCAAGGCTGTGGGTATCTGAAGGGTTTTTAAGCTGTTAGATTGGCCGTGACTTTGCATCACACCAGTGAGGAGAATAGCTGTAGGAGGTACTCGTACATCCAGAAAACCACTGATTAAACTCTGATTGCTAGGTAACATGAAATCAGTTAGTGAGTATAGGGAAATGTGAGTATATTCCATCCCCAGCTAGACCATATGTTAAGCAACACCCATCAAAACTTTCGATGTCTACTCTGGTATCAAACGAAAGACCTTTGATTCCCTATATGTTCCTCACATGTACAAGTTCTCAAAAGCTTCGCACTTTGAGGGGATAAGTGGTGGACGGTGTGCTGTTAAGGAAAGGCAGCAGCCCTTATCGAAGACAGGCAGGTATAAAGCTGTCTGCTCCCACTTTGAAACGGTAGGTAAAAGGAAATTCATAAAAAAATTTTCATCTGTAGGAGTGCTAAAATATCTTAGTGTTGAACACTGTATTCTCTGCTGAGGTGCCCGGGGAAGCCACCATTCCTTGCAGGGAGCAGGGCTGATGTCTTCCTGCTGTAGTCCTCCTGTCGGGCATCATGTTCAGATGTACATGATACGTTGTGTTCTAGCTGTGCCCAATCCTTGTAATGCCGCCTCGTATATGGGCGCTGCAATGCTAATAGTCTAATATTTGCTTTTATATACTTATATTTGTCTGATATATTCTTTCTTTTAAAGTCTTTTAGTGTGTTGTGTACTTTTTTTTAGAAAGTTTAATTTTATGTTATTTTTGGGAAAGCAAATGTTTGTAGAATCTGTCACTCGGTGGCTGGACTGAGGAGCCTCGCGCTTCCCTTAGGGTGGGGAGCCGGTTGTGTGGGAGGAGCCTGTTCTCCTGATGCGTGGATAATGGAGCGGCTGGCCCGTGCTGCCCCGGGGCTCCGCCCGTCTGCTGCTGGGAGTGTCCCTGGCTCCTTGCCAGCCTGCAGGGCGTGCTCACCAAACTCACACTGTTGCACCATCACCGCCGCCGTCCTTTAATCTGCCAGCATTGCGGTTTAGCGTCTTTTGTCCCGCCAGTCGAGCTGGTTTTTGTATACGTGACCGGCCTACATTTCTCCCCCCAAAACGAGGCGCTGTTCACCCGACACGTGCCGTGTTCCGGCCTGGCTGCCGCCTCTTTGTTTGGACTCGACCCAGAGAGGTCTCTGCGGCGTTTAGCAGCCACGTTTGCCGGGCCTCTGTGCCTCGACCTCGATGTCATGCGGTTGGCTTTGGCGCCGTCTCTAGCTGGCTTTTGCGTAGCCAAATCAAACGGGCACTCCCGTGAAGTCGGCAGCTGGCCGTGAGTCAGACGGCACCGATGGCGCTTCAGACCTCCACTAGGGCCTTGGTGCCTTTGCCTGCTATGTGTCTGCTGAGCAGATCTTGCTTGTTGTCCCTCAAACTATTGCTGGAATCCCTCAATGTATTTGCATATATAGGTGTGTCTGTGTGTCACTATGCATGCATGCGCTTTCCATTTAATAATTGTTCTGAAGCAAACATATGAGGTAATTCTATATTTGATGGTTGCATGACAGTGAAAATGGCTTGTCTTTGATGACAATGCACTGGTCACACTCAAGATTATACAGCAGAAGCCTGTGTCCTGATCAGAATCGGTCTCCCAGATGCACCGGGGGAGGGGTGGCTACGCTGTACAAGGGGGTCGGGCCGACCCTGTGTGTGTTCCTTGCTGTTCGGTCGTGACGCTCTCGCCTTTCGTCTTTATGAGGCTTGTGCATCTTAAATTGTTGACAAATACAAAGAGTTTCAGTACATACCCTCAACTGCAGGGTTTCTTACTCACAAATTCAGTCTGAATGGTGATGGTGGTGACTGGAGAGTAAGCAGGGGGCAGAGAGCATGCTTCAGGGTAATGCAGGACCCTGTGGTCATTTACTGCCCAAAGCCGGGGGTGATTATAGGATTTATCTTTTATTATTTTAAAGGAGGGTGACTTAAGAGGGGCGAAAATTACTGCAGAGGGTCCAACTTTATTATTAGCCAATGGTATGTTTTGAGTCCGTGAGTGACAAGGGAGGGGGCGCTCTGGGGGCCAATCGGCATTCAACTGGGACTGGTTCTCCTGTGGCCACACCCCCATATACTCCCCACTTCCAAAAGTGGCTGAGATTTATGCTGCCTGGCCTGCCTGAGAGTGCTGTTCCCTTCCTGTCAGGTGACATTTCAATGAGGCCCAGGCAGCACAATACACAGGTGTTTGTTTCCCCATTAAGCTCAAAGCAACTAGTCCGTCCCAGTTCGCCACCGCTGTATTTTTGTGGCGAAACAGGGTGCCGATTCTTCCGTATTATTGCGGTTCCTCACTTTATGATAAAGTGCCCTGTGTTAGTGTCAGAGGAAATGAAGGGGAGATAATGTTATCGGTCATCAAATGACCTTCAGAATGAACAGAAATGCGAGACGGGGTCAAAGGGCAAAGGGGAGGATCTCGCCGGCTCGATGCATAATTATGAATTGAGTTATGGAAAATACACAAAAACAGTTTTAGCTTTTAAGCTCTGCAAATTGTACCCGCTTAAAAATCAGATAAAGTGCTTTGCTGGCACGGCTCTCTTGATAATTGGTGTCGTCGTCAGTTTATAGCACTGTGATTTTATTCGCATTTGTGTTTTTGCCTTGAAGTCCTGCTCCCTGCTAATGTGTCCTTCTAATCCTTCTGAGGCACCTGGAAATATTTAAATACTGGTCTTGCTCTCTGCATCAGTCGCTAATCTTTGAACGCTTTTAAGATGTTTTAAAAACACTAGATACAGAGCTCTCTGTGTGTATGTTGCACATATTAAATAACATCTCCCTGGGACTGGGCTGAACCAGATGTCGGACACTGGATCTTGAGAGGTTAAATGTCACTGCTAAAGGACGTGAATGACGTCAAGCACCTGTTATCTCCGTCATGCACAATTGCCCCGCTGTGTTATTTATAAGCACTTAGCATGGGGTGTCTGTTATATGCTACCTGGTAATTTGGCACCCAGGTCAAGTTTCTCCACTGAGCCCCCCCCCCCCAAGGATGCCCATGATTGAAGTGTGAATCAAGTTAATCAAGCTTTGCTTTGGTTGTGTCTCCATGAATGGTTCTCGCCCTGGACAGACCTTGAAGTGGGGCTCGTTTGATAGGGTTTGGAGTGCCGATGATTTACTGGACACCAAAACACTCCATCTGCATTTGTGACCGTGAGAGAGATTAATAATGGTCATTATTTGCTTGGAGTGCCATAGTTTATTATCATTATTTAAATGCAAAAAACCAAGACGTTTTAAACCCAATCGGCATGAGTAAACGAAGCGTTTTCTCTAAGACAAATATAACTATAATGAGCTGTTTATTGCACTCACTCAATGTGCCCTCCTAGCCAAGGTCTTTCAAATCAAAGCATCTTCTCTACTGCTAATAATGCTCTGTGGGGCACAACATGTTACCTTTGTTAGCCTGGTATCTGCTTATCCATGTACAGTATATCACAGTTGTGTGGCCATTATGATAGGCTCCCTACATAAGCCCAACCCTCAACCTGCTCTCTCAACCTTTGCTCATGGGGAATGCTGGTAAGTCAAGAAGGCATGGGTTGGGAGGTCTGTTGATGTTAGCCTCACCGGCCACATTGCATGATGGGAAAACCACGCAAGTTCCTCTGGGGAGATTAAGTAACTCTGGTGGAGGGTGATTGGTCAGTGTAGAAAGGTCCTATGCCCAATAGAGATGTTTCAAAAACTAAATAGCTAGCAAAGAGTCAGATCATAGCTAGCTACTTTGTTATGAGAACATATTGCTACAGAAGGAACATGCTAATTTAATATGTAGTGAGTACTTGTAGAGGGGCATCAAATCTCAGGGCCTTGGGGCCCTGCACAAAAGCGTGTTTTGATGGTGGTAAACGCAGCCGCTAGAGGTCTTAAGCCTGGCACACATCAAGCAGATTTTGCACCATTGGAAGCTGTACGGCTGTTGGAGAGTGTTGGTGACTGTCTGTCAGGATTATTGTAGCAGGTTTAGCATGCCGAGTTGGAATCAGAGCTAGTTGGTGAAACCAAGTTCTCTGATTGGGCTGTTTGTTAGCTGTCACCTCTAGTCATGCCCGTGCGTTCCAGCGCAAATGATCACAATCGACATGATTGAAGTCTTGGTGTGTATCTAGCTTATATATCAGCAAGAGTTCGGAGTGCTGAAGATGGGTCAGGGCTAAAGCCGCTGTCCTCGTGAGTGCCGTCACGGTGAGGGAAGATGCCTGTTGCTTCTGAGGTTGGCGTGACCATGACGATCCTGCCCAGCACAACCCTGTCTGCTCTTATCCATGGTTGACACGCCGCGTTCATGAACATTTTAATGAGGAAAGTGATCATTTGTCTCAGCGCATTAAAACTGCTCGTTCGTTTATGGACGCAATGAATGTTTTGGCATGAAATAAACAACTTGTCAATTCTAGCTCCCTTTGACCTACGGACTGGAACTCTTTGGCTGCTTTTTTTAAATAATCGTGACTATTAAAATTTTTATAAGTGTTGATATGCGGAACTCGTTTTGTGGTTGTTTTACATGTTTGTGAGCTGACTGTGAAAAGACCTGAAAAAGGTAGTGACATGCAGTTAATCATTTAGTCCCTGACATTAAAAGCAGTAGTTTTAAGCAAACGACCTTTGAATGAAACAAGTTCTTGCATCCATGCTACAAAGATGTTTTAACAAGTAATGACTGTTGGGAATGGGGTTCTGTTTACGGTTTCTTTATGGGACTTTGGATGATTAGGAGCTGGTTGTTAATTGGTTCTCTCGCAATTGTGTTTTTTTGGGATTTTCAGTGGCACAGGACTGCAGTGTTCTACATATGTACTTAATCGTCAGTCTGCCATACACCGACCCATAAAAGGTCCTGTATTTCTCAGGAGGAATTCTATCATCGCATGTGATGGACAGCAAGTGTAAACAGTGCCGTGTATGAACTTCCTTTTATTGATTTTTCTATTTGGGTTTCTGGATGTTCTCTGTTCTTCTTCATGCAGCACTGGCATAAAGCTCCCTTGGAGGCCGGTGAACTGCAGTGGCGCCCCCTTCAGGCTGCAACATATCAGCCTTGCCCACCCTCTGTCCTGAATATCAGTACTGCCCAGCCTCGTGGGCTTTATAATGCACTACAACATAAACCGGCCCCTGTGGGTGGCCAGCGGGGGGCCAACAGCACCTGGTCAGTGGTCTTGCTTGAGTCGTGTTCTTTCCGTCTATCTGAAGCAAGAACCTCCCTCCAACCTCCCCAGAAACCATGGCGTCTGCTCCATACCCAATGCTGTGTTTTAATTCAGTTCCCTAGATGAGCCTGTTATTATGTCCCCCCCCCCCCCCTCGTGGGGAGTCGCTCTCCTCAGTTGTACAATAAAGCTTTGTGTGCATCAATGCTACATATTTTATGTGTAATAATGCTAATAGTATTATATATACATATACTGATAGAACTCGGCTGTGAAATTACAATGACACAAATGTTACATATTTTATATAGAATAGTAGTATTAATGCTAATATTATATTTAGGTATACTGTATAGCTGAATAGTGAACTGAGCGCAGTGCTGGTTGTCATGTTTTAATTTAGCAGTGTTAATTGTAACAACGTAAGATAAAAAAAAAAAAAATTTGCAGCAGTCATAGGCAATGTTGGGAGGGTTGCTTTTGAAATATAATAGGTTGCAGAGTACTTGTTACCCTGTTAAAAATGTAGTAAGTAATGTAACTATTCTGAGTACTTCAAAGTATTGTGACTATTTACATTTGATTTGTTTTTGATTACTTTTCTAACAAATGTTTTAACCTGGGCAGTAAAGCTGAAAAGTCCCAACAGCTTTTCTGTCCCACATTATCTGGAAATCTGCCTGCATGGCGAAAACATGCAAAACAACAAAATCAGTGGTCCACGTATAAGCTTTTTTTTCACTGAAAGGACTATATTGGTATTTAACCCCTTTGTAATCACCAACATATTGATTTAGTAACTATAATTTCAATTTACACATTACATTTTTTCCCTCTGTAACTAACGGATTAGAGTTTAATTTATTTTAATTATGTTGCGTTGTTACATGTAACTAGTTGCTCAGTGACACTGATCCAATGCAGACTGTATATGTCTGACAGGCATGGGATTTCTGGATGTTCTGTTTCATTTGATTCGAAATCTCAGGCTGGGCAGTGAGAATAAGCCAATGGCCCCTTTACTGCTGGAGGCAGTGACGACCCAGTGTATATATCATTTCCATAACTATGTCCTATGACGGCGCGCTCATTCATGTTGGCACTGGGTGATCTGCCCACTAATCTACGACCGCGTCTTGCTGAGCCTGGAGCCTGTGCTGGGCAGCAGGGGCGCCCCGGCTGGGATGCCTGTCACCGGAAGCGCACACTCAGTCACACGCGGACTGTGCATTTATGGGCTGTGGGGGGAAATGCATGGGGTGAGCATGCATGTTTAAGAGTGGCTGTGTGTGTTTCTGTGCTGCTCTAAACAGCCCTGGGTTTTAAACTTCCAAATAAGCAGTATGGGTGTTTGACCCTGTTGGAGCCATTTATAACTTTGGCGTATATTACGGGTTTTGGCCACTGGGGGTGTGGTGCATGGAATGGTCTGATCATGTGAGGACAGATGGTTATGTGAACACATGAATACGGGTGGGTATGAGTAGGTGTTTTCCAATTGGATGATGTGGTTGGTGGAGGGAACACGGTTCTTACCGTAGCACCTGTAAGGGAGCGTGGCACAGACAGCACGTCGCCAGCACATTATACAGCACAAGTGTTGTATGTAAAAGCAAAGGGTCCTTTTATGTCAACTGAAGGTATGGAATAAATGGGAACATCACCCAATTGCAGAGACCGCTTAGACATTGGTTATCCATTCTGAGCCTTACAGGAAAGCCTCTGCAGACTCCTTATCCAGAAGATTCTTTTGTTTTGTCGTTCTATGCTTCAAAACGGAGACCCAATTTCTTTCTCTGGAGTTCATGGTGTCCCAAATGGAAGCAGACCCGGTTTCTTTCGCTTGGGTTCAGTGCTCTAAATGGAGGCAGCGCCACTGTCTCTGTCTTGGCTTCATGGCCTCCCTAATGGAGACACTTGGTTCCTCAGGTTCCAGTCCCAAAAGGAGGCAGGTCTGGTTTTACTCCCTTTTCGGGTTCCAGTCCCAAATGGAAACAAACCCAGTTTCTCTAACCTGAATTCACGGTGTCCTAAACGGAGACGAGGGTTTTCTCTGGTGAGTATTTGGCAGGGTACTCTTGGTGCGTGTTGGCACGTGGGTGTGCATGCATGTGCCCTGTGAATGTGTCTTTGTCCTTTCCGCTATGTAATCATCCTGATTATATTGAGCTGCCTGACTTGAATAAAGGTGAAATGTGTGTACCTTTCGTCTGTTGGCATTACAGGCAGTTAATATTTGTTTTGATAAACCAAATAGCAGGTGTTCTTGTTTGACCTGTTCATGGATGGTGGTGGTGAGCTAGAGTATATGATCTATGGTCATACTCTGGAGTGAAATTTTGATCTTGGGGGAGTCATTGTGCATGAAACCATTATAAATAGTATGGAAGTATGCATGGCATTTAAACACGACATACTGAGACATGGATACTAGATGGAAAAAACAGTTGAAAATACATCTTAAAGCATATAGTAATAAAATGACCGTGGAGCTGCCTTGGACGGTAATCCATTGGACGGTATTTCAGGTATTTTTATTTTGATGAATTGTATTGCTGGGGGACCCACCATGCTTGGTGACTTTCATTGTGGGGAGTCCCCAAGACTTCAAAACACCGGAATAGCGTTGCTTTTGAAAATACTGTGAAAGTACTTTATACCGTGGTAAAATGTCTGGATGGTACGGCTGTAATTGTACATGTGTTCTCCTTAGATCGTTGTACATCATTTTTGCTTCGGTGCACAAATAAAACGAAGGCATTCATAAATAACTAAACAAGTGCATGTTCATTTGTGAGTTACATCAGGACTGGAGAGTGTGGCTAATGAGACCAAGGCTGACTGTCTGCTATGTTGCTGAACTTGGACACATTGCTGAAAACGCAAGCAAACACGCTAACTTTTTATTCGAGAACGATCCAGCCTCTGTAATTTCTCTCTGTAGCATGTAAGGTACTTTTACCAGGAATTTTAGACTGGCCTGAAAAATAACTATAGGCCATATGCAGCCAGATTTGGCAGTAGAGGACACAAAATTAGGGTAGTTTTGATGTTGTATTTTTGTTTTCTTATTTTACTCAAGTGTCGCTTAGGTTTTCTTATTCAGAGAATTCAATAGATGTGTTGCCTTTGGGTTGCTGATACTAAGTGTGTCTGTTTGCAGTTTTAATAATAAAATTTGTTTAAAAATTATTCTGTCTTCCCTGATATACCGAAATTGTTGCCAATGATGAACCCAAAATCAAGGTTTGTACTGAACTATGGATTTTTTTGTGCCATTAGACCCCTACTGGATGGTATGAATTATTAGATACTGCCCAAGTCTTCAGCGGAGTTCAATAACTATGGATGTTTTCCCCTACCTAAAACAGCGGTACCTTAAAAGTCTCCCCCACCAGCAAGGTCATCAGAGAGCCGCTCCCCCCAGAGAGTGGCTCTCTGATGACCTTGCTGGTCTGACCTCTGTGTGCTATCTACACACCAGCAGTCACTTTGCTTTTTGACCCATGTGTGTGTCTATGGGTTAGTAAAAACATGGCAATGTTGCAGGTTTATGTTGCGCTTGGCTCAGTTCCTCAGCGATTATGGTAAATGTTTGCCTGTGGTAGAACTGTGGAATGTGAACCTTAAACCTTGCGCACCCTCCACCCAGGTCAGTGACCTCTCCTCCTCTGCCTGCTCCAGGTACTTCACCCTCACCTACATGTTTATGGAGCCTTTTTGTCTAACGGCAACCAAACACAGCTGCCATCAGTAAACTGCCCAACATTGACCTTGAATTGGTAAAACTCGTTTGATAGTTTGCCTGTATGTGTGTTTGTATGCCTGTCTGGCTCTGTACCTCTCTCTCTCTCTCATATGCTGTAGTTTCCCACCTTTTGTCTAACTCTCTGGCCATTCCATGCTAGCGCTCTTTGCCTGCTTATCAAAGGTAAATATAGCAAGACCTATACAAACACGGCACACAAGACAAAGGGTGAAGACAGTACACAGTGCAAATGAGATTATGCAAAACTGAATTAATGGATAAGAGAATGCAAATAGAAATTATGAGGAGTGTTTCAAAGCCCTAACAAGTAATTAAAATTTAAATTAAAATATACAGATTTGGGGAAAATCTTAGTTTTTAAAATATTTATGGATTCAGCAGTTTTTTTTTTTTTTTTTTGCACTCTAACTTAATATTTCAGCTTAAATTATCTGCTTCTATCAGTTTTCTTAGGTAGAATGATCCCTGCCTGTAAATAATGTTATCCGTGGACTAGGCTGCAGTAAATCAAAAGTAAGTGACCAGTAGTTAGGAGAGAGTCTCTGAGGAACATAAAGTTCTAGCTGGCGGCCTTTCCCCTCTGAAATCATTGCTGGACTGCTGTGCCCCGCGGGGGTGCTGCTTCATGGGGCGTTTCCCTTCCTGAGATCTTGGCGTCTTGCTCAGTCTCCCCTCTTTGTACCTATCGTGTCCTGAATGATCCAGCTTTAGTTTCCGCATCCTTGTATGAAGCATCGCAACCAATAGAGGCAGCTCAAACAGCTCCATTGCTTTCTACCCGACGCTTCTACATCCCTGGATGGCTGAGATCTGATCCCGATGATTTTATTGTTTGGCATTTAGTTTGTTGATGTCTGTTTACACCATGTAGGTGTTGCTGCACTTAATTGGCTGCTCCGGGCAGCTGCTCTGCGTAGAGCCTTGTTCTGGCAGATCCGGCGTTGGATAAGTATGACAACGTTTCTGAGAAAATTCTTTGTTTGGTTCCAAAGGGTCATGTGACCATCTGATTGTAAACATACAAGGTAGTGCTTGCCAGTGCACCTCTGCTGCCTTTACTGCCAGCCTTTGCTCCTGCTTATGGCCTGCTGGTGTGGGGGAGGGGAAGTCTCTCACAGAAGCTCTCAAAGTTTGCATGTGTTCATGGCTGTGATTCTGTAGGGACTTCAGAGACCCACTTGGGGTCACAGACTTCTTCACACAGGGTCTGCTGTGGCCTCCTTGTTAGGTAGGCCTCTGCGGCGGCTTGTTGCCTTGAGAGCAGTGCTGTCCTTCCTTCAGCAGTTCTGGTTGACTTCGCCATGTGGGACAAGGACGACTGCTGTCCTTGTCCTGGGCAGGGTTGTCCTGTAGGTGGTTCAGATTAGTGGCAGCTTTGATGGGGTCCTGTTTTTAGTCCAGCTGCTTGTGCAGTTAAGTGAGGAGCCTCCATTTTCTTCCCAGGAGGGTTTTTTGGCCGCGGGGCCTCGCTTACCTTTGAGTCCCTGATGCAGCTGCCTTTGCTGCAATGACCGGACTCAGTAAGACCTTGAGGAATGTCATGGAGACACACATACTGATTTCCTCGGGAGGTCATCACCAGTCTGTTGCTTTTACAGTGTTTGTTTAGAAGTTATGCAATCTCACTGACTCATCTTCCACATAGTTGCGTTTGGTGACGCGGCTTGGTGGCGCGTATGAACCAAACAGCAAGTTCGTCGGGCCGGACGACTGAAAAATGCTCAATCAAAACATGAAGGGCTGGGGGGCATCTACTGAAAGATCACATACTTTTCAGTGTGAGTGAATGTCTGTGGCTTCCTCCCAGCTGTTGGGCCGACTACACTGAGCGACTGCCATCCTGTCAGCACTCAGCCATGTTACTGTAAAACCCCACTGACTCTTCTGACAAACTTCAGCTCATTGTAGCTTTTCGAAGGGTGCTGTCAGTCACTCAAACCGCCGTTTGTTCCTTTGAGGCTCTTGACATTTGTAATTGGACTGGCATTTCCAGTCCGCTCTCTGAAGCTTATGAATGTGGCCACAATATAAGGACAGTAAATTATATTTTGAGCCTCGATGGGAAGGTAATCCATACTGCGTAATGGTGTCATGGTGGATTGCCAAGTATGAGCTTCACTATGATATTAATGTAATAAAAAGGATTGATGTGACTTAAATTTATGGGGTGGTGTGGAGTGGGTGGTTATGGATAAACAGATTAAGGACAGAAGCAGTCGCAGCATGCTTGGCTGCAATTGGAGTTTCTAATATGATAATTATAAACATGAAGGCAATTATAAGACACATGGCAGTTAAAAGGCACCTTGAATGTAGAGGACTGCCAGAATGACTGTGTTGTTCCTTGTAGGATGTGTGAAAAGCTAAATAGGATAACGACGTGGGTTTGCCACCATCGACTAGCAGACTGGCAGCATGTTTCTCAGATTTTTGTAAGCGAGCCCTTATTTAAAAACATTGATAAATGTGTGTTCAGAATAAAACATAAACACACACAGGTAAACATCCTGCATAGCTTTCTGCAGGTTGTAACCGAAAGAAAAAGGTTACATTTGAAAAGCGTTTATTTTGCTCACAGTGAAAAATAAAATACTGAAAGATGCAAAACGCTTGTTTCACAACCTGACTCACTGAGACTCTACAAATGGCACAGTCCTGATTGATTCCAGATGCCGAGAACATGAGCTTGAAATTCTTGCTTCCCTACCACCAGATGCCGAGATCTTACTTAAGATGCCTACGATCTTCGGTCTAGTTATGCATAGCAGCATTAGTTGTCAGAACTTTGCTCAGGAAAGAGAACTGCAGACACATTTCTGGGTTTTATTGTAATTTAAATGTAACTCCTGTGCGGGTTGTTTACAATACAGGCACTTTGATACTCCTTCATGAAGTAAATCTGACTCAGAAGTGGCATGGCTGTGAACCTTAAACTACTGTTGTAGTTGGTTATCAAAGTTATTTTAAACTTGTAAGAGAACTGCAGGCCTTTGAAATCGGCAGTGGTGTGAAGGCAGACTGACCCTTTCCTGTAACGTCCCGCTTTGTGTCCTCAGCCATATCCTGTGGGAGACCTTCGTCAGTGTTTAATTGTGCGCTGGCTGGCTTGGCTTTCACAGACGTGACCTGTGATGGAATGACCTGTATGATATATGGCATCCCTGTATCCCAGCCTTGTGTCTCTTTTGTATGTGTTGTCATTTCACAATGCGCTCGATCAATTCCAGCTCTGCCCTTGTGCAATAACACTAATCTCATCACATCTGCTTGGACTCATCCGGCGCAGAATCTCACATGAGGGTTGGAGTAGCTTTTCGGAGGTAATTGATAAAGGCACCTGGTGCTTATGTAATGAGGACACAAATGTGCCTAATGCTGGCTTTCAGGGACAAGAAGCTAATTTTTCAGATCTTGTGTATTTAACCCCCTTTTGTGAGGATTCACTGCATGATGTCATTGAAATGATTTTGCAGTATAGCATGTTTCATCTCATCTTTATTACAGTAAGTGTTACTGTTATGGGTGGTGCGTTGTGCTGCAGGGTAGAATTCGCGTGATCAGAAGGTAACAAGTGGTTCGTTTATGTCCTGCTGTCCCAAATGAGCTGCTTGCCTGTGGGGACCCGTCCAGAGTACATGCCGTGCCGTAACCGTTATGGAGACGCTCTTCACAGACTGCAGCATCCTCAGCCATCGAGGAATCTCACACCAGAGCTCCGCCCAAGGGCTACAGGTGCAGGTGTGGCTTCCTACGGTCACAATTCTGATTCTTCAAGCACCCATGTCAGCCCATGTGGCACCCTTGACAAGCGTTGCTTCTGGCGCCCCCTGTCTGTTTTGTTGTCGCTCCAAAATCATTGTTTACCTCTCTTTCCTCCATTCTGAATCGGAGGTCATGGTGGTTTGGTCTTTGCTGTCCTTTCAGAGACCAGAATTCACGAATGAAACCCCACCTGAGTTGCTGCTGGTGTATAAGAAAATGAAAATGGCTGTAAAAATGTATGATGGGAGAAACATTTGCACAGAGAAGTTTTCCGTAACCTTTGTTTTTAAGTGAAGGGATGGGAATAATATAATAATAATATAGCAGAAGTCTGATTTCAACGTCTGCCGGACGGGCTGTGTGGCACGCTGTGGGTGGCCGTCTGGAAAGCTACAACCTTCCAGTCGACTGGGGGGTTGGGGGGAGGGTCCACGCCAGCTTCCTGTTAGTGCTCGTGGCAGCAGTGTTAATTTTGACAGCAATTTTTATTTAGTTTTAGTCATAGTCTTTAGACTAAAATGTAATTTAGTTTCAGTCATAATTTAGTCATCTAAATTATTTTAGTTTTTGTCTACTTTTAGTTGACTAAATATAAGATTACAGTCAACTAAAATTACAATTAAGTCGACTAAAATTAAAAGTGCAAAGTGTAATGTTTAAAGTTTCCCTTTGATTTCTGAAAGTCATTATGTTCACCGAGATTAAATGAAATCAATGTTAAGGAATGGTGTTAAGGTCTGACTGCAGTACATAAAGACACAGGTTTCACTCTTATTTGAAACACAAGCATATGTTTATTTACCTGGAAACCTGAGTACTGTAAAATCAGTAGTGCTGTTAGTGCAAAAATAAAGTGCTTAGGCTATAGTGCGACCAGGCCTGCTGTTTGAGTATTAAAATAAATATATGTAGACGAAGTTAATTGATTTCATATTCGTTGAAGTTTCCGCTTTTAAACAACTGTTTGTTTTATAAATCAACAATGAATAAATGAAACAAAAATTGTACGTTTTCAGGTTGCCAAATCTCAAGCGTCTTGCATGGCACTCATGCGGGAAATCTTACGGCAATCTTACCATATTATACCATTATAAACCTAACATTACGTCAAACGTGTGTTTACACGGTTAAATACAAAAGCAGACTATTTACAAGGTAACTTGCATATGTTTACATACAACTTCAGCCAGCTGGCCGAAGTTGGCAACCCCGCGTTTTATTTGAAATGAAAAGTAAAATGTGCAGTTTTCACCTGAAACGGCTTGTCATTCTGTTTGCATTGTTACTGACAAGTATAAAATGAATATGAAAAAAACATGTCATGTTTTATATCTTTTCAAAATAAAAAGACCGTCCATATAGTATTCTAATGTCGATTAAAGTGATAAGTTCGTATGCATTTATATCAATACGAGACTTTAATTTTATTACTGGTGTGGGATTATGGAAACCAATACTTAAATCAATGAACATCAAAATATGACATAAACACGTGCACAATTTTCACATTATATTCATTTTGTCTTATTTTGAAATGCAGCCCTACTTTTATTTAGTAAATGAGAACATTATACATATCGGCAGTCATATATATATGTTCAGTTCTATGTCACGTGACAATAAATATTGTCAAGTTTTTGAATTGTATTGAATTAATTTGATTTGACAGGTATTTTACATGCAATGTTGATACAACTAATAGGCTGCTTAAATATATATCACACTAAATAGTTAGACATTATCTTCTGGACCTTTGCTTTAAGAAATTCTCTAAATGGACCAGTTGAATACCCCAGTATGCGAACTACATTAGTTCTGATTGCATCTCCTCACTGGCAAACATTTTCCTCTCCTTAGACCCCACAAAATCATTATTTAGTTATCGTCTCGTTTTAGTCTGAAAATAAAGGTCATTGGCCATGACTATGACAATTTTTTTGTCAACAAAATTCATGTTGCGTGGCAGTCATGAGAAACATTGTGGTCTATCCCATGTGCTGGGAGGGTGAATCCGGAGATGCTGCTGTGTGCTTGCGCTGAGCTGGGATGCGGCGGGAGTGGGGGGTGTATGGCAGTTTGGGAGGGGGGGTCTTCATCTAGTTATATCCTCCTACATCTCAATGCATCTGGGCTTCCTGAAGGTCCTTGTTCTCTTCTGTATTGTTCTGTTTCTGTGTGTTTTCTTACTCTGTTTCAAGTATTATTCTAGAGGAAAAATATAACGCATCACCACCCCCCCCCCTCCAAAAATAAATAAATAAATAAATAAACATTTATGGTGTAGTCCAGTGGGATAAATTCCCTTGGATTAGCAAGCATGACTCCGTAAGAGAGGTCTGCATGGGAACCCGACTGTTTCACCCGTGATCCAGTGGGAAGAGGCAGGGAGCAGTGTCTCGTTGCAGGAGATGGTGGGACGAGGGTCAGACCGTTCTTCGCTGTAGAAGGCAGCAGGAAATGCTTTGAATTAGTTCTGGGTTATTTTGTGGATTTCTGTGAACCCGGACAGGTTGTTTTGTGTCACCATTGGCCAGCTGTCTTGAGTCCTAGTGCAAGTTGACTTGTACCACGAGCTGTATTTGGGTTCCCTAATGATGTTGGCACCTTTTTAGCCTGGAGGTCTGTTTGCAGTAGTATCTAGTCTTCTGGGCTGGGTCGACACCCTGTTCTCTGGTACTTCCTGCCATGGCAGAGTTAGCTTCTCCCTCCCCTGTACCTCTAAGCTGATAGTCTTACTGTAAGTGGTCCATCAGTCTGGCTCACTCTGACATCGCTGCATGATTTCCTGAATACTGGATTTACATTGTTTTGTCTCCCTCTGTCTCTCTTCCTTTCTTCTTCCCAGTTGGATAACATCCTGTATCCTCCCTCCATTCCGTTCCGGAAGTCGAGCAGCCCGGAGCTGTCGTGTGGCTTGGGGATCGCCCAGAAATTCAAGCGCCAGATTAGCGAGGACGGGAAGCACTTGAGGCGGGGAAGCCTCGGGGGGGCGCTGACGGGTAGGTTACCGTGAGAGCGGGAGCAACACGCCTTGGATCATGTCCTGCTTTGAAAAGCCTGGTTGAGGAGACACTTGGGGCTCCAGTCACGCTAGACGCGTCACGCTGTCAGCATCGGCTCTTGGCGGTTGTCTGCCACAAGGTCCCCCTAATGAGTTGGCAGTCGCCCCCCCACCCAAAAACTCTTCCCCAACATCGTCTTGTAAGCTTCTTGAGCTTAACAAGAGAGGCTTTTCTTTTGAAAATTGACACAGAAGCAGATTTTTTAAAGACACTACACTCACACTCATTCCAAAGACAAGTTTAGGTGACTTTGAGTCTCTGTTGCACTTTGTATAGGTCTATGTGATGGAGCAGTGTCCCACTCATGTAACATTCAGCCTTAGGCCTCCTCCCTCTGTGTTAGGCTCTGTGTGGTGCTCCCTGTGTTGGGGAAGTTACAAAAGTAATCCATTTGACAATCCAGTCCAAGGTTTTGTTTCAACCAACCAGTTGAGTATAAAGAGTCATGGTCACAGAGTACTCAGCTGGTTGGTTGAAACAAAACCTTGTTCTGGATTTGTACTTTCTGGACCTGAACTTTCCACCTCTGTTTGTAATGGATTACTTTTTGTCAGTATCTTCCTCAACACTGGGTTTTCAGTGCCACACTAACTGGACAAGTGGTTGTTGTTGATGATGATGATGGATGTAAAGATTGATGGATTCACATTTGGCGTGACACCAGGAACCACACTTCTAATGAGCCTCACTGGCTGATCCTGGTCAGAAATAAATGGCTCTCTGTGCCATGCTGAGATTTCCTCTCCAGATGTTCAGCTTACAGTGAAGTTATGGTTTCCAGAGAGGGAAGTGAATTTCAGAAATTCAGCATGCTCACGTACCTTCATGTGTAATGCACACCCTCCATGAGAATCTATTGTGAATGTTTTCTAAAGATCAGTGAGGTTGAAGTCACTGGATATAAGCATAAATGAAAGTGGGATGTTAAGTTAACACTGCCTCTTTGCTTGTGGCTTTGGCTTTGAAGTACCCCTTTCTCCTGTGCCGAGGGGCGGTGCTCTAGTGTGGCTGGGCTCGCAGTAGTTGTGAAGAATTGCTTCAAAGATGGTCAAGCCTGGTTCGTGTGTATCGAGTGCTCCGGAGAGAGAAAGGAGTGTATCTTGCATGAATGAGTGACTGATCAATGGTGTCCAACTCTTACCATATCCCAACTTGCGGAATGTTCTGCAAGACGTGAAATGCCTGTGCTGTCGTCTGTGAGAGAGATCTATGCAGATTTTTTTCTGGGATCTACGTTACTGTTTTTGTCATCTTACCACTAGCTGTAAGGTTGTTGTCCAAGATAAGTGGTTGGAGAAATTGATGAATTAATGTACTTATAATAATAATAATTGGGGATGGGACGATCCACATGTTTTCTAATTCCAAACCGATTCTGATACATAACTGCCGATACAGATTCCGATACAAGAGCTCTTTTTCCTTTGTTATACTTGCGTTTTTTAAGCTAGTAAATGTAGATGGGAAAAAATGTATGACAAAAAACATTCAATTAGGGTACTACAAACATACCTGACTTACTGTTCCACCCTGTTTGTACATCTTGTTTTAGGCATTTGTAGTTCAATATGAATATCTTCAAAGCAAATATACACAAGTGGCGAATGCTTAAAATTTTAACAAATTTTCTTCCATTGGCGTCAGCTCCGTTACTTTGTTGTGATGGCAGCCCCTCTTGTATCACAAGCTGCAGCGAGTTCGCTAGACAGTCCAGGGTAGTGACTCCCAAATCATCCATTGCTTTTTTTTTGTCTCGCACAGTTGCATGGACTAAGTGGGATTGTCCATTAAATGCGATTGATTGTAGAAATAGGATCTTTTTAGAGATTGCCAAAAACTAAATAAATAAGTATAATATGTGGATCGGTCACACATGGCTGATGTCAAATAGGTCTGAATCGGCACTGATACCGATCCGAATATTGGATTGGCGCACCTCTAGCATCCTAACCCACTAAACTAACCCTAACCAAACCCTAACGCCCCCAATATGGTTACCTGAGTATCCATCTTATATTTACCTGATTGATTTACTTAATTTTTTTAAATGCAATGAATCGTGTCTTGCAGGAATTTACCCATGATCTGATTCCTCTCCGCTGTGGTTTCTCTGTGCCATCTTGCCCTATTTCTGTCTGACCTGTACCTGTGAATCGGGGAGCAGAATTGCCCTTTTTCCCTTTCACTCCGGCTGTGCTGGCTGATTCACCCCTCCCTCCCCCCCGCCCTCAGCCTGTCCACATGCTTCCTTAAACAGGAAATGGAAATACCACGACTCTTCAGAGGAGGTTTGCTGGCCTGTGAACTCCCGTCTCTTCCTGAAGGTTTCTGCAAACTCTGGCCAACTTGAACTCCAGCCCTTTGATACTATGACAGTGTTGTTATTGCTGATTACGCTCCTCTCCATGATATGTCAGTCTTCTTCCCATTAAGAAACTGCAAACTGATGTATTAAATTTGCATTGAAACAGAGGTGGAAAGTTCAGGTTCCGAAAGTACCAATCCAGGCCATGGTTTTGTTTCAACCAACCAGTTCAGTTTAGAGTCACAATCACACAGTACTCAACTGGTTGGTTGAAACAAAACCATGGTCTGGATTGGTACTTTCTGAACCTGAACTTTCCACCTATGCATAGAAATACATGTCAAAAGCAGTGAAAATAGTCTAGGACTACTTGCACATCACAATGGCTCAATTGCCATAATACATGCTGCTGCTGTTCAAGGGTATCTGTGTATGATGGAATTGTTTAGCAGATGAGATGGGTGTCAGTGCTTGCTGTGTGTAATGTATGAATCTTGTTCTGTTACAGGGAAGTACTTGCTGCCCTATGCCTCTCCCCAGCTGGCCCCAACCATGGAGACCTCCAACCTAGTCCGCATGCGCTCTCAAACCCTGGGCAAGTCTGCGCCGTCCCTCACCGCCAGCCTGGTAGGTGTGGTGGCTCCGCGTGTCATATGCTGCTTCCTGTGCCGGTGTGTGTGACCATGCCTGTGAGGTGGTGTGAGGGGCTGGTGTGCGTCAGGGAACATAGTTGTCCTGCGCCCTGGCAAGAAGTGTTAAATGTGGGGACTTCCCCTGTCCAGGTGACCCATTGCATTGCACCTGGCGTCTGTAGTTGCACCCCAAAACAAGTCTGGCATGTTTTTGTTCTGGCTCTGTGTTTAGGCAAGTTAGATTAAGGGCTGGTACATTTTTTTTAAAAAAAACCACAGTAATATTAAATAAGAAAAGCCTACTGTGTAATTGTTTGCTGGTTCCTTTGTTGCTATTCATAAGTGTGATGGTGCTGACGCAGGTTTCTGTTGACCTCTTGCAAAGAGGAACCTCGTTCAGGTGGAGGTGAAACCAGAGAGAGCCAGAAGAACTTGGCATGGTACTTAAGCACCTCCTTTAGGAAATAAGACCATTCCCATGTTTCAAAAAAGAAATAAAATGTATTGGCATATTGTGATGTTTTAGCACCAAATAAGAGCCAGAAATCAGTTGGTTATGATGAAATAGTGTTTTTATTATTTTTTTTTACTCCATATGCATTGAATGGCTGAAATAAACCAATTCTGTATGTTAGAGCAGAGCACTACTATATACAGCTAGACCATCTACATGATTTTATTACACCCGATCTTCATATAAGATTTTAGGGTAAATATTCCACGTAATTCATCATCTGCTGTCTGTAATGTTTGTTAGAAATGCTGTTTACCACAAATCCCAGTTATCCATTTTTTGCTCTTTGAAAATGAGTAAGGCTACAGCAAACCACTCATTTACGCAGTAGATCTTGTCCAGAATATAACATTGGACAATTCTGAATTATGGTAACGAAAATGGCCATTTATTAGTGGGGTTGTCAACCCAGCTTGTTACGCCATGTCAGAGACAGGGCTGATAAATCTCTCTTTAAGATGAGAAACGGCACAAGGGCTGGCATTTAAAAAGTAAATCTTTTAGGCACTGATATGGTCCATTGCTGTCTGTTTTACTGGTTTTTATGTATTCCTTTTTAACGCTGTGCTGACACTCGAATGGAGCTGGTCCGCCGGTGCCAGAGTGGCTGTCCAGGGCCGGACTGGGGATTATAATGAGACTGCGGGCAGCCATGAATCATGCCACTCTCCTAACTGACACTTCTGTATTTTCTCTGGTCTTCCAGACTTGGGAAGATGGGTCGATTTTAAGTTGGTGGTGAGGAGGCTTAAAAGAGGGAAATGGGTGGAAATAGGATGCGGGTTCAGGGAATCTGTCTCTTCGCCAAAAAACCATATCGTAGGGGCAGGGTCATCCGCATCAGGCACTTATTTCAATTAGGAATCAGACCTTCCATTTTTGCATTTGAACGACTTAATGGTTATTTAATTTTTATTTCAGTAAGTGAACCGAGTCCTAGTTTACTTCTGGTTGCCTGGTGACGGGGGGGGGAGCATCAGCACCTGCTTCTCATCTCCTCTCTGCTCCCCAATTGTGTCTCAAATTTTATGATTTGGACAGCATGACTCGGTACTTAGCCATCTCTCTGGTTTGACTCTCCCTGCTCCCCCTTTGAGTCTGGTCCCTCCCACGGTTTTTCCTTGCCACTGTCGCCTATGGCTTACTCACTGGGGGCTTTGGGTGGGGATGCTGTAAAGCGCTTTGAGATGATGTAATGTTGTGATAATGTGCTATACAAAAATAAATTTGTTTGTTACCGAGGCCAACTTTTGTGCAATCAACAATCTGACTAGCTCCCTGTTTTTTGAGGTTTCTTCAGTTTCTGTTTAGTAAAAAAGGGAACATTTAATTTTGTGACTTTTTTTTTTTACAAGACAATACATAGAGTTCTGTTCACGTTTTTGTTTTGTTAGGGTTTCACTTAGGTGAGATGTGTGTAATTCTCCATTACATAACATCTGCTTAGTTGACTTATTGTACCAGTATGGGCTGAATTTGACTAAAAGCAAACCGACGAGCAAACAGAAGAGAGAACCTGCAGGTGCATGTGAATCCTCAGCATCCCACTAGAGGGCGCCTGCATACTTCATGCTGTTAGAGGCCTGTCAATGTAATCAATCAAGATTTCTGGCATTACAAACTAATGGGCTCAAATGGAAAAAGAAGTGATCGCGCATGTTTCGGCTTTATATTGATTGTTCATCATCTGTATATAATTTGATCATGCATACTTTGAAAACACCGTAGTGATGAAGCCTTTCATGCATTCTGGAATTTTAGCTTTTGGTCCAGGCTTTTAGTCCTGTTGCACTGTGCCATTTAGATGATTTTGCTTGTTAAATAAAATGTTTTCCATAAACATTGATGGGTACTGGCTTTGTTTGCTTTTGGAAGCAGTAGCAATGATAAATATTTCTTATTTTCAGTTGGTAAATTAATGACTATGAATGGCAAACCTAATCATAAGTTGAATCCAAAGGGTTTAGAGAACAGATATTTGGTGTTTCTCAGGTAGCGTTCTGCTGCATGGCTGTGCCTTATTTATTTTCCTCTATCCATTTCCTGTTTCTGAAGCATTCCGTTTCTCTTGCACAATGCCGTTTTGTGAAAGAGGAAGGGTCTGCAGCAGCGTTTCCTTTCACTTTGCATATTTCTCTGATGAAACTTAAGAGGACAATATCCTGCTGTGCTTTTTTGTGTCCGTGAGCAATATGCAGCTCCTGTTTCCTTCTCGTTTCCCTACCCACCTAACCTACTTTTCGCAGATGCGTGATTGCAGCCATCCGAAAACCTTTCCAGTGCTGTCAGGTTTACGTGCATCGGCAGCTGTCGCCTTTATGCAGTCTGCTGTGCCAGGCGCATGATGCAGATTGGAATTGGACCCGTGTGAGTCTCGACAAACCCGGAGTGAGGAGAACGTGTTTGAAGTGTGGGAAGAAGGTAGTGGTGCATCGTGGAACACAATTATCTTTATTTCTAGAACCTCCCACCCCCTACCCGATTTCCTCTTGCCCCACCACGTTCAGGTAAATGTCATTAATGTCAGTCTCTCATCTGAGATCCTTCTGACGCCAGCATGGAGAATCCCCACGCAGGAGGTGTCGAACAGAAGCTGAGGCCCCACAGAGGGGGGAGGGAGCCAAGGCAGGGATAAATAGCCCAAAATTTCCCCACGTACAATGGGGTTGGGGGGGACCTTTTGTGTTTTTGCTTGCTGGCATCCTGTTTTGCTAATTCTGCACATTCCATGTTCACATGCAGAATTAGCAACTGCGGGTGTGAATACTTCGCCACGACTCGCGCAGTCGGCGATTCACACTCATCTGAATTATCAACGGGTCACTTCTTTTTTTGCTTCATGGTTAGGTACTGTGAGGGCCGTGACTGCCGAGATCCTCCTTAAGACGCAGGTCATGTGCGACAAACATTGCTGACGGCTGCGCTCAGATAAGCACTTTTTTTTTTCTTCTTTCTACCCCAACCAGAGACTGTGGTAATCACACCCCATCTGCAAATTTAATGCCCTCTATGTTTATTCTCTGTAACCCCCCCTCCCAACAGAGCTGGTACAGATAAGGAACACTTTCTCACTTCCT
>JABFEB020000113.1:2153846-2173550 GCA_019775895.2 Stomatorhinus ivindoensis
ATGTCTTTGCTGCTGCTGAGCTTAGTGATGGCACTTTGGTATGTCTTTGCTGCTGCTGAGCTTAGTGATGGCACTTTGGTATGTCTTTGCTGCTGCTGAGCTTAGTGATGGCACTTTCTTTTGGTGTGGGACAGCACAGGGCCCCCACCCGAGCTCTGTGGTATATGGGACTGGCTGTAGTATAGCTGTCAGGTTGCATATTCACACCACCAATACGTTGATGTTTCGGGATAGTCTGCTGTTCTCCTCTTATCTTAAAGAACCAGGAAAGTTCAGTAAAGAGTAATGTATTGTTTATTAAAATTGTCCTTTGCAGCTTGTTTTTGCGGCCGTGTTTGGGTGCACGCCCCGGGTTCACCAAAGGGTGGCTGCAGTCTAGCAGCAGCAGAGCCACCAGGGATTGAACCAAGCGGTGGCATTTCCGTGGATGAGATCACAGGATGCTGTTATGACACTGGAGGCACTTTCACCTCTGTGCCTTTGCAAGCCTAATCATGACCCCACTGACGGCATGCGAGTGCGTGAAGCCCTGTGAGACTCGCGCTGGTCCCCTCCGCTTGCGGGCTGCTGCAGCCGGGACCTTTGAAGACTTTATAAACAGATGTCAATGGAGCAATCGAAATAAAGCATGTCGCTCAGTGTCGAGGGTGCACTCGCTGGTTAGAAGCTTCACATTTATGAGTGGAATTGCAGCAAAACAGTTTAGCTCAGTGATAAATGCATACTAAACTTTTCTGCAACACTAGGTGCATATTAAAGTTGGCCTTGAATGAATTTGGGGATGACAGAACTATGCTGATTTCTGTGACAAAATTGTGTTTATTTCAACTCAGCCCACAGAATTACTATATTAGAGAACAATGTGTCAGTCATGATCTTTGTCTTCTATTCGTTTAGATGATTTAACTTCTGCCGTCTTATGAAGTCTTGAACTTATATACTACTTTAATAATAGTCAGAGTCTGCAGTCATGCCGGTAGGAATTCCACTTTTCTTTCACGGCCCTCGCGAACCGATGAAGTGGATGGCCCCGCATGTTAATGTTCTTTGGCTTGACAGTTTGCCTGATTTACATTGCTGTAAGTTTTCTGAAAGTTGGGAGCAAATCGCTTCCACCTAGCACACGCACTCATGATTTTTCTTTTTTCCCTACCCCAGTTAGTACAGGCACCCATTGATTTAAATGGTGTGAATTATAAAAAGGAATAGATGCATTATAGGTGGGGGAGGCAAGGGAAAGGATTTATACATTTTTTTCCCCAGTCAATTGAAAGCATCAAATTTATTTATTTTTTTTAACTGATAACAGGGTTGTGTCTATTGCATATTGAAAAGAGTCAACTGACTCTTCGTCCATCCATAATTCCATCCACTTTCCGTAGCTGCTTGTCCAGTGCTGGGCCGCAGGGAACCTTGCATCTGCCCCAGCTAGCATAGGGTTTCACAGATACTGACATTTCGCTGACAACACAACATGAGTCTTATCAAAACTCAAAATGGTTCCAAGTGAAAGGGCTTTAGGCATCGTTGGTTGCATATCGGTGCTCTTGGGCTTGGAGCGGCCTGTATACAGTCAGTGTTCGGGTTCAGGGTTGGTCCGGTTTCATGGGAGGAGGTGCCGCATTTGTCGTTGATCATCTATCCATTATTGTGTAATGTGTGGGTGTACATGGCTGGCAGCAGCGGATATATCTACACATGGGCCTGGCGTAATCCTGTTGCATTTTGGAGTTCTGTCTCACGTACTCTGCTTTTCTGCATTCCGAATATCTGAGCCACTCCCCATCAAGGTTGTGGAAACTTTTATTGAGCGAGTGGTTGCCGTAGTATTCAGCTCTGCTGGGCATGTCTGTGGTAGCGATTGTTTACCGTTGCCAGGCTCAACCAGTCGGGGAAGTTGTGGCCGGTTGGTGGTGCTCCTGCATGATGACATTACCATGGTACGCCGCACAAATGCTGAGCAGCACAGGTCTCCCGGCAAGAAGCAAAACGGTGCTTCGTGCTTCTTAACCAACAAAACCACTAACGCAGGAGTGAGACATTCATGAAATTCTAATTTCAGGGTGCCGGGATGGGGTGAGGGTGGGATTAAAATAAATGAAAACGAACAAATGCAGCCAACGTGCTCTGCTCATCTCCTGCTAAAATCAGTTAAGACTGATGTGGGAAAATGTTACCTGAATTTTAAAGAGGTGCCAAGAATAAATTAGCGGAGATGTGCGTGTTTCAATCGTGATATTCAGAAATTGCATTTCCTTTCTGTGGCTCTCGCTGTTGGAAGCAAGACACTGATGGTCGCCGCCTCTCTCTGTTTGCTTGCATCAAACTTCATACAGGTGCCAAGAGCGGGTGAATAGGACTGGCTTTGTGTAACCCTTTGCTGTTACCCTTGAATGCCTGTTTTACTCATGGGAAGGGGGGTTGGAATTGTGGAATTTTAACATGGGTATGGGCTGATCCTGACTCTCAGAAGGTATTTGGATCATTAATAAGATCACTTTGCTTGTAATTCCCAGTTTATAAAATACAATTTTACACTGCTATCTTAATTCATTGGACAGTATCTTCAATTTCTATATTCATCTGCAGTGCTTGCTTATCTGGGAGCTGCAATGGACAGCAAAAAGATTTTCATTTCAGTTAAGTCGTTTATGTAGTAATTTCAGATATGCTGTGTATATACATTTTTGTCGGCGAATCACTGTCTGATTGCAGTTTGTTTTCTGCAGTTATTTTTGGAGATATAGTTTTGACTCGTAGACCAAATGCACTGTAGCTTTACCGAGTCTGTCTCCTGGGTCATACAAGCTGTGTTTCATAACATCACTACAAGTGCTTTTAAAAGCTGAGACATGCAGGGCCTTTCCGTAACCACAGCCTCCTCAGAGTCAGCTCGTCACGCACCGAGGTTGAGGGCGTGTGACTCCAGTATCTAAAAACTACTCGCAAATAACAGTGCGTGTATTTTGGAGGATAGTCTTCAAGTAGGTCAGGGTTTCAAAATGGTTTAGGCCAAGAAAAACAAGCCGCAGTGCATTTAAATATATGCCCCCCAGCGTAACCTTGGACCGTAAGAGTGAAATGTGACTGTGGTCTTTTTTTTTTACGGTTCACCATACTGACAGTGCATTGCTCTGCTTCCCTAAACTTACACGGAGCTCAGGTGCCTAGATGAATCCTGTTTCTTCCCACCCTCCGGCTGGCTCCTTATTGGTCATGGTGCCGCTGCCCCTTCCTTGTTTTATCTGCCGTCATTACGCTGCACTGCCAGAAGTGTCACAGACGAGCTGTGTCATTTTCGGGGGATCCCTCCACGTGTGGATGATGACGAGAGAATGTCGAATTAAACCGGAAGCAATGTGATTTAGCAGCACGGTCCGTTTGTGCGGGTGAGCAGTTTGGCTGTACTGGGATTATATCGGTTCATCTGCTCAAAATTCTACCCGCTTGTATTTGTAGGCCGGTTAGTGTTGCTCATAACTGATCAAAATGATAAAAACAGGAATATAAACCTCAAAGACTTTTCGAAAAGCCCGAGGTCATTTTTGTATAATTGGGAGCACTAGTGACAGCTGAGGTTAAAGTCCAGAATGAGAATTAAGCCCTGTTCTTTCATCCCTTTAAGTTCCCAGATGTTTTGAAGCTCAACTAGTAATCTGTATGAATTTAGTGTCAAACCAATTCGTATTGTACATTAATTTCATTTTTTTACCTTAATGTAAAGTCACCCAATCCCATATGTCCCCAAAAAAGCTGAAGATTCAGGATGTTATTAGCATCTTTTCATTTCAGTCAAGTTAAAAAAAAAAAAAAAACAAAACGGAAGACTGCTCCATATTTTTGCATTTTACAGATCACTAAACCGTAATTATATAATTTTTTGTGATTTTAATGTTCTTGTTTTCTTCAAAGACTGAAACAGCCGTTCGCTCTGCGAGTAACTTGAAAAAGGATGTAATGTTCATGACTGTCCTGTGTAGTAAAATTATTATACTGATACTGAATACTGAATTTCACTCTTAATGTGTTGGTCACTGTGAGTTTAGCTTAAATGGAAGTGAATATGTGGCCATACTAGCCATAGTTGAGGCTTAGCTGCTAGCTGCAGTCAGTGGTAGTGTTACACCGTTAAAGCCCCTGGTTTGACCTTTTACACACTTTTAAATGGGGTTTTGTAAAGAAGCTGTGGTTCCTGCTGGCCTTCAAGTTATTGTCATTGGTGTCTGCATTCCAATTCAGGCTTAACTGTGAGCTTGACAAGCATTCATAGCTTCAGTATTGGGAGGAATGCATGTTTTATTATCTAGTTTATAAAAAGTATTTTGCCCTCTGCGTATTTATTCTAAGGTAGTATGGTGAACAAATTCTAGATTGTATCATAAAGCTGTTAGTCGATATTATTATGACTGCTCAGATCTGTGCATGCCAAGTTCATTCCTGATATGTTGCATTGAATTTAAAGTGACTGCCTTTGGTGATGGATCAGTGTGAAATAGTGCTAAAGAATTGAACTTAATATAGTTTTTTTTATGTTTTGTAGAAGTTTGTTATATGCAGTGGATCCATTCATAGGAGGCCAGTGAGCTTTGGGCTTTCATATTCAAATGTCCAACTGTAAACCAGCTATAAGTCTCCAGAAGCCATTGAAATGAAATTTTCAACAACTTGTTTTTCCATCCCGCTCCTCATGGTTCTACATTTCAATTTTCACACCAAAGGAAAGACTGTATCGGTTTGCCGGGAGCCTGAAGGAATGAGGTGACTTCCAAAGATTTGCCAATATCTTGAGACCCTTTTATTGACTCGAGACACTATCTGTCTTTTGTTTATTTGTATTCACTCCATGACAGACCCTCGCTATCTAACGGGTCATGGCAAAGATAATCTAGTAGTATGAGTACTGCTCTTGGGGAAACGTTACACGCTCACTTATCGGTCCTCTCCCCAGCGAGTGGGAGCACATGTGTAGGGTCGGCTGAAATTGATTGGGGACGAGGTGGCGATATCCACGCATGATACCTGCTGCCATGTTTCCCGATGGTAGCATTAACTGCAGTATCTCCTTCCAGGATTAAGCCCTCATATTTCATGTCCAGTAGCTCCATAGTAGAGGGAGTAATGAAACTCTCTCAATCAGTGATTAGAATGGGCTTCTTCTGAAGCCAGCGATGCTTCGAGGGGCCTGGGGCGGTGGCGACAGTATGATATTGTACATTGCATAAATTGATTAAATTCTGGAATATGTTTTAAAATTTCCAGACTATGCTCATTTCCATTAGAACAAACGTGTCCTCGAACAGCAGTATGCATTCTTTATGGGCGTCTTGTAGAAGCAGTTGTTGCTGGATGCCTTTTTTGTTTGTTTGTCAACAGCTCATCCATGAAGATTCGTTTTGAGAACAGACAAAACTTGCCAGACATTTGCAACAGTTGTGATGTTTTCACTCTGAAATGCTATGGAGAGTGAATAGGTGGTGCTGTGTAATACAAATGTAAATGTTTACAGTTCTGTTTATTTTTCTGTATTTTTTTTTCCCTCTCTCCCTTCTGTTTTGAGCGTGACATGCTGTGAAATCCATTGTCTGAAACGTAGCACCATCCCATTGGATGGGACACAATATTTCCCCCACGGAATGTATTGTTCTTCTGGAAAAGTCCAACCCCATCATTCCAGAGGCCCTTTAAGCAGACAGTTGACAAATGTCACACCCCACCTCCATTCACATGGAAAGCTGAAGTGCCTCACCGCATGGATCAGAAGGTATCCCGCCCTTTGCCATAGAGATTGCCTTTCCCTCCATGGATAATGCAGCGATCGATGGCAGCGGGGGGACATGCTACGAGCTCTTGCACGGGCTGTGTGTTTTGGTTTTTTTGTGCTCCTATGTAAGCAGTGGAAAAATCGCTTTGCATGCATCATGCGCTACACTCTGACCAGCAGCCTCCTGGCCTGCGTGGCCTTCATCTCACCCTAGTATATGCTGCTCCAGAGCTGGGACGTGCTCCTTAAGGCACTCCTTAAGTTTTTTTCCCTGTTTCACGTCCTTGTGTACAGAAGTTTTTAATTGAATCTAGAGCTGCAGGGAAGCTGCTCTGACAGAAGGGCTGATCTGAATGTTCTCCAGTGCTGCTTTGTGTTTAACTTTGTGTGCCAAATGTGCCTGAATACCAGGTCCTCGCTAGAGTTTCTTAAATGGGGAAGTGGGCCCCGACTGGCTAGCTGGCTAACGTGCTTAACTTCACACCCTCCGCGTCTAAGATGCTGTTCGGCCACCACGACTTGCTGAATGCCCCCTTTATGTTTTTCTTACCGTTCCTCCCAGAACCCGTTGGCAAATAACACGGGTCGTGTGAGCGGAGGAGTCGTGCATTGGCTGGGTGAATGGCAGCTGTTTCAGGGACAAGGAGACATGTTGAAACCTAAAATTACAAACCTGGTGCTTCTCTGATGGCATGTTTGTATACAGTGAGGAGATCTTTAAATGCAGCCAGGCTGTTGTTTGCTGGGGGGGGGGGGGGGTGTCTAACTGCTAAGCTATTCATGTGTGAAACACAAAATAGGTAAACATCACTGTTTGTTCTGAAACTGTAGTGCTACGGTGTTTTTTGGTCTTAGACCTTGATTCGTCTCTGCTCAAGGTTTCCTTGTTTGCTATCATATGATTTAAATATAATTGAATGATAATTTACCATGGTTCCAAAGACAGATGGATTTATTTTAGTGACATCAGCAATTAAGCGATCTCAGTGAAAAAGCTTTTTTTTATAATTTTGTTTTTAGATGAAATGTTCGTTCCAGGTAAAGGGACTTTTACATCTGCTTGTTAAGGAATTCGATGTCATTAAGCCTTTTAAAAGCCACCATTCAGTGAGTCATTAACCTTGATGAAGCTTATAGAAAATTAGCCCTCAGCTCCATCTCCATCTGCTTTGAGAATATTGATGCTTGGCAGTACGAAAGACTGGACTTGCTGAGCAATGTACTGACAGCTCTTTTCAGTACCTATCAAGGGTATCCAACTGCAGTTTGCCCAAGATGATGCTGCCCTCGCTGTGATGTGCTGATAGGGGCATGTGAGCATGCAGGCTTTATTCGCTGTTCTGTTCAGTGTACATACAGCTCTTGCAGAGAACAATCTCAGCCTAGTCTCTTGTCATGTAATGAGGAATTTTCTGCATTTGTCTGAAGCCTTGTTACTGTTACTGATCCATCCTAAAACCCCCAACCCGGTTCCCTGGAAAGGAGACTGGAAATTCACAGGCATCGATGTGTGGGCGAAATTATCAACAACATATGTTGTACTAAAATGCCAATATGGTGAATGAGTGCACATCTCCCCTTAAAGCTATCAATTTGTTAAAATATATAGGTGTTTGGTATTATGGCTTTATTAAATTATGAAAAACAAATGGTTTGGTTGTTATGCCTCATTCGGTGCTTTCAAGGGTGTATGAAGAGTTGGTCTGAAGTGTGATCTGTTGAGCTCGTGTGATCAGTAAGGGCACAGTGCCCTTAATTTAGCCTGCCGAGATCTGAGTGCTGCTTAGTAACAAACAGCCAATGTTATGTTGTGTGTATGTTTACACCCTCACGTGCTTTTATTGCCTGCATCAGGATAGCAACTCCAATTCCAAATAAACTTAAAAAAAAAAAAAAACACTCATGAAATCTATTTTCTCCTGAATTACTCCAAGCCTCCTTGGTGATATCCTTATATAGTCTGATGGCTGGTCGTGTAGTTGTTGTGCAGACACTGACATTCACAAATGCCGCATCAGGATGCTTCCCCCGAGGGCTTCTTCTTCAGGAAGTCCGCTGCGATTTTCAAGCGCTTTTACCGGTTAATCGTAAGTCGCGTCACTGCTCAGATGCTCAGACACTATTCAGACAGTAGGTTTGGCATCAGACAAATTTGTACTCAGAGGAGCTACTGAACTAACATGCCTATAAACTTTTGTATAAATGTGTAACAACAGTGTTTTAGTGTATTGCACTATTACAGCTATGTGTGTATAGTGTGGGCAAAATATCACTTGTTTGCTGTGTTTGACAAAAAGTTACTAAAGCGATGCCTTTTAGGGAGCTTACTGAGATTTAACTGTAGTGGGTAAATGGGTCATTTTTTCTGAGGACTAAATATACAAACTGGGACTGTCTGCTATAAATATGGCTCTTCATTTTACCTTTTCTTTCCACATGCCATGTTTGTACCTTCCTAGGTTATACTGGGGGCGCTGCTCAGCCAATCTAAGACTGAGCAGGTGAATGGAAAAGACTAGCTCTGTATTTCTGTCTCATCGCATTTTCATGGAAGATGCACTTGAAAGGGATTTTTTATGTAAAATGAATGTGACTCTTTGGCGTGCTGGCAGACCCGTGTCCCCTTTCAGCTGTTCTGTCTGCCTCTGGTGGCTGTTTCCCTCTCATTAATTATTCACAGATGAACTTTCTCATAAATCCTGAACGTAGGGCTGTTGGATGCCATTCCTCAGCATTAAGGCTGGCCTTTGCTCTCTGAACCCACACAGTGTGAGGCCTCTTGCTGCCTTACTGCTGTATGATGTTCTCAAGACGGTCTGTCTGCCATTTGGAGTCTGCCATTGACTAGAGGCGGATCAGTTTGTTAGTAGTCACAGGTACTTGGTCTGAATAAGTCCTATTTTGAGGGGAAAATTGGCAGGTGGTGTTGGCCAACTTGATCAAAAGTATCCGGTCAGAGTGTATAATAGATTCTAAAAGGGAGTTTGCCATATAGCTAATTAAACCGTTCAAAGCAGGAAACTTGTCGAGATCCACCTCCCCACCCGGATTTGGTGTTTGTTCTGTTGCTTGTGGTTTGGTCTAGTCATGATGTTTCAGATGTGAGTTTTCCAGTTCACAACACTCTGTATCTTCCCAAGAACAGTCCACCCTTGGAAGCTAGTGTTGTTTACGGTATATTGAATGAAATGTCCTAAGATTTCCTATTAATTGCTCTGTTGATGCTCATTTCATGACTTGTTCATGTACTGTTTCTTCGGAGTGTGAAAAAGCCAGTGTTATCTTATATTCCGGTTGTTTGGTCACTTCAGCTGGCGAAATTATGTAAATGATTGCTTACCTCATAATTACCATATCTGTAGAGTATACACCAATAATTACAGATGTCTGTAATTTATGAACTAAGCATCAGTAGTAATTCAGAATCCTTAATCGCTCTAAAACACAGATGCTAACAATGGCAGAGCTCATTTGCAGGAGGGACCTGTCAAGTTTCTGCTACTTGTAGCATCTACCTACAGAGTCTGGGGTTATTTTGTGTTAATGTTTGTTAAACTGGCCCAGAAACTTCTGAAGTGTCTGTTCCCATATTTAGAAAGCAACACTATTTATGTATATCCCTTTACGTTCCCTCTTGCACTACATTCCTCTACAGTTACGCAGTATTTATATTATGTACCCGGTTAAGGATTTAAAGAGTATGGGTGCAGACGCTGAATGAAGCTGAACTGTTAGATTTTTCTGTTATTTATTCAGAGGAGCTGAAGGACTGTGTTACCGTAAGAGATATAGCTTTAGGATCCCTCACTTCTCCATGTCAGCACGGTATGTCCATGTTCCTAATGTCTGCTTGATCTTAGGGTGGGTGAACTACTAAGGAAGGAGGGCAAAATAAAGAGAATTATTAATGAAGCCTCAGGAGAAGGTGGTTTGCCATTGGCTGGCTTTGATATTGGACTGAAGGATGTCGCCATAGTGACCCCTCTGTGATGCTGGCTTGCTGGATGGCCTTCAGAGGACAGTCATCCCAGTGCTCAGTGGGGGCTTCACATCAGCACCCCCTGCGGCCATCTGTGTCCGCTTTTCCTATTTCCCTTTCCCATTCTCATATATCACTCTAGCACCCCCCCCACCTCCACCAGGAGTAGTGAGCAGCATTTCAAAAGTCCGGCCTTTCAAACGAGATTTCATCCCGGATTTTTAGAGCATCCCTTCAAAATCTCCTGGCTACTTTTGAAGTTTTGTCATCCCTGTTGGTGTCTCCCATGGTGCACCTTGTCTCTGCTTAGTACAATTATCTCCTCTTGAGATCCTGCGGTTTTCAAATAGAAATACTGTAGCCATATACCTAAAAGATGCCGCGAGTAAGAGAATAAATGGCGGAGAAAATGTGAAGTACTTGGTACTGGTCTCTGGAGCACTAATGGGGCAGTGCCACATGGTTACTTTAGTCTACATGATGCTCAAACAGATGTCATCCAGTTAGTTGTTTTTTTTTTTTTTAAATATGTGGTGTTTTAATTAGAGTTGCGCCGGTCCGATATTTGGATCAGTGCCGGTCCAGGCCTATTTAATGGATTGGGTATCGGTCATATGTGTCCAATACTTGCTTATTTAGTGACGATCTGGAAGAGGGTGACTATCTGGAAGTATTTTTCACTAATAGTACATCAAGTTGCAATCGTAAAAACACATTTAGAAAGGCGGAAGTTGTGTTTAGTGGAAAATCCCACTAAAAGCGCAAAAAATTGAGGCATTGCCACTTGCATATACTCACTTGGAAGATATTAAAGTTGAACTGCAAAATGGATCAAAAAGGCTTAAAACAAGATGTACAAATGAGGTGGAACATACATAACGTACGGTTCCTAGTAGTAATTTGTATTTACTAGTTTTAAAAAACAGACAGATGGTCAGATAGATATTGTATGAAAATATAAAAATAAATAGAGCTCTTGTATTGGTATCAGAATTGGATTGGAACTGAAATAATGTGAATCGACCTATCCCTAGTTTTAATAACTTTGATGAATAAAACATTTGTAAACATCGCAGAACTAGTGGTGTTTAGCCGTTTGGATCTTGGAATGTTTAAGTGAAATGCTGGTTGGCTGCAGTGGCACATTGAATGCAAGCTCAATGTTGAAATTAAGTGTGGTGGTGGTGTCGAAACCCCCCCCCCCCCCCACACACACACACACACACACACGCACACACACACACACACACAAAATTCCATTTTTCAATCTACTGATATAGTAAAGTGCCACTGAAATGCTTCGTCTTATGGTTTAGCTTAAGCCCAGGAGTTGTCTGGATGGTGATGGCTTGTGATTTGGAGCTCAAATGTGATTGAATAACACTCAAATCTCCGAGAGGTGGTAATGATGGTAACTTAATTTGGCAGTTAAATTGGCACTGAGTCCTAGAGGACTATGTGTATTGAAACAGTCTACAGCTGAGTTACTGTGGTGTTCCTTTGGGGAGTCGAGTGTGGCCTAACGTCATGCATCCTCTTTGCCTTGTACACGTCCACGTCCCCAGACAGTGTCCTTGGTGCAGGTGCGGCATGGTGTCCCTAGTCCCCTAAGGATCATTTCCTATTGGTCAGTCAGCATGGGGAACAGGAAGTAAAGTGTGCTGAGCAGGCAGGTGTGGGCACAGCTGAAGGTACCCCTGGGAATTTGTTAGCAGAATCACGGCCAGATGTGTGGAAAATTGTCCTCAACAAAGGAACTGTACAGGTGTGCTCAATCTCTGCTCTAATAGTATTCAGGCCTGGGTGGCACGTTCTGTGTCATGGTGTTAGACTGCTTTTCAGAACAAGGTCAGGACTTCACTAAATCTTTTTCCGCAGGATCTCTGATCTTTGGCCATTTGGGCGCTTTTCCTATAGCATCAAAGCACAGTATTGTGTCCAGAGGCCATGTTTCATTGTTTAGCTCTTTTATTTAGTTGTATGTTTTGCATGATAAAGTTTGCGTTGTCTCTTTGGTATTTCTCTTGCTTTGTATCCTGTGTTGTGTGTGTTTTTACAAGGGTAGTAAACACAGTAGTATTAATTAGTATTAATGATCAGCTGACACTGGAGGTCCTTGTTACAGACTCCACCAAACTTCCTATGTAATTTGACCCATGTAACCTAATTCCTCAAATGAAATGCTGACGTGGTGGCAGGGGTGATGCATGTTAAGCCTTAATCTAGAACTGGACAGCTGCTTTTAGAGGAGTTTTTTTTTTGTTTTAACACCTTACATTTTTCTGTTTAAGCCTAATATTTTTTTCCCCTCTTAAAAGAAGATCTAATGGCATATTTCCATCCTGCTGGATGGAATTTTTAAATTTTTATTTTTTAAACCAGCGCACTCAGATTTTCATAAGGTAACTAGGTGATCTGTGCCTTGTCTGCTCTTCCTAATAAGTCATGGCCTCTTGTGCTCATCTGAGTGTCGGGATGAGATTCAGGGGCATAATGACGATGCGAAGTGTTACCGAGACTAAGGTGGCGACGTGATATGTACTTTGAAGAGTGATTATGTGACTTTGAGTCAGTAAGGAAATATACAGGAGTGAATCCCATGTACTGCATGTGGATAAATCAGTGTAAGCAAAGTATCACTGCAGGTGATTCGGTATCCAGTTGTACTTTCTTCTGTTATCGAGACAGGATTGGTCAATTATTGCTTTAATGTTAAGTTGTTTACATGTTTGCACTGCTGTGTAGACAGAGGTTATGAACTCGAAGTTGGGTGTGCTCCTTTCTCTGGCCTTCTGAGCCCCTGTGAAGTTGCCAGGAGGTGGGATGTATGTCCTTGTTTGAGTCAGTCAGAAATAGCTCACAGGCACACTGGGCTCAGTATTGGGAAGGAGGCAGCTGCGTCACTTGTTAGACGTTAGTGTCACCTTGCCCCTGATGGAAGAAGCACAGCTGGGCTGGGCTTGTAGCTCAGAGGGTCTGTGGGCAGCATCCAGCCCTCTCCTCAGTGTAATCACGGTCATTTTTACTCCATCCTTTGTGTTTTATTTTACTGGATCAGTCCTGGGCCGCCTATTTCTGATCTCAGGATACATCCTCGATGAACAGATTGGGAGCCGTTTTGATTTTGGTTGCACTGACCGACTGACATGGGTTGCACCTTGCATTTCAGCTGCCAAAGCTGATAGAAGTGGAACACATTCCGGCAATGACTGATCTCTGTGTGCAGTAGTGAAAACGTTTTAAAAGTCCTTTTTTACATCTAAAACCTGATTGTAAATTTAGCTGTGCTAAATTTTTTGTAAGAGTATACAGCACCCTCTACTGGTGAAGTACTGTTAAATTCTGCACTGTCCCATAGTTTAGTCCCTGTTGTTGCTGTTCTAATGGGTAAAAGCAGTTTAATTTAAATTATTCTAAATGTGCATATATGTATAACTTCAACTTTTTACTTGTTTGTTGGGTTCCGCATCATTTGCTTTTCAGATGTTTTTTTTTTTATAGTTTCTCTACAAAAAATGTTTTGTTGTATGAATCAGAACCCTTTATCCAGCAAGTACAAAAAGTACAAGGAATTTGTGCTTTTAGGATTCTAATTCTGACACGGAACCAAAATGTTCAGCGTCACATTTAATCTTCAGTTTATCTACATAAGTTTTAAATGTTCTGAAAGCCTTTTTAAAAATTAAAATATAACTAACAAATGACAAATATCTTGGTATTTCATGAGAATGACCTCAGTTTATACTCGAGATAAATGTTATATACAGTATATATATATTTTTTCATATTTTAAACATGAGACACATTAGTCACTGGTGAGAGCATGAAGAGCTATAGGTGTGAATGCTGACAACTTCACTGGTAAATTTGGATAACGAGAGTGTGGTAAGAGAGGTCAGCTGTTTCTCCTCCCTGTTTAGGTCTGGCTTTGGGAATTTTGAGCCATACTGGGAATTCTGGAGTCTTCCAGAGCATAGGCAGCCCACTCTTTTGGCTTTGGTTGAGTGAGGGCACCAAGTTGGAAAATTGGCAAATTCAGATATTGGATGGAAAAAAGTCTTTCTATTTACATGGAAACGTGCATCATATGTGTAATTCTTAATATGGCATCATTTACGATTGCAACCATACTACTTTGGGTGTAACATTTGTGGAAATGTTTTCTTCCCCATTGAGATCCATCTACAAATCAGTGTGAAGTGTCATTTCAGGTTTAGACTCTGCTGGCCTGCAATTGCCTACAATATTACCTCTCTCAGCTGACTGATTAATCACCAACAATCCTTCCCTGAACTGTCCAACCATAGGTCACCAATCTTCCTCATTAACATATCTGAATGGACACTGTGATCCCACATGCTGCTTATAGCCTGCTGCCTGTTCCATTGCAAGAGGACTGGGTCCTTAAAAGAGGACTTGCTGTTTAGTGTTTAGTGCTCTCGTGAACAGTTAGCAGTGTTCATGTGTCTGGCACCCATTGCCAAACAGTATTATCTGAAATGGTGTCTACAGCTTCTCCGCAACCTGGAATGTCTGACTCAAGCATGTTGTATTCTCACTGTTTGTATGTGTATTTCATGGCTCTGTTGTACCAAATGTGAGTGGTCATTTATTTTTTTGTCCTAATACTCATGCTACTTTTTTTTTTCCCCCTCTCTCCTCCACAGAAGGAACTGAGCCTTCCACGAAGAGGGAGTTTGTAAGTACCAATGTTTAAAGTCTCCATTGCTGATATGATGTTCATTGGTAGACAAGGAGAGTAGTTATGTAAAGTAGTGGAAGATAACCGCATTAGGGTTGAAATTAGCAGTAATACCCCCAAAGAGGTGATTTCACTGACAGATTCGGTATAATGAGTCCACTGTTTGGGCGTGTTTATGTTTTTCACTTCCTGGATGTTCTGTGGGAGTGACCTCACAGCCTGTACGTGTAAGGTACTGGCCTTTATCCTTTTGACCTGGGTTCGAGACCTCCTCCCTCTCACGTAGGTAAATAAAGTTGCAGCTTGCCAGCCATGATACACTGAGCTTGGGGGTGTTTGGTCGCCATGCTTAGTGTTGGGGGGGGGGGGGGTCAGATGCAGAACTCCCAGGGGGTCTTGTGTCTGGGGCTCCCTGCCGTGTCCCTTTGGGAAACATAGTTGTTAATTAGTGGTAATCTTGCAGCATGTTGCTGAAGGTTCCCCAGAAAAGAGCTCTTGGTGCCTCTTCCTAAATGTTGCATGACTTCCAGTGGGGTTGGGGCGCAAACCGATGTGTGAAGGACTTGGGTGAATGTAGCATTAATGTCTTGTATGTCTTTTGGCAGCATTTAAATAGGAAATGAGAACTGGTGGTCAGCGGAAGCATCCTGTAATGAAAAGCCAGACTGGGACTGAGCCGTGTGCTTAGAGTATTTGGACGGGTCTTTCTGGGAAGAGTTGACATGAAATACAAGTTACCCACTCTCTGTTTTAGTTCATGGATTGATGGATAGAATAGACCTTTATTGTCATTGTTTTAAAAACAATGAAAGATGGATGGATGCATGTATGGATGGATAGCTGTTTCTATTGCTAGTTAGTTTTAAGCTGTTTTAAGCAGGAGCGGAGAAGTGGGAATCATGGATGTGGATTTCAGGTAATAGTGGTAATACTTTTGTATTGTTTACGTATATACACTCATTTTAATATGGTCTAATTTTCTAATATGAATGCTAACGGTACCTGCCTGAAAAAAATGGATAATAATCTTGAGGCCAAACAAAGGTGGCCGTCTGTCTGGTGTCTAAATGTTTTCTTGGACTTAAAAAGTCCTCTCTTCTGTCAGGCTGTGTTTGGACATTTAAGATGTTTTATTACCCCCTGATGGGGCAAGAGAAGATTCTCAGTCAGATGGCATGGCTGCCTTCAGAGAGACTGTCTGTTTGACCTTTATACCCATTGCCATGGCGGCTCCGCCCATGTTATCCCTCTTTCAGTTGAGAGTCTGTCTTTGGTCCTGGAGTAAATGTCATCTGAGGAGGTGGGGGGGGGGGGGCATCTGTGACGTTGGCAAGTCTCTAAAACATTTCCATGCCCCAAATGCAGGGTGTCCCCCCCCGGCGGAGCAGCTGGGAGATGCGTTTTCTAGCTCTGTTTTACTTGGCCCCTCCCCTGCGTCTCTTCCCTGTCCCCCGTGGTGAGGCAGATCTGCACCTGCAGCTGAGCTCCGCGTGATCCTGGGCGTGGTGACGGCCCCGGTGGGACACTGCAGGAATTAGCCGGTGACTTTGTAGCTGCGAGTCCTTGCGGAGAGCAGGCCGCAATGAAATGGGGGCAGCCCACAGGAGAGTGTGTCAGTCTAGGGGTAGGTGCGCGGGAGGGGAGGTGCTTCCTGTTGGACTGCTTTGGGGGGGGGTTGTAACTCACTGCCCATGGTGAATTTCATTACTCTTCAAAGGAAAAGGACTGAAAACATGTTAAAATTTAACAGAATAATGGCCATGAAATATGAACAGGGAGGTGACTGTCACTGCATAGTCCGACTGATTAGAATCTCTTCTCTTTGTGATTTGAGTTGAGCTTTTGTTTGGGGGGGGGGAGGACACCCATGCTTTTTTCTCTACTGACTCTGTATGACTTTTTTGTACCTTTTATACCTTCAGCTGCAGGACTTAAGTCAAAAAAGTATAGGTGCGTTGACAGAAAACATGGCGCCCTCCTCTGGCCTCTGCATGCTTCTGAGAACAGCACCTACATGCATTTGCTGTCTGGCTTTTACCATTATGCTGGACAACCAGAAGGCTGTCGGCCAGCTGTCGGCTTATCTCCCCTTATCGCCAGTGCTGTGCGCCGCTCTTTGGTGGCTCTTGTTACTCTGATTGTATCTTACTCGTATGACTGAATGTCTGCAGAATAGGAAATTGTGATCAAACCCCGGAAGTATTCAGACATATACCCAGTGTATGTATGTATGTCTGTATGTATGTATGCAATTTTAAATGTTTTATGGGGCTTATAATTTTAATCGCGTAAGACGTGCTAATAAGGTGGGATATTTGCATACTTGGCTTGTTACACTTGACATAATATTTTACATGATTTTCTGACTCCATCAAGGTAATTAGCCCAGTCCGACAGCTGTTTGACTTTGCAGGTTCTCATCCTAACTGCTGTGATTACTTGCTGTTGGCTTTTGTTTCCAGGGTGACTCTTGCCTTTAGTGTTAGAAATACCATTTTTAAAATCGCCAGTTGACAACCTTGTTAAAGTGACAAAAAGAATAGGATAACACACAGCCTGTTTTTAGCCATGCTCCACTTTAGCTTAGGTGTATAGATGGCTGTTTCCTAAGTTTGTGTCCCTATGATGAGCTGAGGTCACATATATGTAAAATAACTGCTTCCCATCCGCTCCTTGAGTGTGCACTTTGAACAAATTGCCTGTGTTTCCCGATTAATATGACTGTGCTGCAATTGATTTTAACAAGTGCTGTTTGCATTGACATTTACATTGAAAATATCTGACTGGTCCCTGATGATTATGGTCTTTCTGTCCCCAAAGAGGCTGCTCTGAGCAGCCATATGTGAAGATGTGGGTGCGGTATATAGGTGTGTGCAGTGCTTCTTGGTCTAGGCCTTGACTTGATGCATCTCCATCCCACTTTGTCCTACTTAATAAAAATCCCTTTGCATTGCGGGGCCCTTCTGCCACACGATGTTGCTGGTGGTGAGTCATGTGCTAATTCGATAGTCCACCGTTGCTGGCATGAGGGGTGCAGATGAGCCTTCTAATAGTGATTTGGTGGAATGAGGTTTCTTCTAGATGATGGAGGAATATTGCAGCGGTCTGTGCACTGTGATGACTGTAAACACTTTCAGTGGCTTTTGTAAAACTGCTGGGTTCGATACGGAGCTGCTACAGTGTCACATGGTCGGCTTTGTCCCTTCGTCTCCCCTCCAAATGTAACCCTACGCAGGAAGCACACCCCCTTATGCTGGCCAGCATGTGGCTCTGCAGGATAGGACACGGTGCCTGTGATCGGAAGGTTATCAGTTCACATTCCATGGTGGGTAGTGACGTAACCTTGAGCAAAGCCTTGAACTCGAAGCTGGTCTGGCTGACCCTGCTCTCTGACCGTCGCTTGTGTGTCTCTTTGGACAGAAATGTCTGCAAAATAAGTAAATGTAAATATATGAAAATGTTATACGTGTGTATGAATAGCTTCTGCTGGGTGCTGTGCTCAAGTTTCACACATGCTCAGGTGCATTAATGTTTAAGCCCATGTGCGGGTTTGAAAATTGTGTTGATTGTGGTGGCAACGTCGTGGTAAGCATATACGTAATGTGATGCTTATGTATTGATGAATATTTGAGTGTTTTTTATAGTATGCTTTCCAGCCTGAAAGTGCTAAATAATCTGAGCACAGCTGCCAAGCAATAGCTAAAGTTCATTGTTTAATACTTCTTGTACATGTGCCGGTTCCGCTTGGTAATGCTTTACTTTTTAATAGTTTAATAAAAAAATCTGTTGCCCTTAGTTATGTGATCCAAACTCTCCTCAAAGTTGTTAATCATATATTGTTTTATATTGCTGCACAAGTTTAAATTGCACTCAAGGGTTTTCTCAACTCAAAGCCAGACAAAAACTTGTAGCAGGCTGCAATATATGTGAATTATAACCACTATCATTATTAACTAATGAATCAGACGTGTACAGACACGTTTCAGTAATGCTGTATATTCATAATTACCGTTTATTAGGAGGTTATTAGGGGGTTGGGGTAAATGTGCTCAGGACAGGTACACATGTACTGACTGTCATTAGATACTGCTTCAGGATTAGTATCAATGTTATGGGACTGTAATCATTTTCCTTCTCCAGAATTTTTTGGCCCAACTATGGTTCCTTGTCCTCCATATTTTTCCCTCACATTTAAGAGAGAGTGTCAGTTCGGGTTTTATGCATTTTTATTCATTATAAGAAGTACTGCAGACTTTACCATCCCGTGTAAGCCTCTTAGATGTTTAAATTTTAGTCATCAATAACCTTATTCAGAAGGTTTCCTGCTAAAGGAGCAAAATGCATTACATTTGCTATACCATGTTCCTTTGAGTAGCTGCTTAGTAGGGTATGTTCCTGGCTGCGTTGATTGCCTGAGCTGCTAAAACTTAAACATGAATTGCAGTAGAACAAACTTCTAACTGGACAATAACCATAAATTTTTATTGAATAATAATGTAAAAAGTCCCCTTAGTATCTGTTTTTAAGGAACATATAAGCTGTTTAAAAATTTTAATTTATCGTGACAACTCTAGGTGCAATATTGTAAAGGTTTAGCTGGTCACTGGGCGTGTAGCGTTTCGGCAGCTGCTTTGTGCGTCACCTTTGTGCTGAGCCAAGTAAGTGTGTGTGTGTGTGTGTGTGTGTGTGTGTTTTAAACACCTTAACTTGTGTGTGGATATATAAAGACACATAAAGTGTAGTTGTTGAAGGCAAGGGAGAATGGCAAGAGTACAACAAAACCTAATCAATACTGAACAATGTAGGGGGTAGTATGTATATTTTTGAAAATGTCATACACACACCACACCTCAACATCATCAAAAATGAATACAAGCGCTAGCTGGAGGTTTGTGTATCATTATTGACTGAGCCGAACAGTTGATTGTAGAGGTTAAAGCTGCCATTGAGGATGGTATCACCTATCATTAAAGCCACATTTACACCCGAACTGACCCAAGCCAATAATACTGCCTTTATTAGTTAGCCGTGTGTATTTTTGTTTTGCCTTAATCTGTATATGAATCTTCACTACGTCTGTCTGTTTATACACTTATGTACTGGACAGGTGGATCGGTTTGGACCAGCTGGCCCTGTTGCTGCATTTTATTTTTTTGTCAGCCACACGCATGATTTCCACACAAGATATGCGAGGCCTGTCATGGGGGGGGGGGGTACCCCTGAAGTCAGGGCACACTGCAGCATGTCAGAGATGATACCGGT
>JABFEB020000113.1:2174119-2193472 GCA_019775895.2 Stomatorhinus ivindoensis
GTTAGCCCAGTCCTTTATAGTATTCGAGCTTGGCTCTCTGCGTGCACGGGGATGCTGGCGGTATGAATATATCATTTCCACAATAGCGCAGGCGAGTGCGGTGCCGCCATGAAAGCCCAGCGGGAGAGACTGAGAATTCCGGGGCTGACGCTGGAGTGAGTATTTCCCTCTCTTCCGCGCCTTGAACCGCAGCCTGTCTCCTTTTCTAGCTGCCTGCCTTTGCCTTTGTTTGTAATTGTTATGGGTAGACGTACAGCTGACGATGCAGGCGGCTCCACTGCAGCCGAATCTGCAGGAAGCGCGTCTCATTATTTTGTTTATTTGTATGTACGCTGCAGCTAGCTAGCGGCAGCTGCCGCCCACTTCTCTGACCGCAAGCTTAAGTCGTCAGGCTGGTGCCACTGCGTGATGCGACCCAACCGTTTCGCCTGTGCCGTTACCGGGCTTAATCGTCCCGACAGTGCGCCAGTTATTGCAGCGGTTTGGCAGCAAGCAATCGATGCCTTAGCCTATGAAGTACCCTGACAAAAGGCCCTGTGTTGTCTGCGAATAGGCTTGACTGAATGGTAGAGAATTAAGGAGGAACTCGGACAATTATCTATTGTCAGCATTTAACCTGGAGCCTCTTTCACGCCAGTGGGATTCTTTCCGTGATGAAGCGAAGCACAGATGTTGTCCCCTGGATGTAGCCATCCTCGTAGCATGTTTACATTTGTGCTCAGTGCGGAACTTACACCGCTTATGGTGTTGCCACGGAGACACATCTGCTTATGCCAATACAGTGTGCTGCAGATTATATTGTTTTGTTGACGTACAGCCATGCTACTACGGCAGTGCATTCTTAATTTCAGCTAGTTTGGTTACCATTTTATGCAGTTAGACCATTTGTGATGTATGAAATGAAGGATGGCTATTTATTATCTACGTATAAACTGTATTTGTAAGATCATGGGAGCAGAATAATAAAATGAATCTGAGAAATGGTCCCTGTAGAGCTTGAGGTGTCCACATGAGCACGACCAGTGGCTTCGAGTTTATTGAATCAAGCTGTAGTTGTGATTTGCTGCAGCCTCCCAGAGCCGCATTTAACAGGGTTGCGTTTTTGCCCTGTAGTGGTCTTGCCTCCTCCAGGTACACAGGTGACCCTCTGCTGGCAGAAGTCCATGACCTTCATAAATTTATCAATCTGGCCAGTGCCTTTAAGTTTAAGAGAAAAAGGATTCTGCTCCAGAATCAAGTTATACGTTCTACCCCCTTTATAAGTAGCATGCTAAGGCATTCACGAGACGCATCACCTGCTCGGTTCAAAAATCACGTTCTCGTGATGGTTTGTTTTGAGGGAGGTTAGGTCTGAGACTAAGAAGCTGTTGCTGTCCATTGGGTTATGTGAAAGGACTGCTGTTTATGAAACTCAATTTAACTTACAGCCTCACTCCAAGAAGTCTGAGCCCAACTCCCACAAGTCCTTGCAGTCCATGCAGCCCGCTGCACGCTTTTCATTTCTGGAGGTAAGAGCGAGCTTCTATGACACGCTTGTTTCATCTGTGGCTGGCAGCTCCTCCCCAACTCGTATGTAGAGCTGTGAGTTCACACCTGCCTTTGTAACGGTGTTAGTGGTTTGTTGTTTTCTGTGTGTGGTTGTGTTTTTTGTGTTGTTATTGGCAGACAATGCCTGGTGGTCCAGTTTTGATGATGGTTCAGCAGTGTGGTCAATTTATTTGCTTCTTTGTTTATAAAATCATATTCAGTTGTTCCTTTGTTTGTGTTTAAAACGAAAAATAAATCTGACGAGGCTGTATCTTTTGATATTTTAGAGGTAAGGTTTGAGAGGGATTTTCATATAATAGACTAACTAATGATGCTGGGGGATTTCACTATTTTTTGTTGTTTGAAGAATAAAATGCAGTAAGTTGGAATGGTACAGATGGGTTGGGCATTGGAGGGCACTCTTTGGCCAGGGTTAGGGTTAATTAACGACCTGATCTCCCAGAAACTTTCTTGCCTGTTGGCTTTGACAGAGTGGGCCTGGGCTGCTTTATTGAGGGTTTCCCTCATTTCTCACTTTGCAGACCCCTTTGAATGGGACTTTATTTCCCACGCCTGGGCCTGGCTTTCGCATATGAAATGGATTATTGAGACTTGTTTATACTGTCGTGATTAGCTGGTGTTTACACAATAATAGTGTTCTTCTGGTCCGCTTTGATGGGTTATAGAAGTCCAGGTTGCTGAATAAGGCAGCCTTTTCCCAGATATACATGATGATGTGATTTGGGAAATGTGTGTTTTACTGCTGCCTGTGGAATGTATCAAGGGCACCTTGTGGCAGTTAATTCTGTATGATGTCTATAGGTGTTTTAGAAATAACTTTTATAGTTACATTTTGGATATTGGGCAGTTAAATACTGTGAATATAACGGCATTGTGACCTGATGATTGTCAGTTGACTTAAATGAGTATTTGGACAATGTTTCTGTAGTTTATATAAAGAATACCTAACTTTGTTCACATTGTCCGTAGGGTTGTAACAATACATCAACTTGTATTGATATATTGAGTCAACGGCAAACAATCCGATGCATCGATGTGACCGCATAAATATCAGTTCATGAGTTTTTATTTTCTAGGAGGTTCGAGTTTTGTTTTCATGATCCACTCTGACGTATACATGGTCTGCACCAGGGGTGCCCAATACGTTGTTTGCGATCTACTGGTCGATTGCAAAGGTAGTGTGGGTAGATCGTATGCCATTAAAAATAGAGGATTATTGCAAGCACAACACAGGAAACGGGGAAAACTTCAATGACAGATCAGAACGTCAGACTCTGACGTGGACTTAAATACACAGGACTAGATGAAACAATAAGAAACAGCCGGGAACAATCGGGATTACACGCGAGGGGCGTAGCACACGAGAGGGTCATACGAGTAGGTCATGACAGTTATGGACATACTTTTCGTTACACTTGTATTTGTCTAGAGAAGATTTCAAAATAAAAAAATTAGTCGCCATGTTAATCTACATCAATCCAAATTTTTTATTTTTACCTTATTGCACTTTATTTTGCTTGATTTAAGGGACATACTTGACCACACTACATTTTATTTAAAGTTCCCAATAAAATATGATAAAATGCTAATTATATTTGCCTTTTTTAATTAATTGAAATGTAAAGGATGGTGTGAAATTTCATCATTTCAACTACTATCCCCAGTATCGCACTGAATCGTATCGTCGGAATTTCTGAGGTATCAAAAAAAATCAAACCGTTGGCTTAAGGAATCGATATTGTATCGCGAGGAAAGCTGTGATTTACACCCCTGATTGTCCTGTAGATCTGGACTTTTATTGGACCTCCACTCCAATAAACAGTAACTCAGCAGTCTGGCTGGTGTGTGTGTCTGTGTGCATGTGGTGCTGTGGCCCCATAATTAATGAGAATCCCTGTCTACAGTTGTAGATGGGCTGTCTGCACATTGTTTGCATTCATATGAGACATTCATTGTCTGTGTTTTGCAGAGTTCACAAAAAGTTTTGTTTGAAATTGTCAGATGCATCTGGTACATCTTACCTTTAAAATGTGTTTGTGTGTGTGCTACAGGGCTTTTCATATTTTTAATGTCATAAATGCAATTTTTTCTTGGCCTTCCTTATATTTTCAGTGATTGTTTTTCTGACCATGAACATACATTCCTGTTTTGCTTGTATCTTGTACTGTGTTTGTTCCATTCATACTGGAATTAAATCTTTAGGGTCAATGTGAATTGTACTGAAGGTTTGAGTGGGATTTAGGTTGGACCTCTTCAGGACCAAACTGAATGTGGAGGTGAATTAGACTTTTGGTACATGTTGCTGTGACCCATTTATAGGCCTGCCTGGAGGCCTGTTCTCATCATTGCTCGATGATCCCTTTATCACACACTTGTCCCGGTTATGCCTCTGTAGGGTTGATACTGTGCCATACAGCATTGCTTACATGTGAGCGAGGAGAATGCTAATTGCATCAAATTCAGGCTACAACCTGAAAATGAAAAACAGTACACAGTATGAGGGGGGAAAATAAATAAGTAAATTTTAGCTATATAATAAATATATATAATAAATTTTATATTTGTATGTATGTATATATGTATGTATGTATATCTATGTATGTGTGTGTGTATATTCTCCACAGTAGATATATTTGATATTCTAGTCTAGTATATGCTATACTAGTATGTAGCTAGTTAGTAAGTTGTTATGAGCAAAGTTATTACGTCTGGAATTTATATTTCGTTTTTCTATTTGCATTATGCGACTTGTTCTTTTGAAGAGCCAAGGTGCCCCTTCCATTCTGAAGCCCTGTTTGTGATTCTCTTCATAATCACTTCGTAAATATGTGTATACAGTAAATATAGTCTCTACACATACAACGATGTCCTTTGTGCCGCTGCGTCCTTTCCATTATAAAATTCCGATCAATAAGAAAATTTGTTGATTTTTGTGGAATATTATTGGTAACTGGCATAATTGGAACAAATATCTTTTCTCTCTTTGTGTGCTGTACTTGTGTTCGAGTGAGTGTGTTTGGGTGGGGGTCTGCTGTGATTGGAAGTTTGTAAATGACCTTTAGTTTGTGAGCGAATGTGCTTTTACTCTGAAATGGATAATCTTATCTCAAATGGAAGGACTGGTTCAGTCACGGGTGTTTTTGGGAGGTTTCCATTTTCGAAGTGCAGCAAAATTACAAATATGCCGTACAGCGGAGGTAAAACAGAGGAGAGATGTCCAAAAGGGACAGATTAAATGATATGCATTTTGGTTATTACATTCCATTTCAGAATTAATTAGAAGCTCAGATGTTTCCCTTCCTTTAAGGAATGTAGTTTGAGCTCTGGGGAGGAGAATAAACACATTAGGAATCAGTCTCCTGCACTCTGTCATACCTGCCTGTAGCTGGGCCCTTGCCTGCCTGTAACTGAAAGCTTTTGCAATAAAATTGGCAATATAATGGTGCAAAATGCATGGAATTGTTTTATTTAATTTTTAAATAAAGCTTTGCAATTTTTGCTGCAAGCAATGACCCTGTGAACTGTAAGACATTATTTGTGGCCTGTTTCAGTTCACTTTTGCCTGCTCTAGCTTCCTTTAGCCTGAGTTAGCCCACTCAAGCATAATCTTTGCCCTGCAAAATGCATTGTTTTAAAGATTTTTTTTTTTTTGGTAAATCTTTGCAGGTGATTATTTCGAATTATTATTGCATCTGCCTAATAATTAGCCTGCTCAAAAGTATACCTCTTCTAGAAATATTTTGCTTAGTTATGTGCATAGAGGTGTTGTAGGGGCATGGCAGATTCAGGGGGCTGAGCACTTTACAGGGGTTCCAAAACTACTGCCTCCCTCCCACTCGACAAAGTATATTCACTTGGGACCAATGCTTCCTCAAAAAGTGCTGACCTAGGCCGATGGCCCAAGGTGACATTTTGTCCAAAACGCCCCCTGCATGTGCATGTTGTTAATCAACATTGTGTGAATTCATTCCGTTACCTACATACTTTTTTCCTCATTAATGCAATCTTGTGAGCTACTAGCAGTTCTTGAACTCATTAATGGTTACATTCTTTGTTTCCGCCTGTCTGCATGTGCGAGGGTGGAGCTGCGATATCTTAAACACAATTTATTTGACACTTGGCTTTAAATTCATTTTAAATACTGTTTAAAATAAGCAGTTACTTTTGGTTTGTAATGAAACTATTTATTTTTAACCAGTGAGTATTAAGTATAAGTACTAGTATCACCGGACGGTCTCTCGTTGCTTGTTATGCATTAGCTTTCATATAGCAGTGACCTTAACGCATGTGTAATTGAACCCAATTTGTGAATGAGGTTGAAAAATATTTGGGAAACAAGACTGTGATGAGGAGCTAAAACCTGTAAGGCTAAGAGCCAGACGTCTGCCTAGGAAAACAGCCAGACTGCTGAGTTTAAGTCGTTCAAGCTATCCTGACAGTTTGGTATAGTTGTTGTTTTGCAGCTGAGAGTTCAGGCAGTCAGACTCAACAGGTTCAGACTGAATAAACCCAAGGCCTCGTGCAGTTTATGTCCCTTGAACAAATGACCTGTGATGTTTTGGATTTTAAATGAGCCCTGTGGCCAAGCTTCTCCATTGTGTTATCTTTCAAAGTAGGTGGCCCTTGATTGTGTATGGCAGTACCCAGGATAAGCGATCATAACATGGATTGATGATGTAATTTGAATGGTATCAAACAAAACTTAAATAAACACCTTCCTGGAAAAAAATGTTTCCTTTCGTATTTAAGTATTTGGTTCTCTTTCCATTTTTTATTTCTGGATTTCATGAGGAAAGAAACAGAACAGTTGTTACACAGAACTGGCATGATTTAACATGTTATGGGTGTAGTTTCAACAATTAAAAGTACAGGGTAAGTAGTATTATAGAAACATGGTACAGAGGTGCATGGGTGCACACCTTCCGAAAGTCCCAGAGGGGTTTGGCATGGTAGCACCGCTCAAAAGACACGATCGTCATCAAAATAAGCACAGGTCAGGCTTGGGCACGGAATCCAGCCTGCAGTCTGCTTTAGATTAGATGTTTCAGAAGATAGGCACATGGGCCTGCTTATTGTCCAACACAAAGTGCTCCATAATCTTAGACCTGAATCACGTTGTGTTTGGCCGGAAAAGCGTGAATGGCCTGATCAGGTGAGGGACAGACCACAAGGTGACGTCGCTGTTTACATTCTGGCATGTTAAACACACGGGGACATGTTTGTAGCTCCTGTCCCATTCCCCACCCACAATGCACCAGTACGGAGCATGTTGCTTCTTTCTGTCTGCACCTGCCTGCAGATGCTACTGTAGCCAGAGTGTTTTGCCAATTGGCAAGAGGTCCTCTGAAGTTTGGAAAAGAATAGCAGTGCATCATGGTTTGGTTTTGTGTTGGTACCCTCTGTGCAATTGCTTATTTTAGCAGTATTTATACTTGTACCAATATGATCAGAGGGTTGCTTTCTCTGTGACACCACTTCTCGCAGGGAGCGGTCAGAATCAGAACAGAGGCCATTATCTTCATCCATGGGTCCTTACTTACCCCCCTGACCCCCAGGCAGAAAAAAGCCAGATTCTATATCGCAGGTCGACAAACTTCAGATTCCTTTGGTAATCCCTGAGAAGAATATGAAAGCCGTAAATACAGCAGGTTTAATCTTGAGTAAACATCAGTGCTGCCCAGCTTGAGACTCCAGCTTTAACCCCGAAGCAAAGCAAGGTGGTTCCTGCACCTTTGTGTCTTTGAGCCGGCGTGGGGGGAGAGGTCTTGTGAGCACATGTAGCCTCTGCTCAGTTAGGGCTCTGAGGCATGCAATTGCTTGTTTTTACTGCACAGGGGCAGCGTGGATCCTCACCGGTTTGTGCTTGAGACACGGCAGTTTTTTTGAGATTGAGCATTAGAGTTATTTTACTGCGTGCAATGTCCATTTCTTACAGGGGCCTAATAACACGGCTTATCTGCTGAACAGCCGGGTGAGAGGAATCGTTGGGGGGGGGGGGGAAAGGCGATACGAGCTGCTGTCAGGCACTCCCGAGGCAGACTTGCTCACTCTATGCTGACACAGGGGGAGCCAGAGCATAGGGCAGGGGACTCCATGAGGGAGGATCTTATTTACATTTCAAACAAGCCTCCATAATGTCTCCTGGGGGATTTTGCAGGGGAGCCAGATCGGCGAAAGCTGTGGACACGCTGCAAAGCACATTGCTGATGCAACGCTGTTCTCCCCTCACACCCCTGTTTAGAACATTAAGTGGTATGTTCCTGTTAGATGATATGGAGCATGTTTAGCAGAGGCAGTGTTTGGGATATGGATCCGACCGATTGAGGCAGGAAGGAGGGGGGGGGAAACCGCAAGTCAGCTGTTCAAACGTGCCGTGTCCTGGCATCCGACCCACAGGGCCGAAGCCCCCCTGGTGGATTTTTCGGGGTCCCCGTCTGTTGAATCATTGCGTTCTTTGCCGTCAGACCGTGCATGTCACAGCTGCTTGCAGATGTGCCGGGAACGATCGAGCGCTTCACTGGGAGCGCTGGCGGTGAACCTGCATCCGCTCACCATTTATTGGCACCTGGTCTCCTGAGATCCCTGCTGCCGCTGCCGGGGTGCTGGCATGATTCCCAGGTCATGTCTGACTCCAGCTTTTGGACTGTCCTCTCCAACTTTTCCATGCCCCATTTCCTCACTGGAGCTCGACTTCGCCGGTCTAAAAGGTATTGATCAAGACGCTGTGTTACCATGGGGTTCGGAGTGCTGCGTTTTTTGTTTGGTACTTTGTTTGTTTGCTTTGCCTCGGATCTTATTCTTAATTTCGCCGGATGGTAGCAGCAAAACGGAAAAAACACGTTTGGGTGTTTCTCCATTGTGTGTGTTTCTTTCTCGGCTCTGCGGTGGCTTCCAGTTAATGTTTGATTACTATCTATACATTGTTGTTCCGCCCATGTGCAAGGAACAAAGGATTTTTTCAAACAAGTTCCTGGAGACAGCAAGATCGAATTTATTACGAACCCTTTGTGTATTTGAGTTTTTGGTATCGGTTCTGAAGATTATTAGATGACCGTCCACCCAATACACTGTCACTCATCTTATGCCTGGAAAATCTAGAATTTTAGCCACACTACTATTGCCTTTCAGTTATCAGGAATTAGCCATCCCCACGTGCTTCATTCTGAGACTGTTTTCTGTGGTGTAGGAAATCCCTATGAATGAGAGGGAATGACTTTCTGTTCCAGTAACATGACCCCAGAAGCCCTCTTCCCCTCTGTAGTGTCACTCACCCTCTTGCACAGCTCAAGCTGTTGAGGTGTGGCTCCGCGCCGAGGCCTCCTGCCAGCCTAATCAGCGGCCCCGCACTTCTCCGCTTACTTTGTCGAACTGTATGTATTTATTGATGATTTCCTGACCCGCTCATACCCTTTCCCTCCCGGGGCCGTGTCAGTCTCTGGGTTGGTGCCTAAATCTGCACACCCTGTATACTATTTCCCTACTGTGGAGCTGGAGGTGATGACGGCTAGAGATGCATTTATTGATCGCCTGAAAGGTGTTTTGAGAGAGAAGATCTTAGGGAGGTAGTTTTGGGTAGTCAGCGGTCAGAGATGGGAGATGTGTTGAAGGTGTTTTGTAACAATGAGATAACGGATTACTGAAATCAGTGGGAATGTTTGGCTGTCTCGGTGGTGCGCCTTTGACAATGCCAAGATGGCAAGGGACTTAATTGTAGGGCATTTCTCAAGGTGTCATGGAGGGTATTTTGAAATGGCCAATGGCACAAATATACAATGTATACTTTTTGATTATATTTTTAAATTTGAAATAATGTTGTATTATTGACCATGTTGAAATCTGGAAAGTATTAAAAGCCAATAAGGTTTTATAGATTTTTTTTTTAACCCAATTATTATATTAAACTTTTGATGAAACTTAATATGTTTGTTGCTGATTTACTGAAGATTAATAGCTCTTTCCTTTAAGGAGAAATGTTAGTGTTGTAAGTTGCTCTTACCAACTTTAGGCACCAGATGTAGTGGTTAAGACTGGATTTCTAACTTTGAGTTTGGAGCTTTGACTTGGAGCCCTTCCTTCCCATTTCAAAGTATTATTTGGAATGCTTAATGATCCTGAATTAGCTATTAAAAGTGAATTTAGATGGTATTTTCTGGCATTTGCATTATTTACAATTATGTCTTTTGAGCAACGGCTCAGGTTTTTTTTTTTTTTTTAAATCTGAAAGAGGGAACCCCCCCTTTGGGGTATGTGAGATCCTGATGCTCCTTGTCTGCATGTGTGGGAGAGCTGTGGGAATGTAAAACGGTGCGGGATTTACTTTTGCGTCACTCTTTTGTTGTTGCCTTGTTTATCCGTCAGGTGTCTGGGTGCTGCCGCTGTTGTGTGTGCCTTGAGCATGGGTGGTATTATCTGTCAGTAACCGTGAGATTACACGCTGGGGCCTGTTCACGGCCAAGCCAGAAGCATGGAGTCCCGTCCGTCGTGCTGGCTGCACACCAGCAGGTGGCTCAGGTGCCTGACGGCCTCGTGTGCTAATAGCTCTTGACATCATGCTGCAACTTAAATGAGTAAAATCCAACCAAAACGATGAATGGAAAGAAGAGAGCTGGTTCATCTGGGCTGGACCGGTTCAATCTCATTAAGGAAGTGCTGCTTATGGCTATTTCATGACCTCACGATCTGCATCAGTCAGGAGAATTTAAAAGCGGTCCAACAGTATGTACTGACTGCTCTGCGGCAGCTACAACCTCTGCAGTGTGTCCATTAAAATCGAGGTGGTCTGGGTGACCTTATCTGAGAGAGTGACATGGCTTAAGGTCCTGGCTGCTAATAATAGCCCCGCGAGTGACGCTAGGTGGCCAGAGGCAGAGTTCTGATCTCTGTACGTGTCCCGAAGCACAGACCCATGGAACGAGACTCTGGCTCACAGCACTGCTCACCAGGCTGGACTGGCTGTGACACCAAAACAGATGGAAATGAACCAGGCCTGTCTCAGTATTGGAAATTATTTAATAGGGCTTTCATTGCCCATAGTCATGTCGAGTGTGTGTGCATGGACTCCTCCAGGGTGTAACCCAATCCTGCGCCCTGCACTGCCAGTGATTGGCTCCAGGCTCCCTCCCAAAACACTATAATGAGGATGGATGGATGGGTGGATGTATGTACAGGATTAAAAAAAGTCTGATTTATTACCTGTGTTAAGGTGGATAACTTGTAAAGTGTACTGTTTTTTTTATTTTCTATTTTGGTGGTGTGCCCATGTACCAGGTGTGCCGCTCCACAGCATATGGCTACAGTCTTTACTGCTGCCACCTTCCCCATCGGGCTGACCGTGAGCATTAGGGTTCGGTCTGTTGTGTAAATGCCGTGTTAAGCCATGTCCCCACGGTCTAGTGCTCTGTCGCGGCAGGTCAAACACACACCCGCACACACACCCCCGCACACACCCCCGCACACCCCCGCACACCCCCCCGCACACACCCGCACACACCCGCACACACCCGCACACACCCACACACACCCGCACACACCCGCACACACCGCTGAACGTGCGGTAGGGGCGGGGCCACTGTCTGAGTTTCCCACACTGCTGCAGCAGAGCATGTTGACCTACTTGTAAATATAACCTCCCCCCTAAACTCCTTTGTCCTTCCCTTGGATTGAATGCATCCCAAGACAATTGCATCCCCTCCCTCCACTCCACACCCTTGATGGTGTTTCTCACTTTCAGTGATGCAGGGCCCTGTTTCCATGAGGACCCGGTCGAGAGATTCTTCTCCAGACAAAAACTGTGTGGGGTTCCCTATAACTCTGAGACCCTATAAGCTAGATATGAGAGCTGTTTATTCTTTCCTTTACTGGTAAAAGGGGAATATTAGCCTATTCTTATATATATGGCTTTTGCCCTGTCTCCTGCTGCCGTCGGCCCTGAATGGGGAATTCCTCAATAAAAACCAGGTCCATTGCAAGCATTTTGTTGCGTAGCTGAGTTTCCGGAGCCTCTCCGGTCCTACCCGTCAGTCCTCTGAGTCAAACTCTCTTCAAAGTGGGCCTGATCCCACAACACGCATACTATAAATAAAGGTGGTTAAAGGTGATCTGCTTTGCGCACGTCTCCTAGATGTTTTTTCCAGTCGCTGTCATGATATAAGTATTGCACAATTTCCAAGAAAGGCCTTTAGGTCGGGGTTATCGGTTCTGCTTAGAGAGGAGTGGGTTTAGGGAGTTTTCGCTCTCTCAGTGGGAGTACCTGCTTTATCAGTTGCACTGAGCTTTCGGGGAACTTCCTAAGGAACCGTCTATCTGAAGTATCATAATGTGTCCGTCTCGTTTGCCGAATGGGAACTTACTATGCCTTCAAGAATTTTGTTCCATGAGCCTAAGCAGGTGACCTAAATCATTAAAGTGTATGATTTGTCCAGTGACACTGCACCATTCCAATCATGTTGAAGAAGCTATAATGAAATTGAGGTGAATTTACAAGTCTAGTATAATGCAGGTGGTATACAAAGGTGTCATTGGGCTCTATCACCTTGGCCAGATGTGGTTTTACCAAACTGGGATGAAAATGTCATAATTTGGTGAAAGTGTTCAGTGTGTGATTGATTTCATATTCAGTCTTTTCTATGAAGTTACTGAAGTTAACTAGGGCAGCATTAATAAGGAGTATGAATCTTGTTCCTCAATCTGTAACCCATCATCAAGCCTCCATAGGCTACTTTAAGGGACCCGCTTTGTGTAAAATGCTACACATACACTCTGGTTATGAAGCTCTCCAGTCACTTTAAAAGCATTCTGGGAAGATTAAAACCCCATCACTGAGCAACTGGGACCAGCAGTGAAACTTCATGATGGTCTTTTCACGCTCATTGAAGAAACAATGCTAGAGTATTCATCACTGAAAGGAAATTCACAGGATTTTTTGGTGTGGAGGATCTGTAGGTATTTTCAGGCCAGTGTGCTTTCAGACATTATCAATGTTTTTGTTGATCTGATCACTGCAGAGTCACAGTTAGCCTGGAGTCTATCCTAGGAATCACTGGGAAGAGGATACTCTGGACGGGATTCCAGTCCATCGCAGGGCAGCCACACACACTGGACAGTCCAGAGCCATCTGATTGCATTGCAGAGACGAGAATAACGGGAGGAGACCAGCGCAGGCAGATGGCCTGTTTCTAAAGTGTGCATTTGATGGTAGATCCTGCTGCTTGTTTGTCTATTTTGTCTATAATGGATGCTTGACTCACACAGACAGCTCAGCTAACTGTCCTTACATGGAGTCTGTATGAAGAGCGAACTTTTCATGAGTCACCCGCATAGCAGAGCCAATGTGGGACCCACAGCAAAGTGTCAGCCATGACCTTGGGCAAACATTACCTGCCGTTTTAAATAAATTCTACCGTTTTCTATCAATGTACTAGTTATTAGTAAGCAGTATGGGTGAGCTGTTTTAGGTGCTATGCTTACCGTGTTTGAATTGGGCATTTTAATTATTCGTGATATTCTTTAGTGTTTTTTAACTGAAAATGTATTCATCTGCAAAGTGTTGACGAATGCCTATATTCTTCTGCCTCTTTCCACTGGAATAACGTCCCTCTAATATTACAGCAGTCTTATCCTACGTCCCATATTTCGATCTGTGCTGGGGTTATGTAATGCTCAAGAACTCGAAATTAGTAGGAATTAGATCCGCTGCTCTCGTCTTAGTGGAACCGGCCCACAGACGTTTCCTGCTTTGATCAGCCTTCATCATTGTGCCTCGCTGACAGCCTGGGGACAGGATTTGCCAGGGGTAGGAGCTGATGCCAGTCGGAGTTGCCGAAAGCACCCAAGGTGATGGTGGGTGAGCAAGCGGGCGGGCGGGCGGGCATGCGGGCGGCTCCAATCGCCCACCTCTTCTCCTCTCGGGGCTCTGGAGTTGTTCCCGGCCGCTGAGTGTTTGTCACTTTGCTTTATTCTCTTTGCCGGGATTCGGGCACAGTGTAAGCTGTGAGGAACAGCTCCTGGCTCCAGTGATGTTTCATTTCCAATTCAACTCCATTCACTGGCCATCTCAAGGAAAAATCAGCTTCTTCTTTTACCTGGTTTTTACTTCTCCGCTTTTGATTCAGTGCAATTTCTGAGATGTTTAATGTTTTTTTTGGAATATCAGACTTGAGGTTCTAGCATTCTTTCATGAGTATTTTTGGTAGGTGATCTGCTTTGTCTTGTGAAATGGGATTAGCTAAAAACAGCAACCTAATACTATGCAAAAGAATCCCGTCAATTCTGCCAATCCTGTCAGTCCCTTATTTGAAAACCCCTTGTGTAATGTAGCCTCATATTAAAAACAAGAAGAACCACAGATTTGGATGATGTCATGCACAATTATGTTGTTAGTGTCTGATAGCTGGCCAGCCAGAAATGTGACAGAAGTGGGAGTTTTTATAGACAGTAAAGTTTAAAATCTGCCATGTGTGCTTTTTGCTAATAGTTTATATCATTTCCCAGGCCTTTTGGAAGCAGCTTTTGATAGCTGATGATTTGGTGGCGTCATCCTAGCTCTGAAAAGTTAATATAGAGCTTGTGTGCTGACAGTAAGGTCACTTTGCTTTCAGGATGTTTTGCAGTTCTTGGGAACACAAAGATGTGACAGCCTGACTATTTCAGTTGCGTTAACTGATGTCCAAAGGAATTTCTGGTGCTGTCATGCACAAGTCAGAAGCCATTGCTTAAAATGGTATCCATGGAAAGTTCAGGAGTACACAGCATATAGATGTTATTTGTGGTAGATTAAGTAGTTTGTGCCTTGTGAAGTTTTCCTGACAGTGAATGACTGTTCCTAATTTGCACGATTGGGTGTAATTTTATGGGATTGGTTGTCTTGTATAATGGAGAGCTCCTTCCTCTTCATTTGCACCTTGGGGGGGGGGGACAGGAATTGGTCCCCATCGCTGGTTAACAAGGTTCAAGATGACAAGGGTGATGGTCGCATGCCGTGCCACATTGGATCCCTCATCAGACTGTAGGCTCTGTATGTGCTCTAGTATTTTGGGTACAATAGCTATTGCTGTGTAGCTGTTTACTGACAGCTAAAGCTCTACATTTCAGTTTTAAACTCACAGCTTTATTTTTAAGTAATGCATTTTGTTTTATTATTGTGATGAAACCTTACTGCCTAAACTTGTTCGAAGCTTATAAAATCAATGGACCATTAAAAAAATTACTTTAACTGTCATTTTTATTTATCAATATATAAAGGATATGCACAAGCCTTCAGCTCGGGCTGCTTGATGGAATGGGCTCATTAGAAACCTGAGACCCATTTGGCATGCCTCGCAGTGGCAGTGTCTCCAGAGAGCTGCGTGGGGGGGTCGGATGGGAATTAGAGAGAGCATCATTGGGGAGTGGTAAGAACCGCATCAGGTGTCTGGGTTATAGGAGACCAGTTACTCTGTCTGCACATCGGGCCTGCAGCCCATAGATTCTATATGAATTGGAGAGATCCAGCCACGGTCAAAGTTTTGTCCGCTGACGTCATGTGTGAGTGACACTGGAGGGTTTTATGGGAAAACCACCGTCTGAGGAATGGGACACTGTAAAGCAGGAGGTCTGGTATTCTCTCCCAATTTCCTCCCCAGGTGTAAATTCCACTGCTTCATTCATTTTTTGGGAATTCCATCCATTTACCTTATCAAATGTATTTTCTTTTACAACCATTTCCTACATATCCAGTTACAGCATGCACAATGGAAAAAGAACAGGGGGAAACCCCCACAGACTTCATTGCTTATTTATATGATGTCCATTGAAAATCTATGCATCTATATCACTGTATATGTATGCTGGGTTTAAAAGTATGTGTGTGTTACATGTCAAAGTTTCTGTTGGACGTTCAGGTTGTAACAAAGTGAAAAATTTCAACCCCCTTGCCTAAGGTAACTGAGAATATTTAGAGCAGCTGTTTCTGGTGAAGAGGCTTTACCTTTCAGTAAGAGGATCTGTTTTGTAAGCAGTAAGTATGTCAGCACAGAAGCACACTTTGCCTGTCCTTTAGTGCATGCTGGGATAGCACCTCTGCTCATCAGACGTTACCGAGCCCTCTAGAGACATCTGTAGCTGTGGTCTGATTATAGCAGACCTGGGGAGGTCCTCACGCGTACTTACCGGCTGACCCTGGGCTGTGAATGCGATGTGTCTGAGTTCTGAGGATGTATTGTAAGTAATGCAGTACTTAAACCAGAAGAGTTACAGGCTATGGAGAAGGGCTGGCAGACGGTAAGGACTAAAAAGTCTTAGGATAGAGCTGTGTTGTAGTTTTAGACCATCTCATTGTGGTAGCTTGACCACCAGCGTTGTGTAGTGTCACGTTTTGTGTGTTTGCAGAGTGGAGAGATGGGAATTAAGGAGACCTGTCCACCAATTTTGGTTCTCGGGGGCCCATTGATGAAATGGCATTGTACAAGTGCCAGTTCCCATAGAAGTATTTGCAGCAGGATGCTTAGATTAACGTGCGATGCTCTAATGAGGTCGCCTTTTTATTTAGCCCGAGCACTGTGCTGAAACGCCGAAAGGTGCAGATCAGCATGAGCTGTGTCTCTCGGGATCAGCCCCTGGTGTCCTTGTAGGAATCTGTGATCTCCCCTCACGGCTGACGTGGTTTAGAGTGACTGTGTCCCTGAGCGTGTCGCCACTGGCAGCTGACTCACTCTTATTCGCAGGAGAGCTGATTAAGATGAAGGTCACCCACTGTTTGAAGGGCTTACGTTAATCAGAAGGGCTGCACCCCAGATGTGTGGTGTGACTGTACAATCGTGCCCTCAGAACATTGCATCTGCATTCTAACATCGCACCCTTGACTGGACCCTCGATGTTGCTGCCTTATTCTTCCTGTAGTAGCTTCCAGTATGTGACGTTTGGTGGTCAGCACGTGTGGCCCAGTATGAATTACTGATTATCATCTTGGGTTGTTGTTTTGCAAGTTAGAGATTACAGGTTGCCTGGCTGACAGCTGCCCTTACTTGGGGTTTCACTACATGTGAAACCCTTTCTCATTGTTCCTATGCATAGCTCCCATGCTGGTTCTTCTTTTGCTGATGGCTCTTTCTGTAAACTGAGGCCCTTTCCACAGTTTCACACGTGTCACAAGCTTGGTACCTCTTCAGGTTCTCCCCCATGTAACCTACTTCTCTGTTCCCTTCTACAGCTGCCGGACGAGCAACAGGAAGAGCCTGATCGGAAGCAGCCAGCCCTCGGCTCTTCCACGGCCCCACTCGCCGCTCTCCGCGCACACAGGTCAGTGTTCTAACACTGGGGACGCTGGCGCCCCCTTCAGCCTAACTGACACAACTGCTTTTGGTTCTTCAGACTCCAGAGGACCTTATTAAAACTCATGATTGTGGATTGTGACTATTTCTGCTTGAAGGCTGCAGATTGTAATTGTCCTAAACAGCTGCTGCCTGCTTCTCTACCCTTCTGGTCTGGACACGACTTTGATTTTGGATTTAGCTGCAAGTTCTGAGTATCTCTCTGTTGTCAGCGGCACAGAGCTGAGACTTAATTTCCTCATACAGTTTCTCTTGTTAACCACAGGAACTTAATGAAATTATTGATTAATCAGGCAGTTACTCTGGCATATACAAATATGTTAACAACGTCATCTTCTTTGTGCTCCATTTAGTTTTGGGGCTTAAGGGTAAAATAAGATGTGAGAATTAAGTTGGCGCCCATCTGTTTGTGCAGCTGTTTTTATTTGTCAGGTCAAAGCACCGAATCTCTAATTGTGTTGGTCACTTACACGCCTCTTACTGAACCTTATTGCTGTACTTGCATGAAATGAGGGACTTGGCACGGCAGGCCTTCGCCTCATCCGGCGGCAGGCCTCCATTGTTCTGGCTGAATGGAAAGCAGTTGGCTGCTCCTCGCTGAGAGCCGTCAGCCTCCGACAGCAGGCCATCTCCTGGGGACTGTTTCTCACCGTTGTGACCTTTTGACTTTTAGTTTTCAAAAAGTAGCCTTTGTTTCACCTTTAGCCCAACGAAGTGCTTTATCTCAGTCAGCTTTCTGGTGAATTATGTCTTTAACAGCATTTCTCATGCCTAGGATGTTGTGTAACTGTAGACCCTAGCTGAGACATTCAGTCTGAGAAAATTCTCCCAGCAGAGTGTGGCACGATCAGCTGGTATTGCAGTCCAGCCCTCCATGCCCTTGCCACATCTCCCTCTCGGCGCCGCCCAACAGCAATTATGACTTTCCTCGCAGGAAGCATGTGTTTTGCAGTAAAGGGAGGGGGCCCTCTTCCCTGCGAATAGCATTTCCTCCCGCATTCCCGAATTGGCGCCTTGCGATGCAGGGAGGCGTCTCGCTGTGTAAATGTGGCCGAGGTGCGGTGGCTCATGGTTGTGACCCACCGTCCCCGATGAAGCAGGAGCTGAGCGACACTCTGAATGCGGCCAGCAGGTCGCCACCCCGCCTCGGAGCCCGGGTGCAGCCGTGGGAATGCGGTGAGTCCGACCTGGCTGCATTGCCAGTGCAGTAAGGCGCATGAGGGGTTTACCTGCCTTGCTGGAACATTCTAAAGGGTCGGCTTGCAAGCCCACACTGGGAGTGTTAAGCGGGCCTGTCATTGGGCTGGTTTTGCCAGCTGTGGGCTCTTCCTTTCTGGATGATCCCAGTCTCTGCACTGGATAGATGTTCGGCTGCTGTCAGGAACAGGAAGAGAGCGTTTGGTGCTCCACACTTGGTATTACTGATTCTGGCTTTCTTGTTGGAGGACTGTGAGGTTTTCAATCCATTACAATTGTAAAGTACTAGAAGGACTCAAGTCATTTTAACAAGCTTTAGGAAATTGGTACTTTTGCTTCGTGTACTTTGTTTGGTTGAACCCACCCCTTTGTCTGTTTTGAAACTGAAGCTTAAACTAGGAAGGTCCTAATTTGGGAAGGTTCTTTAAAGTCTACTCCCTCATTAAAGTGAAATACCATGTTAGTACGGCCATCCGCACCTCGTCCTCCCCAAGGTTTTGGTAAATATCACCTTGGATATGATCTGCAGCTTGTAATAATCTAAAAGCTGCCCGTAACGTCTGTGGAGAATGGTACAGCGTTGGGTGTGGCCGTTGTGGCTGAGTAGTCCTGAAGATCGAGCTTGTAGCTCCCCCTCATTGATGCCCCTCCTTCTCAATCTGGTCCCTCCCCTTGAGCCCTTGTATTACTTGTAGCACAGTTGGAAAGGTGGCATTACTGATGAGCCAGTGGCCCCCTGGCCGACCAGCACTGCCGGGATCCCCTTATTATGCCTGGAAGGGTTGTCATTGTGGGCAGGCCTAATTAACTGTTTACCTCCCCTCAGCAGTTGAGTTAATTACATGCTCCATCTCGGGCCGGGTGCCAGCTCCCCTTCGTCGCCGAGACGGAGACTCCTGTAGCGTTCGGGAGCTGAGCTGCCAGCCGGAATCCTGCTGCGGTGGGGGGTGCATTGCGGCGAGTGTCCATGCCATGTGGGGCATGCAGACAGACCTGCCTGCTGACTCGCAGAGGCACGGCGAGGCCCTTCATCGCCAAACAAAGGTCACACATCGCAATCCGCGCCGCCTGGCTTGCCGTTTGGCTGCCGCTCACCCACGGCCGAGCTGCCTGGGGCGGGGAGGGGGCTGTTGTTCCCACAGCGTCTCCTTCCTGCCGTCTTGCCTCTTCCGTCCTGTGAGTGTCAGGGACTGATGTCGCAGGCCATATTTATGAGAAACCAGCCGCCAAATGTCCATACCAATTGAATTTTTTTACAGGAGCTCTTACTCATTGAGTTCAAGCTCAAATTTTTGTTTGCCAC
>JABFEB020000113.1:2194908-2208236 GCA_019775895.2 Stomatorhinus ivindoensis
AGCCATGCAGATGGAGGATGGCATTCTGAACTTCCCTTCCTGTCCCCCTGTCTGTCTGTACTGGGTTAGTGAGCCATTCAGATGGAGGATGCCATTCTGTCTGACGCTCCCTTCTCCCCCTGCCCCCCTGATTACAGGAACCAGTCCCCAGGATAGCCCCCGGAACTTCTCACCGAGTGCTTCTGCGCATTTCTCCTTCACACGCAGGTAAGTGTCCTATGAGATGATGGCAGAGAGGCTGACCTTCCTCATGATGAGCTCCTTCCTTTCCTCTGGTAGGCTTGTGTTCACTGCTGAGTCCAGTCAAAATGGTAGAATCCCACATTATGATAAATGGCGCCATACATTTAAGATTAATCCCAGTAATGTTTCCTGATACGACAACACACATTGCCCTAATGGATCTGTATCTGTGTGGTAAAGTTTGCAAGCAGAGCAGCTTACGTTTTCCTAATTGTTGTACATGGCCGTAGACAGATTTTTCAAGGATGGCTTCGTTTTCCCATGTTAGATTCCAAATATTTCTCAACCCACATTGCAAAAGATTTGGTGGCTGGAATAAAATGGCTCTTCAGGTGCATTAGGTTGTTTGAAACAGGAATGAGAAGTACTTCGAGTGTTAGACCAGTTCTTTCATCCATGATGTAAAAAGAAAATTAAAATATAAAAACTAGGCAACTATCACGTCATGCTCTGCTCTTCTGCGGTCCTGTGTCTTGTTGGCGTCTGGTCACACTCCCTCACACTGTTGGGGATTAAGTTTCACATCTCCCCCCCCCACCCCCTTTTTTCCCTCCCCCGGCTTCGCTCCTACCCGTCACGATTTTCTCTGATGCTGTTCTTCAGTCATGGCCACAGACCTGACAGGTAAAACACAAAATAATGAATATATCAGATGGCTGCCACCCCTCTCGCTGATATATCGACTGATGTGCGTTCAGGAGTCTATATTTATCTACATGCCAACCCTCTTGCTGTAGTTTGTGTTCCTTAACCAAGGCATGCTGTAAGCGCGTGTTCCTCCTCTTCCTTGTGTGCTGCACTCTAACGTAAATTTAAGACAACGAGCAGAGGCCAGAAATCCTTCCTGGGATCCGTTGACCTCTTTCCTACTGAACTCATGATTTGGTCTAATTTTCCTTTTGGGGAAGGGGTTTAACCTCCATCTCTGGTGTGACGCGGACCAGCGGACCCCAGACTAAGTCTGAAGTGTTTGCCTTCCACGCTCTCATGCGAGTCTTAGCAGTCCTGACACCATCTTCACTCTGTGTTTGTGTTCAATAAGGTCTTTTGTTTGGTGGCAAGAAAATCTTGCTTGTGGTTTTTCTTCGCCTTGTATATAGAATGTTAAATATGTTTGTGGTTGTGAGTTACTTTGTAATTTATTAATGAACTGATTATGGGCCAGAACAATCAGTTTTGCGTCATGCAACCATGTACACGGCACCATTGCGTTATGTGTTATTTCTTGCTTTTTTTGCCTGTTAATTGACATTTGTTTTTCTCTTTGATTTAATTTAGCACTCTTCCTTTTTCAATTTTATCCAGGACCGATGGCCGCCGCTGGTCACTGGCCTCACTCCCGTCCTCTGGTTATGGGACGAACACACCCAGCTCCACTGTTTCGGTAAGTGCACCCCTTGCTGCATTTCAGCATACCTGGTACACGCTGGAAACTGGTTGGCTCACAGCTGCCTGTGTAAATAGATCATTAGCAGCGGAATGGTAATTAGGGTCGCTGTGACAGCTGGCTGCGGTTGGGGGTGTCCTCACGTGCCCGATCGCGGAGAGCTTATCTTGCAGTTCCCACGCACTACTCACCCTCCGAGCATCGACCAGAAATGAGGAATATTGCAAGCTATAGCTGGGGTGGTTCTCATCGTTTGCGGCCGCGGCTGGTAGTGAGGAGAGAGGCCCGGTAAAGAGATCTAAGGGTGGGGGGGGACTCCCCTATGTTAGGACAGCTTGAGCAATAATTAATAAATCAGTTTATTACTTATGTGCTGCCTTTTCTCAATCACCACTTTAATTTTAACCTTTTGCACTATAAAAATCTGTTTATTAAGGTAAGTGTACTGATCTGTGCATGTAGCTGTCTTGTATCTGTGATTCTCAAAAATGAATGCAGAAAATGATGCGGCGGGGTGAGCCACGCTGTTGATTTATTTTTATAGTTGAGTCCTTACATCTGTTTTGCTGAACGTGTCTCCCTGCAACTCAGTCTGTTCAGGGTCAGAGAATAGACCCCTAGACTGGTCCCATGGCTTGAAGGCAATTAAGCATGTGTTGCTGCCCCTGCACAGTGCTCAGATACTGTCCCATTGTGTACTGTTTCAGCCCCAACACAAATGCTTGTGCACCCTAAAGCAGGGGTGGCAAACTGATCCACGGAGAGCCTCTGTGGGTGTGGGTCTTTGGGATGGCCTCTCAATCAGCCAATAGTAAAGCAGTGATTCTCAACTCCTGTCCTGAGGACCCACTCTTATTGGCTGATTGAGAGGCCATGCCAAAGACCCACACCCACAGCGACTCTCCATGGATCAGGTTTGCCACCCCTGCCCTAAAGCCTTTGTTTTGGTTTATCCTTACTGCTAACATAATTAAACTCAAAGTGTTTTAGTTACAAAAGGTAGCACATACTTGTTGTCTCACCCACTATCTAGCCCTAATTTTGGTGATTTTTGGGTGTTGCGCGTATGATCGGGAGGTCACTGGTTCAAATCCCAGGTTCATCAGAGTAATATCACCATTAGGCCCCTGAGCCAGACCCTTAACCCCCAATTCCTCATGTCACTGTCTGGCACAGTTCTTTCAAAAATGTATGTTGCATCTGCTGAATAAATAAAATATAAATCTTTAAATGTAAATCAGAATCAGAGCTCACTTCATTGCCATTATTTGCAAAAATACCAGAATTCTGGTCACGATACAAGACAAAAATTACAAGATATACAAGGGGAACGCTTTTGCACAGAATTCTGTTCTTAGGAGAGCAAGTACCAGTTTCCGTTTGCGAACACCCAAAAGGAAACCTGTTGCAGTCATACTTCAGAGGCTGGCTACTGACAAATGGGGCCTTTTTACACTTTACAAAATTTGCCACGTACTACAACTGTAGCCAGCTTTCGCCAGTTCTAATTTAATTTCTCTGTTTTCAGCAAATGTTAAAATCAAAACAAATTACTGGAAATAAACTGAGGCTCAACAGAAGTTTAATCAGCCTGCCTTTGTAATGAGGCAGCTGATTAATTTTAGACTGATGGTCTGAGGAGAATATATGTATAGGTATATATACCTATATTTTTTGCGTCCATCAGTGCAAAGTAGTTGGTGACAGAGAACTTGGTGGTCAGAGCGCAGTGTGAAATGGCTCCATGAAATGTGAGATGATTGCGGTGACGTGAGACCTACCACAGCTGTCTGTCACCTCACCTCAGCAGCGGGCTCCCCAAACACATGCTCTCCTCTATGCACATTGACGACTGGCTGAATCGTTAGTCTCTCTCTTTTTCTTGTTCAATGTATTTTCGTTTCATTTCCAGTCATCCTGTTCATCACAGGAGAAGCTGCACCAGCTGCCGTTCCAGCCCACTCCTGATGAGTTGCACTTCCTGTCCAAGCACTTCTATACGGAAAGCATCACCGGGGACGACAGGCGGAGGGCTGTGCCCATGCGCCCGCGCTCTCGGAGCCTGAGGTAGGAGCCGCAAGCCCCGCCCCACCCGTGGTGCCGCGTGTTTATTAGTATTAATACTACTATTATTCTCTAATGTGAAGCATTAAAGACCTGTTTATCTGTATTTTTTCCTGTAAATCCATCTCTGCTGAAAAATCCTCCTTAAAATGCAAGGCAGGATATTACACATGCATTTCTGGCTGAAGTGCCCTGGACTTTTATCTTTGTGGTGTGATTCACTATCCAAGCATTCTTAGTGATGCCAATGCGAAACGTTGGTGGTTTAAAACAGAGTGCCGTTTCCGAATGCTGCACATCGCCAACCTGCAGTTGCACCTTCTGAGTCGTCATTTCTGCCTTTCAGCCCTGGAAGGTCTCCGTCTTGCTGTGACAATGAGATCATTATGATGAACCATGTCTACAAGGAGAGGTTTCCTAAGGTGAGGGGCCCCCTTTCATGCATGTACTCTCTTAATGATGTATGTGGGCTTGGAGAAAAACATCCCCAGAGGCTACCTAACCCCGGGTAAGTTGCCATTTGATGTTAATTAGCTCTCGTGATCTCGGCCTACTCTCCAGGCCACCGCTCAGATGGAGGAAAGGATCCAGGAGATCATTCTACACAACTCCCCGGAGAGCGTGCTGCCCCTGGCTGACGGGGTCCTTAGCTTCGCCCACCATCAGATCATCGAGCTGGCCCGCGACTGCCTGGAGAAGTCACGCCAAGGCCTCATCACTTCCCGCTACTTCTGTGAACTCACCGACAAGCTGGAGCGACTTTTCCAGGAGGTGGGCTCCCGCTGCCTTTTCTTGAGCGATAGATACAGCTCTGTCCTGTGGTTCGTCACCACCGCCTGGTGACCTGGCAGTTATTTGATAACAGCTGGTGACCAGCAGTAAAGTCACACGCTGTCGCTGAAATGTCTGACGCGTCTGAAAATGAGCATGTGACTGTAATGAATCATGTAAAGGTCATTGAACCGCTATTCTGCATATCCCAGTGGTGATGGGGTATGTTTTCCTTGTAGTAAAGATACAGGCAGTGTGCATTTCCTGTCTGTGATGTCCTTTCTCATTCCCTCTGCAATATACTGTAACTGTATGTGTCTAACCCTGACCCTGCAGTATAACCATGAATGTGTCTTATGTGTGGTTTGGTTCCCATCAGCCGCCTCACGTATCCCTTTTCGTGGTGCCGGTGCCGGTGCTAAGCCGGTGCCTGATATGGAACCAGTTCTGTGCTTTTCCACTGCCAATTAACTGGTACCATGTCTGAAAAATTGGCTCTGACTTGGCTCCAGAGAATTGCCGGTCTGAAACTGCGAACCCCTTATGTTGGCGTATGGCAGTGGTTCCCAAACTTTCTCAAATACAGCTCCCTTTTCTAATTGAGCGAAACAAATGCAATTACAAAATACAAATGGTGCAATTTCACCACTGTGGGAGAAAAAAGAGCTATCAATTAAAAATAGAAGTCCAGCACAAGTTTGAAATTATGTAAATGCAGATTTAACATTCCTGTTAAAATTCATTGGCGTACACAAATTAAAGTTTGTCTTACAATTACCGGATTTTGTTTTTAGTGATAACCGCAGGTTTCAGCTTAACAAGACACTAAATCATACACATTAAATGATCGTCTCCCTGCACTTCATGTAGAAAACTTTAAACCTCGTTTTTCATGATATGGTTAGATTTTTTTTGTCCGGTGCTGCAAAATGTCGTCACGCGTCACCATGTCACATGGTGCAAAAACCTTGCAAGAGCAAGATGACTTGAGACAGATCGTATGTACAGCACCTCTCAGCCGATGCATTATCGGCTGTTTCTCCCAAATATCACCTAAAGCAGTGAGAACTGGTTTTCAGTTAATTTACCTGGTAAAATAAAGCTTAAATAAATTTCATAAATGCTCTAATAGTACACGCAAGTTAGTGGTATATTTGTTAGTTACTGTAATGCATTATTTGTTTTATCGTCCAGTCTGTGAAGAGATTATTTTAGGGTGGCACATGTCCCTGAGGCTACCCCCCCCCCCCCCACAATACCTCTTATGGGAAGGGACTATGGAACACTCCAAACTTCTGCTGAGCCTCAGCTTATTTCCAGTAATTTGTTTTGATTTTAGCATTTGCTGAAAACATGGAGAAATTAAATTAGAACTGGCAAAAGCTGGTTACATATGTAGTACGTAGCAAATTTTTAACTAAAGAATTTTCACAAAGTGATGCAAGATGGAAAAAGTGTAGAAAGGCCCCACTGTTCTGTATTCGTTGTCAGTAGCCAGCCTTTGAAGAAAGACCGCCACACGTTTCCTTTTGGGTGCGTGCAAATGGAACTGGTGCCTGCTCTCCTAAGTATATGATCAAGACTGTGACATACATAGTCACTTCAGCTCCACCTGAGAACCAGCACCGACACCGGCATGGCTCTTGTGGAAAAGAGGTTTCTATCACAGTGGTAACCATTTCAAAGAGACCCTGAAATGTTTCCAGCCATCATTTTTTCCCTCTGGCTCTGTTTAGTCCACGGAGCGCTCGGAAAGCGGGGAGGTGGCCTTTATCAAGGAGCTTGTGAAGAAGATCCTCATTGTCATCGCGAGGCCTGCACGGCTCCTCGAGTGCTTGGTAGGCCCGCCCATCAATTATTCCCAATGCGCAGCGACCCCTGGATTTCTCCTAGTGACACTATCCCTTTCTCCCCCCACCCGTGGTAGGAGTTTGACCCTGAGGAGTTTTATTACCTTCTGGAGGCAGCAGAGGGCCATGCCAAAGAGGGCCAAGGCATCAAGACAGACATCCCACGCTACATCATCAGCCAGCTAGGCCTCACCCGTGACCCTCTGGAGGGTGAGGAGAATGTTCCGGCCTGTCGGGAGGCCCCAAGTCACACTTGTGCGTGCGCATGACCCTCAGTGCCATTGTACCCCCAGTCCACCTGGCCCGTTGCTGAGTTGCTTGGTTCTCTGTCATTAATTGCCATTTCAAATCTCTCTTTGAAAATGGTAAATAAAACACGCCGCACAATTCCATATGAAATTTTGAGGCAGCTGATTTCTCATTCGGGTTCCTGGGCCCGTTTTCAAAATGCCCCAAACATATAGCAATTAGTTTAGGTTAACCCAGACACTTGTACTTTTAAATTATATATTTTTTTATTTAACCTCTGTGCTTATATGGAAATCACTATCTCATGACAGGAAGTGCTTTTTAAAAATTTTATTAACTTCAGACACTTTTCTGTGTAGGTCCCATTATAATAACCTAAAAAAAAGTTTGAAATTGACCCATCTGCTAATTAAAATGGACTTATTATGCAGCCTTGAAGTTCTTCGTATGGAAATATGGTCAGATATTCACTAATGCAGTTTTACAGGGAGTGAGGGGCTGAACAGATGTTACATTTGAAGTGGAACTCTCGTTGATGTTAATGTTGGCAGTAGTATCTAAGATGTTCTGGAGCGGTTGCATCTCTGAGATGAAGCATTCCTTTATGATTGGCTTTATGGGACGGGTGTTTACCACTAGATGCACAGAAGGCGGTTGTGCATTATGGGTAATCTGAAATGCACTTGTTCCCGTGAGTCTTCGACATGTTGTGTTCGAATACCGCGAAATGATGTCCCCAAGTGGCAGTCTCTCCATTTTTTCCCTCATCAGCGGCCCTTGTGTTTTCTTACCCAATATATGGAAGTCAGCCGAAATCAAAGATGGCAGATGGCTCTTAATGACATGTTTATTGCGTGAATGTCGTCTCGGCCTGGGGGCGGTTTCAGGCTGTTCTTCAGCAGTCCCCCGATGGGACTCATGTCTCGCTGATCGTGTGCGTTTCTTCATCACTGGTCCCAGCGCGCCTGTTTGCCAACGTCTGTGATGCTCACAGGATGCCAGTTCTGCCATGTCCGGTTTCTTAGGCATGTCCAAAATGCACTGGGCTGATCCTCAGCATCCGAGTCAGCATCTAAGAAGGTTGATAAAGTGAAAACACAGCTCTTTTACATGCAGGGAATGTGCCAGAAAAAGTGTAAAATGCTGATTCTCCCTTGACTTGCTAAAGACTGACTGCATGCAGTTTACGGCCTTTTGTTGTGCGTTAACCTCTGTGTCATACTACTTCATTGGTAATTAAAATATCCTTGTGGTTGAGAGACTCACCATAATGGGCCTGCATTGTTCACATATTAAGGTATGACCTAAGATCTCCCTTTTTGAGCCTTCTTTGGTTTTGTGCTGAAAAGGGTTTTCATCATTCAATCAAAAAGCTCTGGAATAGTACCCATGGCACTGACCTCACTGTGTCTCTTGTAGAAATTGCACAGCTGGCCAGCTATGATAGTGGGATAGCAGAGACCCCGGAGACCGATGACTCGGTGAGTGTTCATCTATGACCTCAAATCCTCAGAAACGCTCCTGTCAAGCTCTCCAGTGCGCGGAATATTTTCCTCCCGTCTTTATCAGTAGTGCTGAAATGATGTGATTTGCTAAATTCTCAGTTTTAATTCTCAAAGGGTGGCAGGTGTTGTAGATTTAGCTCATTTATCTTGCTGGGCTGTGTACTGGAGCAGTTCAGGCTGAGCATGTAGCTGATGGCGATTACAGAAGGCCCCTTTGGGGCCTAACCCAGAAACTTTCAGGGGACACGTGAACCAGAGCTCCAACTGCTGTCCTGTGTGATTTCTCCATAATTACACAGCATAACAAGGACTGTTAAAGTGTTCCTATCATTTGTGTATATAGCTTTTTATGGGCGAGGTGGAGCTCCTGGGCACTGATGTCCGTCTCTCTCACCTGCTTAGTCTCAAAGCCTCAGCGCCGCCTTGAGGTCTCGACGCAAGCCTTGCGAACCTGACTTTGAGATGATGAAACTCATCAGCAATGGCGCATACGGGTAATCTTCTATTTAGCTGTCGTGTTGATGTTCCTCAGCCCAGGCTAAGCTTCTGTTGTCCTTATCTCAAGTTATGGTGGAGCAGGTGTCAGTGTCATACGTAATTACACCTAGAAGTGAAAACCTAGAACATTTAAGGTCTTTGCAGTTCTCTACAGATTCAATGGCAATCTGTCATCTCAACAGTGGACCTTCTGTGAAAACCAGATGTTGTGCCATTAGTTTTGACCTTGGTGGTCATCATTAGTCCGTAGTATAATACATTACTAAAAATTCACATTTTTAGGCAATGTTGCACCAGGCTAGCCGATTTCCTTGCTGCATCATCTTATGGTTGAACTTTGAGAAGATCCGAAGCATTGTGATACAGTAGCTCTTTACCTCTACAGAGCCGTGTACCTGGTGCGTCACAAGGAGTCTAAACAGCGCTTCGCCATGAAAAAGATCAACAAGCAGAACCTGATCCTGAGGAACCAGATCCAGCAGGCCTTTGTGGAGCGTGACATCCTGACCTTTGCCGAGAATCCCTTCGTGGTCAGCATGTACTGCTCCTTCGAGACGCGCCGGCATCTCTGTATGGTCATGGAGTATGTGGAAGGTAGGCAGTGAGCAGCCAGAAATGATTCAGAGCCATGGGTTGGGCCGTGGCGAGGTAGCGAGTGGCGCCCCCTGGTGCCTAAATAATATCAGTGGTACAGAGTAATTATTTGTTCTTTAGATTTCTTAGTCATGCTCATCCAAAGATTTGCTAGTAGGACTGTGCCAGTGCCTGTCTGCATCCCTCAGGGGGCGACTGTGCCACCCTACTGAAGAACATGGGGCCACTGCCGGTGGACATGGCCAGGATGTACTTTGCAGAGACTGTCCTGGCCTTGGAGTATCTCCACAACTATGGCATCGTCCACCGGGATCTGAAGCCAGACAAGTGAGTAAAGGGGGTCACGGAGAGTCCTGAGCCTATGGTACCGAATCACCACTGCTACTCGTGTTTCGCTTATCTACCTCCCACATGTAATGGGGGGGTCATATGGTCATTTTTTAGAGGGTTTCTTAGGAACCTGGTCATTCTCTAATGGAGGTCAAGACATGAAGCCCCGGGGAGATACCGTGGGGTCAGCCACGTCTCTCTTTCAGTTTGCTGGTGACCTCCATGGGGCACATCAAGCTGACTGACTTCGGGCTATCCAAAGTGGGCCTCATGAATATGACCACCAACCTGTACGAGGGCCACATCGAGAAAGACGCCCGCGAGTTTCTCGACAAACAGGTGCGCACGGGGCCATCAGTTATTTCACTGCACTTGGTCACTTACCACTTTACGCAAAACTGTCCAACTATAGCCTTTCAGGCGGTAAACTGATGTGGAAGGTGTTCAGAAGATCTGACATGCGATGCCATCCCCCTGAATGCTGTGTTCCTTGGATGCGTGTCCTTATGTCTAAACCCATGTGTTGTGGCAGTGGTGGTCTAATGGCATCAGCAGATGCACGTTTGTGATCAAGACGTTGCTGATTCGAATCCCTAGACCCGCAAAGTACCACTGAGGTACCCTGAAAAACATACTGCCCCCAAGCAATACTTGCCAAGTGCTAAATTAGTTGCCTCCTGCTATGTCACAATGTGACACATGGGTTAAATGCAGAGGACACATTTTGTTGTGCACTGTGTGCTATGGTGTGTCAGCGATGACAATTAATCACTTTCCCCCTTTTCTGTACACTGTAGGGACTGTGTTTTCCAGTACTTAAACCATGCATTTTCCCACAAATTGTCCCTACATTGATGGAAGGGGGGGGGCCCAAAGTGATTTTTAATTATTTTTTTTGAGGGGGACCCCAGAAATAACAAAGCTAGCCTTGCATATATAGTCCCTCTATGCTGCCTTAGGCTCTCCTGCCGCTCCAAGCCGATGTGGCCTATCTAGCGATCTGCTAGGTCTCTGCTGGAGTTACGCTCTCTGTTTTCTATTTACCGCTTCGGCTATAAGTTTGATTGAAACGCAGAGTGTTCCTGTGTGGGTATCCCTCCCCCTCTGACGGCCCACCCCATGCCCCAGGTGTGCGGGACGCCCGAGTACATTGCCCCCGAGGTGATCCTTCGACAGGGCTACGGCAAGCCAGTGGACTGGTGGGCCATGGGCATCATCCTCTACGAGTTCCTGGTGGGCTGCGTGCCCTTTTTTGGGGACACGCCCGAAGAGCTCTTCGGCCAGGTCATCAGTGGTGAGCTTCGCTGCTCCGTGGTGATGTGATCCCGCTCGTTTGTTGTGGCTGACCGTCCAGTTCGTTTTCATGTGAATTTAAAAAAAGGCCCACGTTACACTGGCAATGTAAAGGTTCAGATCTATTTAATGATAATGTCTAAGTTGCTGCAATTGGCACATGATGGTGGCTTCCTGACATTTCTCTGAGTTGTACGGGGTGTGTCGGATGTTCAGAGAGGCTCTCTGTCATGTGCGGGCTGCGGCAGGTCTCCAGACGCCTGCATCCGAGGTGCAGTTTCTCAGTGTGTTCCCCTGGGTTCACCTTTCGCCCTGGGACGTATTCTTACAATGTAAACCCACACACCCCCTCCAAATGTCCACAACCCCCCGACATTGGACATTTTGCTTATGGCTGCACCCACCCCCTTATAATCCCCACTGAGCCTGACAATAGCGTAACTCATTGGTGCTGCAGGACATCATAGCAATCAAACACAAGGAGTGGAGCGTTTTGGCATCTTTAGGGTCTGTCTGTCTCTCTCCCACCCCCCCCTCCACTATCACCCTTAGTGAGCCAAGGAGCTGAGCATTAATTAAGGATATGCAAACGCACTTGGAGAAGCTGCTGCAGCCTAGGCTGTTAAATACATATTCATGTTTCATCTCCAGATTTGATGATAATGTACATATGGTGCTGTCAGTGACATGGCTGTGAGCAGTTTCATTCTGCTGATGGCCCCACAGCCCATCCTCTGATCCCTGTCTATACTCTCCTCTAAAGCATGTGTTAGACTGTCTGCAAGATTCAGTATGTGATTCGTGTCAATCGGGGTATTAAGTTTGAACATGCCTTCCTGTACTGTGACCAGTGATAACTTTGATATATCTTTCTGAGGATAAATTGCTCATTTCTTTAGAAAAAAAGAATACTTAAAAGTAAACATTAGTTGAATTAATTTGAAACATTTTCAAGAGATATCTGCATGCATTTTCTGCTTGATGACATTTTTAAGTGCTTGAAAACAAAGGTGTTGCCGTTATAAACTGACATGGGATCTCCGGTCTTTCAAGATGAGATCAACTGGCCTGAAGGGGAGGAGGCCCCACCCCCGGAGTCACAGGATCTCATTACCCTACTGCTGCGACAGAACCCTCTGGAACGCATGGGTACAGGTGGGCCAGTTAAACACCAGTACATGTACTTTTGAGAGCCGTCTTTCCTCCAATTGGTGGTGTTTAGGACCCTGCAGACTAATTTTTTCTCATTCTTCTGTTTTTATTTTTGTTTCAACTGTATTAAATGGCCATTTAGCACAAATTGAGTCACAGTTGAAACATGATGTTCTCTCTGTGAAGGGATTATCATTTTTAAAGAGCCAACTCGCACTGAGAGCTGCAGGAAGGCTGTTCTGCTCTGCATTTCAAGCGTGGTGGACTGTCAGTGTCTGAGCCCAGAGATGCCCCCATGATCCACTAAATCGGACTCAAAAGCCCCCTCCCCTCATATTTGTCCCCAGCGTGAGCCTCTGTCTTCCATAAAGGTCACCTACAGGAAATGAAATCGCATTATGTATGGGAATGGAGTGACTGTCTGGGGCAAGCTGAGAGGATCCAGCAAGGTGGCAGGCGTGAGGTGGGGGGGGGGGCACTCTACCCGCAGCATGGTTGCCAGGGTGACCGATGTGTCATTGTGCCTGCAGGTGGCGCCCATGAGGTCAAACAGCATCAGTTCTTCCACAACCTGGACTGGAACAGCCTGCTGAGGCAGAAGGCAGAGTTCATCCCACAGCTCGAGTCAGAGGACGACACCAGCTACTTCGACAGTGAGTCTCCCCACTGCTCATGCGGTCACCTCTGTAAATGTCAAACCCCTGGATCCTGCTGAACCCTAACCCCCTCCCCCTCAGCTGATCCACTAAATAAATAAGTAACTAGCAAGCAGAGTCAGAAGTTTGTAGCTATTTTGCTGGTTAGCAGAACATGCTGCTTCTGCATATCCTAAATATGAAATGCTTTTATTCAATACACTTTATGAACAAAAGTTTTGGGACACCTGTCCATTACACCTACAGGAATTTTTATGACATCCCATTCTAAATCTGTGGACATCAATATGGAGCTGGTCCCCCCTTTGCAGCTATAACAGTTGCCATTCTTCAGGGAAGTATTTCCACAAGATATGGGAGTGTGTCTCTGGGACTTTTTTCCCATTCATCCAGAAGAGCAGAAGTTGAATGTGAAGGCCTGGCTCACAATTTCCATTCATCCCAAAGGTGGTTGATGGATTTGAGGTCAGGACTCTGTGTGGGCCAGTCACGTTCTTCCACACCAAACTCACCAAACTCTGTCTTTATGGACCTTGCTTTTTGCATATTGAAACACATGAATTCAGTGATCAAGAGGTGTGTCCTAATACTTTTGCCCATATAGTGCATGTTATGTAGTGACTGTTTGTGGCCAACAGGGGGCCAGGTTCTCTTTAGTGCAGGGGTCTCCAACACGTCGCTCGCAAGCTACCAGTAGCTCGCAACCCCTCTCCAAGTAGCTCGCCGAAGGGTTAAC
>JABFEB020000113.1:2209581-2220049 GCA_019775895.2 Stomatorhinus ivindoensis
ATGGATGGATGGATGGATGGATGTTCATTTCTGTTCATGTTTGAAATGAACAATTGGGCACTGGTCCACAGTGCTAACATCCTCTGTCTCTTTGTGTTTTTTTCAGTTCACTTCAATTTTATCTGCAACACATTTCCTTTTTTCTCGTCATAATGCCTGTCTCTCTTTCTGCCCCCAGCCCCTCCTTGTCCCAGTCGTCAGACACGCAGAACACAAGCCTCGGCAAGCTCCCCAGGTTTGCTATCTCAGCTGAGGAGGAAAAGGAGTCCCCTGGACGAGGAGACCCTAGCAAGGTGACTTTCACCATCGGGGGGCCGCCACAGGAAGAGCCTGATGCCACCACGCCAGATGCCCTCAGTGGCTCGACGCTCTCTGGTATGCCACTATTTGGGGAGTCCTTTCAGTAGTGTCTCTGTAAAGGAGATTCATCCACCGTATAGCCATTGCTTGCGTCAGTGTGCTATGTGTTGGTGTAACTTTGCAAAAGATTTGTGCTGTGAAATAGTTACCTGTTCTAGCCTTCTCTCAGAAATGCTCATGGCACTGTCCCAGAAATCCGTGGCTCATGGTGCTGTCCTGGAAAACCACGGTACTGTCCCAGAAATCAGTCTCATGGTATTACCCTCGGTTTTTGTAACTTAACTACATGTAGACAGCTTCTCAGAACATCTGGACCAGCTTCACTCTCAGGCCGAAGGGGCGGAGAGTCCTGATAACTCTAAATCAGCAGCAGAGCTGGGGGCTCATTCTTCCGAAGGGGCAGAGAAGCAACCGAAAACCACCGGCAAGGTGCCGAAATCCGTGTCTGCCAGTGCCCTCTCGCTCATGATCCCGGGAGGTGAGTAATGAGGTGCAGTGTATGCTGTGGGAAGTTGATTTGAGTCTCTGAGAAATTGTGTTTGAGATGAGCTGGGGTATATGGAGGGATACGGTGGGTGTGAAATGATGGTGCTTATTGGATGTTAGCCTGCACAGATGATGAATAGTACTGGTCACTTGGAAAATGCTGTACTTTCTCTGTAAAGATGACAGCTAAACAATGTTTTCTGATGTGAGTCTACCTTTGAAACGTTTTTGGTGGTCTCATTGATGTACCAGACCTTTTTTCCCCCCAGATGTGCTTGGGCCATCACCCCTCTGCAGCCCCCTATCCCCCTATTCGCTTTCCTCGGATCCATCCTCCAGAGACTCCTCTCCCAGCCGAGATTCCTCGCTGTGCACCAGCAGCCCTCAGCAGCCAATCATCATCCACAGCTCTGGGAAGAAGTTTGGCTTCACATTGAGGGCCATTCGGGTGTATGCCTGTGACAGCGATGTCTACACGGTCTACCACATGGTCTGGGTAAGGAGGTCCAGCCAGCCTGCCATTTTTTGTACCCTGCTATTGAATCTTTTTGATTGAAACACTGTCTGTTGAGATGGATTCACTCTCAGGGGGGTTAATGATTGATCCACTGATGTTTCAGAATGTGGAGGAGCGTGGTCCAGCTCACTCAGCTGGTCTAAAGGCAGGTGACCTCATCACACATGTCAACGGGGAGTCCGTGCATGGCCTGCTACACACAGAGGTGGTGGAGCTCTTGCTGAAGGTGCAGGACCTGAGTGTCAGACACACATGCACACACCAGTGGCAGATCGACAACCTTTTAGAAGCAGTGTTTCCCAGTCTGTTCCTCAGGAAAACACACAGAAAAGGTTTTTGGGAGCTGGGAGAGAGCAAAAATGTCGACTATCTGGTAGGGAAGAGAGACCAAAGATGTGGACCAGCCATGGGTCCCGGAGGACCGGATTGGGAAACACTGTTTTAGAAGTAGTAAGATTCATGTTTATTTCTTATGTTTAATTGTCTTCCCTGGTAGTAACCTTTCAGATTCTTCTTTTAAATGTTGATGCTGTTAGTCTTCTTTGTCTGTTTGTTGATTGAAACATGAATTAATTTAGCACCTGTTCTTGGCCTCAGAGTGGAAATAAGGTGGCCATTTCGACAACCCCATTCGAGAACACCACCATAAAGACTGGACCAGCCAGGAGAAACAGCTACAGAAGCAAGATGGTACGGAGGACGAAGAAGCCCAAAAAAGAGAAGACCCAGGAAAGGTACACGCTTAGTGCAAGGGTTCTCTGCTGTTAAAGAGCGCAAGCTATTGAAGCTGTCTTTGACGTGGAGTTTAGGATTTATGTTAGATTTGGCATGTAAAAAAACGAATTAACAAATGAATTAGCAGCACATTGACAAACAATCCTCTGTGACAATACATCTGTGACACACACAGATGTGCACAGATGCTGTCTTGTCGGATCCTGTCTTGCAACTTCTAAGCGTGAAAACCAAACGCTGTGACTGGCGGCGCTCCCAACTTAATGTAGCTCCTGTTTCCATGGTGTTATCATAAGCCCAGGCCATCCATTTGTCAAATGAGTTGATGACATTTGATGAGTTTTTTTTGTTTTTTTACTCAGCTTGTTAAAATCCCTACTAGGGGAGAAGCCCTTCTTGATTTTGATCTTGATTCTCTAATAACCAGGATAGGATTGGAAAATTAGTGGTTTTAGAACCATTGGATGGTCATGATCATAATATGGTTAAATTCGAGGTTAATTTTAGTGTTCGAAGAGCAAATCGAAATTAAAAGTATACAATGTTAGGAAGGCTAACTTTAATGGCTTGAGACTGAAACTAGAAACTGCAAATTGGATGGAGTTAAATAGCGAAATGATTGAAGAGGTATGGGATAACTAATGATTTCATAATTAAGCAGGAGTATCTAAGTCTACAGGTAGAGTTGAAAAATAACATTAGACTGTCCAAGAGGGATGTGGAAAGAAAAATTGCATTGGAGGCTAAGGATGACAATAAAAGTTTCTTCCAATATTTTAACTCCAAAAGAGCTTTAAAAGCTGCAATTTTACTACCATTACTAGAAAAATAATAGAGGCTATAGTCCAAGTGAAAATGGTAGTTGCAAATAACATTCTGAGGGATAGCCAACATGGATTTAGGAGAGGTAGATCCTGTTTAACGAATGAGTTCTTTGAGGATGCTATAAGTGGATCACATTAAGGCCTACGATGTGATCTTCTTAGATTTCAACAACAAATTTATTTTTGTATAGCGCATTATCAAAACATTACATAGTCTCAAAACGCTTTACAGCATCCCCACCCAAAGGTCTTTCATTTCCCCATTTCCAGAAGGCCTTTGATGTTGTCCCCCACAAACGTCTCTTGCTAAAGCTGCAGGGATTTTAGGAACTGTGGTAGCTTGGATCGAAAACTGGTTAACTGACAAGAAGCAGCGAGTAGTTCATAGTGGGGTACCGCAGGGTTCAATTTTAGGACCACTATTGTTCCTAATTTACATTAATGATATTGACACCAATACATACAGTAAACTGGTTAAATTTGCAGATGCTTCCATGTTCCATTCTCACCAGTGTGGGGAAGCAATAAAAAAGGCCAATAGAATGTAGGGTTAAATATCTAGGTGTGTGGAGTTTAAGCCAAGGGAGGTGATGTTACATTTACATTATTCCTTTGTAAGACCCCATGTAGAATATTGTGTGCAGGTTTGGTCACCATACCTTAAGAAGGACATTGCTGCCTTAAAAAAGGTGCAACGGAGGGCTACGGGAATGATTCCTGGTCTTAGAAGAACGTCTTATGAGGAAAGGTTAGCTGAGCTGAATCTGTTTAGCCTTGAGCAAAGGAGACTAAGGGGGGACAGGATCCAGGTATATAAGATTCTAACAGGTCTGGATGCTGTTCAGCCAAATGGCTATTTCAATATTAGTTTAAATACTAGAACTCATGGCCATAAGTGGAAATTAGCGAGAGAGCATTTTAAAACAAATTTGAGGAAGCACTTCTTTACACAGCGTGTAGTTAGAGTATGGAATAGTTTTTTCAACTGAGTTTTCCTGTTATAGGCCAACCTGCAATTTTGCAGATTTCCAGTTTATTCCAATTAACTTTCCTATTAATTTCCATATATTCCCGTTAATTCCCATGGAAATTTTCCAACTTTGAAATTTCCCAGAATTTTGCAGCTATAGTGAGGATCCCATGTATGGCATGATTTCAAGGATCTTGGCTTTCAACCGGGCTGCCGGGTCTCCTTCTCTCCTTTACCACAGGCGGCGGTCACTGCTCCGGCGCTTCACCATGCAGCCCTCTCCCCTCCTACACACCAGCAGGAGCTTCTCTTCCCTTAATCGCTCACTATCCTCTGGCGAGAGCCTGCCTGGCTCCCCCACCCACAGCCTGTCGCCCCGCTCACCCACGGCAGCCTTTCGCTCCACCCCTGACTTCAACCAGTCCGGTGAGCTGCTCTTTAACTGTGCAGTCAAGTACGCTAATTAGATGATGACTGTTAAGCTCCCTTTCCGTTATCAGCATCCACATTATTTGGTTAATAGACAAACGAAGCAAGTTTTTAGCAATTTATATTAAAATTAAATATTTAAAGCTTGTCTTTTGTCTTGTGTTTAGAAGATTTAAAACAATTACATTGAAAATTGGAAACACAATGCTAATTTTGATGATATAATGAGCTCCCTTCATCCTGCCTGAAGGTGGAACTTCATCCCAGAGCAGCTCTCCCAGTTCCAGTGGCCCCAATTCACCTGCGGGCTCTGGCCACATCCGGCCCAGCACCCTGCATGGCCTGGGCCCCAAAATGCCGGGCCAGCGGCTTCGGCAAGGCCGCCGAAAATCTGCAGGCAGCATCCCGCTGTCCCCCTTGGCTCGTACACCCTCCCCTACTCCCCAGCCCACCTCCCCTCAGCGCTCACCTTCCCCATTGCTCAGTCACTCGCTGGGTAGCTCCAAAACAACCCAGGCCTTCCCTGCCAAAATGCACTCTCCCCCCACCATCGTCCGCCACATGGCACGGCCCAAAAGCGCAGAGCCCCCCCGCTCGCCTCTCCTCAAAAGGGTCCAGTCAGAGGAGAAGCTCTCCCCATCCTATGTGGGTGATAAGAAACACTTGTGTACACGTAAGCACAGCCTAGAGGTGACTCAGGAAGAGGCCCAGGTGGAGCAGGCTCCCAAGGACCACACCCTGCAGAGTGTGGAAGAGACTTCCTGTGAGCCCCCGGCCGTCACGCGAGTGCGGCCGGCTGAGCAGGGCTGTCTCAAGCGGCCCATCACCCGCAAGGTCGGCCGGCAGGAGTCTCTTGACGAGCTGGACAAAGAGAAACTGAAGTCGAAGGTCGTGATGAAACGGCAGGATTGGCCAGAAAGGCGAGACTCACTGCAGAAGCAAGACACCATCCCGGAACCCGAGGCAAGCTGCATGCGACCCCTGGGCAGCCCTGAAACAGGCCTATTAGACACTAAAGCACCAAGTGTCACCCTAAAAGATGCACTGTACAAGAAACTAAACACACGTGTGTGTGAAGGCATAATTGACCCGTCAGGAAAGAGCAGCGATTCAGTGTCCATCATCAGCGAGGGTATCAGGTCTCCCTCTGCTTCTGGCCTAGAATGGAGCTCCCAGAAAGCAGAAAGGCAGCTGTCTAGGCAAGTCAAAGAAGGAGGCAAACCCGAGAGGTCTGATTTCAAAGCATCTAACATAGAGTTTGTTAGGAAGAAGCAATCCTTTGAAGAGAGAGAAGACTGTATGTGCAGGGGCCCTCCCAGCATTCACGAGGGCCACCATCTCACTGCCACGAGATCCAAAAGCCTGCAGCTGGACTCCGGCATTGTTCTGGGCCCAGGAAGTGCTGTGCTTACGGGTCCGTGCATTGGCACCGAGGCACTAGCCCCGAAACTGCTTTGCAGCAGGGGCGAGAGTGCTGTGGAAAAGCTCCAGTTGATCTCGTCTACAGAGGGCCCCATTCGGAAAACCACCTCAGAGTACAAACTGGAAGGCCGTCTTATGTCATCATTAAGACCACTGGAGGGCACCTTGGACATCGGTATGCTCTCCGGGCCGAGGGCTTCCAAAACTGACACCGGTCTTTCCAGAATGGCAGACATTCAAAGTAGCGGCATAGCTTCCGGAGGCCCAGAGGGGCAGCTGAGCCGTGAGGAGAAACCAATCCCAGCCCATCAGCAGAAATCCTCTGAGAGGCAGAGGGGTATCTTTGGTACGGCGAGCCAAGGAACCTCGGCATTACTCGGTTGTAAGAATGTCATCAAGGATGAGTCCACCACTGAAAAAGTCAACATTGTGCAAGCAGCGGTACAATCCAGCAGCTCAAGTGACAAACCCCAGACTGCAGACTTTAGTCGAGCAACTAAGATGGAGGTTTCAGAGTGTAATGGAAAGTTTAACATAAAAGCCAGTCCAACTTTGGCACATGATTTGAGGGCTATTCGCCCCATTACGCATTCATCATGTGGAAGAACCCCTTCAATCAGAGAGGCCAGCAATGAAGATCAGGAGGATGAGCCAGAGAAACCTCAGCAAACATTGCTTTCCAAGACTGGCAAATCTGGGGATGCAGCAAACCAGTCCCCCACACCCAAAAGTTCTAAGCCAGAAAGTCCCAAACAGACGGTTTCTGTCGAAAAGGTAGTGCCAAAAGTCACTTGCCCGACTGAAACAACAGCTGTTTTTCAGCAGCCAAAGCCAGTACAGCAGAGTACTGCTACAAAATTGGTTGACCAAGGTCAGAAATGTGCTGAAAGAGATCAGCAGTCTGCATCACAGAGCTCCCAGTTGACTGTGGTATCACATGGCAGCAGCAGTGTGAAACGATCAGCTGCCGAGCAGTCATCAGAGCAGCCGAAATGCAAAACAGGAGGTGGCCTTGCCAAGCCCGGCACATCACAGTGCTCCTCCTCAGTTTCGGCCAATAGTTCTACAGATACTGTCCGGCTTGCTGGTCAGAATCCACCTGACCAGCCCCGCACCACCAAAGTTCAGAGCACAGAGAAGATTCAGGCAGACTCTACCCCTTCAAATGAAAGCAGCGTTTCTGTCAATGTGTCAGGTGAGAAGGACATGAGGACCCTCAAGTGTGTTGCAGACAAAGTGGCTGAAGCCCGAGAGGCTGATCCGAAAGGAGAAATGAAAGACAGTAAAATGAAGGTTGTAAAAATGGATGCCGTAAAGGGGTGTGATCCAAAGAAGGAAGAGGCTGCATTGGGCAGCCTGCTGGCCATGAGCGTCATGCCGAAGCAGAAGTCTGGTCCCGGGGTGCCAAAGACGAAGTGCGAAATGGCTAAGAGTGTAGAGCCTGAACAAGAGTCACGGAAGCATAGAGGAGCGGAGAAGGTTCAGCTGAAGCAGTTTGCCAGTAAGACTGAGAACCCTAGTATGAAGAAGCACAGTGAAGTCAAAGCAGAACTAATGTCCAGCTCCATACACACGGGGAAGTCCTCTCAATCTGGCATGGCTGCTGGAAAACAAGCTCCCCCCAGCCTTCAACCAACCCTCAAAAGTAAGGCAAGAGCGGAGACTATGTCTGTTTCACGTTCGGCTACCAAAGCAGAAGAGAATTTAGGGAATAAGTGTGAGGGGAAGATTTCAGAGCCGCTGATTAAGGAAAGCCCAAGTTTGAAACCAAAAGAACAAGCTCCTCTCAGCACGAGACTGCAGACTCCGAAAGACCCAGCAAAGCACAGCAGCGTTCCTGTGACCTCCCCTTCTAGTGCTTCTCCTCCTGTGTTGCCCATTCCAGCAGAGACGAAGAAGGAAGTACCAAGTCACAAAGAACCTCTTTCGGGCAAAGTCGGTATCAGCAACCAGGATGAGAGGACTGTGCCTGTTTGTAGAGAGGAGCAGGGGAAGCAGCGCCCACCAGTGGTGAGGCAGGAGCTGCAGAGTCAGCCAGCTAACACTACTGGCCCCAGTGCTGTGTTGAAAAATGAAGTGAAATGCTCAGTTTCTGAAACCCAGCCCAGAGGTTCAGAGAAACCAATTTCCATAAGGCAAGACCCATGTGAAAGTAAGAGAAAAGAAAGTGTTCCAGAGCAGACATCTGTGGTGAAAAGTGGTCGCAAAGATGTATCAAAGACAGTGGCTCCTGCAAGTGATGGTGCTCCTTCGGAAAAGGATTCTTCTGCCCGATGCAAGCCAACCAAGGACCCAGCACGTGGCTCTTCCCACAAAAGGTCATAGGAGATGCCGGAGGCCTCGTGAGGCGGGAAGCAAGGCTAGCAGTTTCTATTTGGTACACAGTATCATTTTTAATTTGAAAAACTGTTTCATTCCACATGCCTTCTACTTTTGAGAACCGGCGAAGCTGTTACCGCAGTGTTTCAACAGCATGGGATGGAGGCGTGTCCATGTGCGTCTATGTGCATTGGGCTGGTTTATCATGCTGGTGTCGTCTGCGTGTGTCCATGCGTGTGTAAGAGATTTGCACTGAAAACGATCCACAAAGAATATGAAATGTAAGATTGAATGTAAGTATCCTAATTTGCTGCTGATTTCAATACTTCACCAAAATATTTTATTTTTAAATGTTTCTTGCTCTGTAGTCATATAAGAAGTACTCTTCAGTTGAGGAAAAAAAAGTAAAAATTGGTATTTTTTGGAAGAGGGTACATGGTTTATTTTCATTGACAGTAGAGGTTTGTGCAATCAGTATGCCAGGGGTGTTTTGGGAAGGCTTTTTACTCTGATTAGCTTCAGTGCCGATTATAGTGATCAAGACCCCCGAACCTAAGAACTGTGTATCTGCAGGCTAGGAAAAGTTAGATCTGGTTACACTCAAGGTAATGTTTCTGTTCATTGACAGCTCATTTGCCTGCAAACTACTGCCCCCCCAACCATTGTACCATTGTCAGTAAAGGTGGAGGAATAACTGATTATGTGCCAAGGAATCAACAGAGGAGGAGAAAGAGAATGTCACCAAAATTATTAGGGTTTGTTAGAGTTCTTGGTTTCTTCATTTTCTGAGGGAGAGCATAACTTTCCTTTTCTTCATTTTGTTTTGGGTCGTGGTGCACAGAAGGCATGCACTGAGTACTGTGCTTCTAACCTAGAACTATTAGATATGGAATCATCTTATGGTTCTGAAGTTTCATTGAGTCGTATCTATTGGAAGGGGCCTTATGCTTTTGTGGGTATTACACCTGCTGTTTTTAGCAGGTTTGGGTGAAAATCACATTCCTTTCACATACATCTCTTTACATTTCTAGAAGTTTAATTTTTATGCAAAATACTGTAAATATGACAAAACTGTAAAAATGGGAGTAATGGGCTTCAAACATGAGTGTTTGTTTTATATGTATATATTTTATTAGGTTGTATGTTTGTATACTTCAAGATCTGTAATTAGTTTGGTATTGTTTTTGTCAGCTTTGCGGTTCCGTCTCAAATAAGCTAAAGGCAGCACATATCTAAGAAAGGCACGGGACAAGACAAGTATCTCTCAAGTCTAAAAACCACACTAATGGGCTGTTTTTACTTGAAGCAATGCAAAATTAACAGCAGATAAAAGGATAAAAGTCATTTGATTGCTCTCGAAAAAGAAATGCTATTCTGAAATAAAATGGTCAAAAGAGATTTGCCAGGTTGTTGCCCTGTTAGCACTGTAATGTGTAATGATACCCATTTTGGAAGTGTCTACTATAACCCCTGCTGTTGTCGCCCTAAACGTCTCCACAAAACACTGTTTAATACTGTGGGACTGCAGATTTTATTTGCAATTTCAAATTACATAGTAGGAAATGCTTCTGGGAAATTGTTTTTTTCCTATTCTAAAGTATTTGGGGGTCGGGGAGGGTAGCACACTTGCTCCAAAGCATATGCAAAAAAATATATATAATAATAAAATGACCAGCTTCTGTAGTGCACTTCTAATTTTTGGCATGTGCGTAAAAGCCCTGTGTAGAGGCGTTTAGAACTGACAATCAGACAGGAGAGTTGAACCTTTTTCGTCCGTCCACGTGTTCTTTAATTCCTGAAATGCAATATTGCTGGGGGGAGCCAAAGTTTTTTTTTTTTTTGCTCAGTGCAAACTGATATCTGCGCTTGGTCTAGAGAAAAAAATACGCATGCAGTACATGTAACCTTCCTTGATAGCGGCACACTTGTAGTTTAAGATACAAGTTAACGGGGTAATAAAATCAGTTTCCTTTGTCTAGTTATATTATAAATAATGTAACATTTTTAGACACATTTTAGTCCTGTCCTCAGCCTCTGACATGCACACAGGGTTGGGTAAGCGATCTTAAGCGTTCCAAGTTTATATTTGTGCTATTTTTTAAAGCTCATTTTGTCAACCCAAGTGTAACAATTCTCTGTAAACCAGCTAGAAAATGAACATCTCTGGCTTTTTCCCCTTTAAACATGATATATGTGATGTCCTGTGTAGAGTAGGTGGTTTTTTTATTTCTCATGTTGGATGTCACTGATTGCAAAAAAAAAATAATTAGTTATCCTTCAAGGCTTTAGAGGGGTAATATGAAACTGGTGTCCTCAGCCAAATAGTGAGATAACGTAAACATTTATACATTATAGTGCTTTCTTTAACAACTAAATATTTACTGTCTTAGAATATATATATATATA
>JABFEB020000113.1:2220149-2245377 GCA_019775895.2 Stomatorhinus ivindoensis
ATAACGTAAACATTTATACATTATAGTGCTTTCTTTAACAACTAAATATTTACTGTCTTAGAATATATATATATATACACACACACACACACTGTCCAACCAGAGAAAAATAGCATAGGTATGCACAATGTATAAATACCATTCAGTGATTACAGGCATTTTAAAGTTTGATGTTAAGATCCATTTTTCTGTTTGTTTCATGGGACAGAAGTTAGGATATCTTCACATTTTACAACTTGTATTCTAAAAGGCTGGGGACAAAATGCACCTTAACACCCACCACCATGCCCCCCAGCTACATGGAGTTCAACATTTTAAGAATAAACATCAATATAGGAAAAACACAGCAAAGCAGCATACATAGATGAATCGCAGACATTTGAGCAATGGAGCACTTCCATGCCACCTTCTACAAAGCTGACCAGTTTGAACCCTAAAAGCACATTGTCTGTTTACAAATGCTTCATGGATGTATATTTTATATATTGTCTTTATTCATTTGCCAAAACTGTGTGCTGCATCACAGAAAGTATATGGTAATGGTGTAGTGTTTGCCTCATCTTCCCTGCTGTAAAAGACTGTTGTCCTATTTGATAGCCAGTTCAAGTCTGTGTAAACAGTTTGTCGAGTTCTCGATGGCTTTCGCATTCTTTTTTTTTTCCCTTCCCCTGTGAACTAAGTATTAGACTTAAATGCTTAATAAGATTTGTCTTTAGGATATGTGCAATAAAAGTGTTTGCATTTTGTATTTCACCCATGGAAAGCTCTGTGGATGTCATAGATGTATATTAAACAGATATTTATACTTCTAAAGTTGCATAACACTAAAAATAAAAAGCATGGCAAGAATCTTAATTTTTTGTTGATTTTGTTTGTGTACTGGGATGGGATGGTGCAAAAACAAACATTTCCTGCAGGTGTTTTGTACAGAAGTTCAGTCACGTCATCTCCCTAGATTTTACTTTGGAAGAAAGTTGGACTCTTGTCCAGAAAAGTTACCATAGCTACGAGTGCATATAAATTGCATATCCATGTCCAGTCGGAACATACTGTCGCGATAAAGGACGTGTTGATCAAAAGGATGACTTGAAGTTTGACCAGGAGAGACCCAACATGATGCTGTTAAGTGTACACTTATAAAAGGGTGAGTGATCTTTAGAGATGACATTCTGGAGAAACTGTAATTTCACTTTCAATGTAATTACATTTTCTATAGTGGCCTTCCCTATGATTTATCCTTCATAGAATTTTTAACAAGTCCCAGTCCCCCCTCACCCCTCACGACCCTGACCAAGTGGGGTAGATGGTCTGGGTAGTAAGGAATTTTAATTAGCTTAGGTAAGTTTTCCTGGTCAGTCCTGGTCAATCAAAATGAAACACTAACCAGGCTCAAGCAGAACTGGCAAATCTGTACAGAAATGCCAAGGAATGTATGTAATGCTGGGGCAGGACTGGTGTCAAAAGGTTAGAGGTACTGATTGATTGTCAGCATGTCTTTACAACAATGTAACACAATGAACCACACGTTTCCATGAGCGGATGCCCTGCAAGAAATGGGGTTGTTTGCTGTAACGATTCAGCATTTACAAGATATGACATTTTTATTAGCTGTAGTTTAGTAATTTTATCAATGCTTCACTGATATGTCAGTTCGATGATTCTGCTATACAAGATGTTTCCTTAGCTGCTCACGGATTATAAATATCAAATATTTAAATGCAGTTTGTAAATATTGGGATTGTGTTCTACAAGCATATGAAACCAATATTTTTTTCTGTCACAGGTCAGCATTGGTGTTAATGATTTTTCATGTAATGTGACACTTTTATTCTGTTCAGAGCGTAGCAAATTGCGTGTTAAAAGTTGTGCAGAATAAAAAAAGGAATGGTCATTGTAAATGGACTTAAAAGGGTAAAGAAGAGTAAAAACATTTTCTGATGGTGCCACTGCATGGCGCTGCTGAGTAGTAGTTAATAACCCGATTATTAACACGTGTTTGTGCAGCTCCTTACCGTAATTCCATCCATCAGACCACAACGTTTATCCTTTTCATGCTGCATGTCTAATTGGGCTGCTCTTGGCTGCCTGTAAATGGCGTCCTTGTCCAGTATTGTCCAAAGTGTCTAATTTGCACTGTCTTTCCTTTATTTTAAGACCTTACAGAATTTAGCAGACAACCGGTTTGTTTTGAACATTTTTGCAGAATATTAACATTTTTATCTAGATCTCTTAACTGCCAACTTCAGCAGCACCCGTAACAACAACAACAACGTTACTAGGTTTGTGTGCTTTGTGTAGTTTTTAATTTCGAAAGAGAATTCTTCTGTGGCCGTTTGAGATTTTTCTGCATCCCATAATGATTTTAGGAGAGGATTTTTTATTTCGGATTATATGAAAACTAAATAGCTCCTGAGTAATGTCAGAAGATCGTAGCTAGCTAGTTAGAACATCATGCTGCAGCATCTACTAAATAACGTATTTAAAATTCAGTGTAATGACCATTTGCGGCCAATAGCCGCCCCCCCCACCACACACACACACACACACACACACACGCGTGTGGTAAACACGTGTGGCTGCCAGTCTATCCTGGCTTCCACGGTGTCTGTACATTCTGTTCCCAAGCTGTTTCGGAAAAAATATAATACCTCTATGGGCCATGACAATTGGACTTCTTCTATATAGTAGGATACCTGATGTGTACTGAGAAGTTCATACTTGCTTGGCCCAGAGAGGTTTCAGCCTAAAAAATAACTGGAAACCTGATTTAAACTAATATATGCAATAACTTAACATACTATGTTGCTATCTGATTATTGTTAAATCTGCGTCAACACAATATCACTTTTCTATCTAGTGAGATACCTGCTGTGTACTCAGGAGAATGTTTTATTTAGGATTCATATTCCAAGTGAGGTTTATTTTCAATACAACAATATGCACAGTAAACAGTTTTCTGAAAAGCCATTTCACGCACATTTGCATAGAATATCAAACTATACCAGAAATAAAAGAACAAGAACTTATACACAAATATCACATCTAACTACATTTAGTAATATTCATTTAATCCTACTTAGGATTTATAACGTTAACGCGTGGATCGGAATTCCGTCATAGCTTTCAGCCGCGGCATTTAAGGTGGACCGGAAAATCTGAATAAGGAGCTGCGAATAAGGAGCCAACTTCAGCGTCGTGCGGTGTTTAGAGTGTATGTCTAGTGTTTGGGGGTTAATAAAATCGTATGTTTGATAAAGCAGAACACTGCTTACCTGCTATAGTCGTACGTAGTCAGTCTTGGCTGCAGGGGATACACCTGTAAACCGGTTTTTGTTCCAGCTTGGATTCGAATGAACAGTGTGTTGAACAGAGTTATTGTTTTTAATTAGCATATGCTTTTGTCCAAAACTATGTACAAGTGAGGAAACTAGAACATTACAAACATACGGCTGTCAAGGAGTCGATTACGGCATAAGTGCAATTAGACTGAGTTCCAGAGAATGCCCGAGTGTACGCGGTATTGAAGCAAGAACAATATAACATATTCCAAAGTTTTGACTGCACTGGAGATACGAGAAGTATCTCTCCAGCGGATGCCAGACAGATACAAACACCACCTCACATGCCGGTACTTTAAGTAGTGTATACCACGGCGGAGCTACAAAACGCCCATGCAGCAAATGCTTTTATAACGTGCCAAAGCTCAATGCGAACGACCTGGTGATTGAACGGGTTTCTCTCGTTAAATCAAAGCTGCGGGTTAGTTTTGACTATTGCGAGTTCAGGAATGCCGTATTAATCGTCGTTTCCATGCACATAAAAGTAAAGTAAAACGTAAAGTGTATCTTGCTGTACATGCAGAGCACGACCACTAGGAGGCACCGTCATCTCGTCAGTGTGATTTATTTATTTATTAACCCCCCCCCCCCCCTTCGTCGCCCCATATTTTGGTCGTTACGCAACTTTTTAGCTCGTACAGAGGGTAAATGCGCGTTGTATAAGCAAACTGGGACTGGCTTCGTCTATAGGCAGAGCTTCAAATTGGGGCGAGAATGTTTATAATCTTTTTATAAATCCAGTCTTATCATGTCGAGCACATCTAACTCAGAATTCTTGGCATGTAAAGTTTAACTGGCATGCTAGCTAATAATAAGTGTAACACACTACAATCCATGCAGCGACGGAAAATAGACGGCTCCTAATCGGTTGTTTAATGGTTGTGTACTGAGTGATGCCCTGCTGAAGCTTTTCTAAGCAAAAACTGCTCTAATGCTCTTAAAATATGTTAAATGGGGCTCTTTGCGAAATGGGAGGCCGTGTGGATGCGATCGCAGGGTCGCGTGCGACGATATTTAACGCTAACGGCTGGTCCGCCAGCTTTTAAACTGGCCCAAACCCGCCTATTGCTCCTCATAAGTTACTCGAAATGAGAATGTACAATAAACGGTCAGATTTCTAGCAGGAGGGAAGCGCACCTCCCGCCCTGTCCAGACCAGGGCGAAGAAGGGAATGGGGCTTGTAAAAGGGTAAATACGCAATTATAATAATAGCTGCGTCGCTGAACCATGGCCAAGACCGATTTCCAAAGAGGGGAGATTTCCCACACTCCCAGAGCGTATTTGGGTCTGAGCTATCGCTGCCTTCGTCATGCAAAGATGCGGTTCTCTCGCACAGACAACACTGCGGTCGCGTGCTTTGATAGTTTATATTCCACGTCTCGTTCGTACCTTTTCGTTGAATTGTTCTAAATGTTGGATAATTATTAAACCAAACAATGGTTTGGTACCAACGGGTACCAACAAATGTACATACAATATTAACCATCAATGCAATTTCATAGACTATGCAATTATTAGCATTTATTTAGACATATATTTATCGAAGTTATAAATACTAGCTGTGAACTGAAATCCTGAGCAGAAACTCAAAGGTTATATATTTCATGTACTGTTATGATGGTCAAAATATTATACTGCTAATTCAGTAATAAAATCCAAACACTAATGGTAGATTCAAATTTTAATGATGCCTGATTGTATGCAGCTAAGGAAGGAAATCAACAAAATGGAAATGTCTCTGTGAAATTCACCAGTATTTCGAATTGACCATGAGTTTTACTGCTCACCCATATGTGTGTGGATCCACTCTGATGTGATAATTGTGACATTAAATGAAGCTATGTCCTGTACTATTCAGCTTATGTTTGGCAACAGACAATTAAAATGCCTGGTGCAGAAAAGTAGAGGCCAGTGGCAATGGGGAATGTTACTACTGACATAGTTTCCTTGCAAGCTGGAAAGCTGAGAGACAGATGAACATGATTTGCACTGCAGTTAACTTCTGCTGGATAGCATTCAAGTACATTTTGTTTCTTGGGTTTAAGCCAAATCTTACTCACAAGTCCAGTGTTGCAATTAATATGTGCTGCCCAGGCCTGGAAAAAAAATCATTCCTATTACCATGACGAGGAGGCCTCGCAAGCAGTAAGCCCTAATTTACATTTGTTCCGGAGAGTTCTGGAGAGTTTAAAGAATGCTTGACACTTTGCTCTTGCTGGCCGCATAACAATAAACGATCCTCCCACTGAAGGAAACCCGTTCCAGATGTTCTCACAAGGATTTCGCCGGTTACAGCTACAGCCTGTGTTTCAAATGGGGGGATATTTGGACTGTGGATCTTGTGGTTTTCTTGAGGTTCACGTGAGCACATGGTCCTCTGAAGCCTTATTGAATTACCATCGCTAAAGGTTTGCATTTCATTCCTGTTACATTTAGGCCCAATAGGTATAGATTTTGAACAGCTGCCTGCTGTCTGTGTGGTTACTGATGGTGTCCTGTGGTGCCGTACGTGTGCAGTAGCATGAGAGTTATCACGCCGTGTCCCAGACTTGTCAAGGAACATCGGGGGTGAGAGGGACGCGGGTTTCTGTTTTCCTCGACAAGGCCGAGTGCAATCTGGCCACTCACTGCAGGGGTGAAGACCAGCATACTTTCATCTAATGAATGCAATGTCAGTCACCTGCTCCTTGAAATTCTACGATCTGTAAGGTTCACCTAGTAACCTGTCAAGTTGTAGGAGGGAGTTCTTTGCAGTCTCTACTTACCGCCTTATAGTCAGCATTGAACAGTAAAGAACTTCATCATATAACAAAAGGAGGCTAATCCAGCTAGCTAACCCTTCTGACAGGACATGGGTCTGCTTTGTGAATTCTCAGCCTACTGGCTTCTTAAACCCACGTCTCAGCTATAGCAGACAAACCTTTCATTGATCGGTGTATCACCACAACAGCCTGCACAAACATGGTTAACGGTAAGCCACATGGTCTAGAACACTTAACTTGGGCCAGAACATTTAGCAAAATCAAAACATCTGAGAGATCACAGTAGTGGAGATGCTCTCTAAAACAGTTGAGAGAATATATCATGTTGTCAGTGCATCCTGGGGGGCAGCTGTGTTTATCTGTACCCCCTGATTGCAGATGGGTTGTTAAGGTTCCATGTAGCTGGACATTTATGGTAATCTTCTCTGTTACTGACACAAAGCTGATGCTTGGCACGCTGATGTTGGAGGGCCTGCCTTAAAGAGGCGGCTTCACGGGATATGCAATACCCAACGGTGATACTGTGTATCAGTAAGGAAATCCACAATGTATACATTCAATATAATCTGCAGCGGTGCTTACTACCACTCAAACCTCGCATTTGCATGCCCCCCCCCTGTAGTCCATGGATGGCCTCTACACTTGGATGTGCTGGGAGTCCAAGAAACAACAAACCCACCCCTGGATCTGTCCAGATAACAGAAAGAATGCAGCACATAATTAATAATTTGAACATTGTGTGTGGAGGGAAAAAAAATACAATCTTATACTCGTTAAAGGTAATTTCATAAGTCAAATGTCGATATTTAAATTCGTAAAATTTTAAATATAATGTAGAGTAAGGATACTTTACTTCCTTGGGTCTAATTTTTCTTCAATATAAAAACTCCTTTTTGAAATACCAAACTCCCAGTGTGCCTAAATAAAATGTATCCAAAATGTAAGAAAATGGTGCCGTTGACCTTACGACAGAGGAGCGCACCTGTTATGATAATGTGACATTTCAATGGCCCTGTGTGATGTGTCATTTTAGGAACCAGTGACAGTCAGCCAAACTCCTTATCACTCAAAAAATAAAAACACTTCCTGCTCTGGGTGTTTGCACTCTCTGCTGCTTTTGCTGTAATTTATGTCATTTGCTCCAGTTCATGGACCAAATAGATTTTTCCAAGAAAGCTGTTAGATTTTTTTTTTAAATCTTGTTTTCTTTGATTTCAAATGCAGTATCCTGAAGGAATTGCTTTGCTCCCACGCTGCGTGTGTGGGGTGCCGTTCCTCCTCTTTGCCGTCACATGACCTCCACTCTCAGAGGTTTAAGTGAGGGCTACAGCGTGGAGCACCAGCTTCAGCCAAATTGTCAGCACACTTTAAAACCCACCGGCCCTGTGATTGGTGACATCCCTTCCTCCTATTTTATAGGCCGATTTAGGTTTTTCCCGTTAAAGCCCTTAACAACCTGACGGCACTGATAATACATAACAAAAGTGCTCTGTCCCAATGAGGAAGGTTCTAACAGGCTCAGCCGTCTACCATAAAAATCAACAACCCAAACAGCCATCTCTTGTCATTGATCTTTTCCTGCTCAACAACAGAGACAGAACAGCACCAGTTTAATGACAATTGGCAAGTGAATGTCACCCATGATTTCACTGTCACGCCCTTGAGCAAGGCCCTCAACTTCTTTGCTCTTGGGACTCTCTACCTGTCGTCTCAATGTGTGACAATGGATACGAGGGTCTGCTAAACAAATGTGATGGCAGTAAGGAAAGCACCATTTAGGAACATCATTTTGGCCCAGCTTGTTTTAGGAGCACAGGTGATCTTGCAGAGAGCTAAGCCTTGCACGCTTTCTTGTTTACATGCCAAATGCTGCCCCCTCCAGAGCTGTATGGGTATCTGCATGGGTCCAGCATGTGGATTTGCAATAGGCAGATATATGGGTCCTATAATTAGTGACAGGGCAGGAGCAGCGGGGTGTCCTTACAGCACCCCCCCCCGACCCACAGGACACCATGCTGAAAAACACACACACAGACCCTTGATTTTCCCCGAAATGACAGGCGCCCCATTTCAGGGAACCTGCCTGCCTCGTAAATGGCCCCCGTTTCCAGGCAACGCCACCCAGCGTGTACCACGCCCCGACCAACCAGCACCACAGACCCAAATGGACATGTGACTCCCGGTGTGAGCCACAGGATTCCGCGCGCGCTGATGCTGTGTCGGAAATTATGTGATTAATTTATGAACGGAGCGACAGGCATCGCACGAAATTTAAAGCTCAGGCCATCTGACTCATGAAGAGATCAGAGAGCCTGTCAGGGTGGAGGCTCTAGTTTCATGGGGGGTGGGTGCACAGGGGGCGTGGCTCTGCTTTACCAGTGACCTTGACTGCCATCTGGAAATGGGCACACATAGGCCATAGAACCTTTTCTTGCCAGATGAAAAGTTCCAGAGCCTTTAAGGACCCATAAAGTGATCTTCATCACAATGACCCTCAGCGGGCAAATCACTTATAGCAATATTTCCCAATTTGGTCCTTGGGGACCCACAGATGGTCCATGTTTTTTGCTCCTTCCCAGCTCCAGAGGGAACAAAAACGTGGATCGTCTGTGGGTCCCTGAGAACCACGTTGGGAAACACTGACTTATAGTAAAGGCAAGTCATCTTCATTGTGTTTAGATGCGAGGAAGGAAGCATTCTGTCACAGTGCATTTAGAGTCACTGATAAAGGAATTAAAAAAGAAAAAAACAACAACAAACTAGAGGGATAGGTCAAAAATATCTAGGAGTAAACCTTGTGTTATTTTTAAACCATTTAGGCCAGAGATGGATAGCCCTGATTCTCAAGAGCTGCTGGTTGGGTATGCTCTGATCTGGAGGAGGTGGATGGGTGAATTAAGCTGAGGCCTCTCATTGATATGTCAGCTGTCAGTCAGAAAACCTGCTGGCCTGTGACTCTGGAAGTTGTGTGCCTTGCCTTGATTAAATGAGGATGCCTCATAAATACATGCATGAATACATACATACATACATACATGCATGCATGCATATCGTTAGCTGAAGTGCAACTTCCGAGAAGTTTCTAGTACTCTTGCTGAAAAAAACACTATGGTTATGATTAATGTTAGTTATTCCCAGTTCCCTGATGACTGGCTTATCTTACATGAGCATAATCAGTAGGTGTGGTTGAGTTACGGACACAGTCAATTGCACTTCCGCCTTAAGATCACAGTCAGCATCTGAACTCTACCATTTGGGGAATGATCCCCAGCCCCTGCCGGTGGGTTAATGGGGAATGTCCTCCCGGGCACCTTTATTTAATCCAGAGGCTGTCAGATGAGGTCATCATGGGACCGTTTGAAAGGGCAGGTGAGATTTAATAAACTGAAGCAGATTAAAAGAAGATGAATCTAGTAGCCATTACTGCCTTCTAATACATAATGTCTGTCAAGAAGTGACAGACAGTGCATATGGATGTAAACCTACTCTCTCTATATAAATAGTTATATAAACAATAACTGTGCTGAACTCGGGTGCATTACTTTCTTTATCGTTAGTGACCCGCTGGGGCTATAGCACAGGGTCGATAAACTGATTGCACTAATTGTCTGTGCAGGTTGAGAGCGTAATTCCCTGCTTTCGTGAGACACTTTGACCCTGTAGCTTTCAGACATTTCTACGTAGAACACAGTGAGTATAGAGGTGGGTAAAGTGAACTGAGGCCTCGCTGTTGACTTTCGACGAAGCTTTTTAATGCTAGACTCCTTAATGAGTCAGGCATTCAACCAATGGCCAAAGGGCAAAACTTTATGAGCCTGTGAATGAGGGCATCTGTGATGCAAATAATAATCAAGTAAAAACAATAAGTCCAATAACAATACTAATTAACCATCATAATAATTTCTACTGCCATATCAAGAACGGGGAGGGACTAGAGCCTATCCCAAGCCGCATGGGATATGAGGCTGGGATGCCAGCCCATCATGTGGCGTGTGATAATTAGCACTTTGAAGAACCACCTTGTAGCACCCACCTAGATGATGTGACAGCAGCCATTCTGCACCAGTACACTGACCACACAGTAGTGAAGGTGGTGACAGGGCAGAAGAAAATTCAACGATTAGGCATAGGGGAGGATTAGGAGGCCAGATATGAAAGGGCCACAGTGGACAGTGTTAGCTAGGACATTGGGGTACCACCCTTACTCTTCGAAAGGATACCCAGAGAGTCAGGACCAGTGTTTTTCATTTCATCCGAAGGATGGCACTATTTCTACAGCACAGTATCCCCATCACTGCATTGGAATCCACACAGACCACAAGAGAGCTTAACCTGTTGGATTCACCAACACCTCTTCCAGCAGCATGACAGCTTTCCTAGTTGGTCTCCCATCCAAATACTGGCCAGACCCAAGCCTGCTTCGTTTCAATTAGATTATCTAGTATGAACTGCAGGTGGTATGACTGCTGGTGGACCAGGGCTAGTAGCTAGTGCATGAGCCTTCTTTGAGAAGCCCTTTGCCGCAGGTTCACAGCTGACAAACTCTGACCCACAGCCTGCCGATTCTGCTGCTGTTGTGAAACTGCCATACAGAGGCGACAGATTTCCAGACTCAACTGCAAACTCTCCGAAATAATGGCGCTTTTCATGAACCCCCTGTCACAGCCATTATTAGTAACCACTTAACCCCCCTTGGGTCAGTGCTGATCCAAAGCCAGCCCCTAGAAAGCTCTGGGTGTCAGACAGGCCACACATGCTCAGACACACCACTGAGGGCCTACATAACAATACCGAGACAGATCCAGGATCTAAACCCGTATCCCTCTGGCTGTGAGGCACCACATCATATCTTTACCATCTAGAAGTACAAAAAGACAGCTCACAATACAGAGTCCCAAGGACTGTAACTTTTAACTCCTCTTTATAGCCAGGGAAACAGCTCTTATGGCCGTGCTGGCTAGACAAGGAAATATTTTGAATCAGTTTTGTTTTCCGCGTATCATTGTAGAGTTTTCTCCAGGTACTACGGTGTCTCCCCATACTCCAAAAAACATGCTAAGGTTAAAGGGAGTTACCAAATTGCCCGTAGGTGTGCATGTGTGAATTACTGGTTTGTGAGTTACTGGTATGTGAGTGTGCACTGTGATGGGTTGACGCCCTATCCTGGGTTGTTCCTTGCCTTGTGCAGGTAGCATCTGGGACAGGCTCTGGACCCCCATAACCCTGAATAGAATAACTGGTTGCAGGACCTGGATGGAAGACCAGGCTTGGAACTGAATGGATTGCTATTCTTTCTCCTGGCCAAAGTCAGAGAGCTGCCAGGGACCAGCTGCATATGTAAAGTATATATACGTCCTTTTTTCATTTCAGTTGCTAAGGCCAAGCATAACAATAATAAAGTTAGTTTATTTTAGCCTTGGATCCCATACAGCGACCCAGCACTGACCCGTTCTGTCCTGGGAAGAGGCGGGAATTTGGTACAAAGTATCTGGCTGCAAACCATGGGTACAGCTGTGGTTACTGATGTTAGTCACGGGTCCTGAGTGTTAATACATAAGAATAAAGAGTTTAAGGAAAAATGTCACCCTTAAGCATGTAAAAATGTTTAAATAAGGACTGATAGTGACATGGAATAAACGTGCCGTGGGTAAACACTGGCCTGAACTAATTATTTAGACGAACTGCTGGAGAGAGCAAAAACATTCTGTACTGAACGTATAAACTTTGATCCATAATACAATACAGAGATGCTGAAACCTTTCTGTGTTTATTACACTGAAGCATGAGGTTTACAGCAGGCTGCAATCCATCTTGCTGACTTTATCTGGTTCTCTCATTCTCTCTAGTCTTATATATGCCAGTCCACAACAATATTTTATCTAAAAATATATTTCACATTATGCAGGAAATCCATGCAATCTTTTACTTATTTTCACAGAGCTGAAATCAACAAGAGAATATTCAGTGTGCATAACATTTCCAAGTAAACGGCTTTATGACAACAAGAAGGAATATGTCATCTCCACAAATACATTAAACACTCCCTGCTTCCATGCAAGAGTAGATTCTGTTATATTTGTGTAATAATTACTGCTGGTACATTATGCTAATATCTAATTAAAAGCCGCAATTTTTTTTTTGCAATTACAACTATAATGTCTATTCCATCCAGCCACTCTCCATACCTTTACCATTTCCTTGGCCCAGGGAACAAGGAAATGTATATAAATAAAATATATAAATACTTTAGGCATTTTATTGTTACTATGATGCAGACCATTTTATTAATTAGCTGAAAAATTACAAAAAAATCAATTTTATTCATATATAAATGAAGTGATTATATTTTGCACAAACAGGAACTGAGTTGGCATTTACAAAATCTCTCATATTCCAGCAGAATAAAGTCAGTGTCAGAAGTGGTCTGACAAACAGCAGAATAAACAGCTCTGGCTCTGATGACAATTAGCCAGCTCTGTACAGGCCGGCAGACAGCACTACACAGGGGACTGCATTATGCTGTAATGAAACGGAACCACTTTCAGACAGGCTACATGGATGAGGCAGTATGCATAAACAAAGAGCAACCTGGCGAGTGCATCAGAACCAGCATTCCTAGTGTAGGGAGTGAGTGTACCTACCGAACATTATAGGCTGTTTTGTTCAGGCTCGTTTTTGCCACGGTTGTGAATCTTCAGCAGCCAGTGTTTCAGTATCAGTAGTTAAAATCACACTCTTGAGGGCCTGGGGGATGGGGAACTGCACCTCAGGTTCATCTGAGATCTTTAACCCTTCAACTGACAGCCTGAAGTTTGACTTCTTAGGATCTGGGTCTGAATTCCAGAGATGGTCCCAGCCAACGTGTCTCACAGCACGTGTGTTAGCTGGGCCAAGTATAATCGTGTGGGGCACAAGATGTTTGAGATGTGTGGAGCTTTGGCTTGAATTTATCCAGTAATGGAAAGATAGCTGAAGTCTTTCATCCTTTTGAAAATTAAGAAAAGTGCAAACGGACACATTTTACATGTTTTAATGCAATAAATAAAGTAAGGACTAACTGGTTAGCATACCTGCAGTGATGTGTCGTTCAGATGCTGCATTATTAGACTTTGGAAACTGGGACATTGAAATTTGTACCTGAAGCAATCCGAGTGGTATTTTAAAAAAGCCAAAAGTAGAAACCTTCCCTTGCTGCGCTGGAGCTGATTAACGCATAGCTGAGTGCGGCAGTGGGATCACGCACACCGCAGGGCAGCCGGCCAGTGGGGGCGGGGAAAAAAAAGGGGGCCCATCACACGCTGCATGCATGCACTCCCAGCTCAGGAGAGGGACGCAGAGCCGCACGAGGCTTCGCAGACCGGTCTGAGCAGGACTGAACCGCATGCCAGATCAGCGTTCCACCCCTCCCCCCCACCAGTCTCTGAGGGAGGATTTACAGTGGCGAGGCTTGTGGGCTGGGGTGGGGGGGCGGACCATGTGGCAGTATCACACAGAAAAGGGCCCGAAGTCGGCAAGTCCCGTATCGGGCCGGCACTGCGCCATCTTTATGTGAAGCTGAGGAATGTCGGTGTGTATTTTTAGCCGGATTAGTCAGGTGGTGTGTCTCCAAGCCCACGGTGTGCCTGGCTGCCCTCAATGCTGCAGTTGTTCCTCGGAAGCTCGTCAGCCGGTCCTCTTGGCCTGCTAAGCAAATGGATGTTACCCCTGGGGCACAAAAGCGTTATTCACCAACACTGTGTGAGCATAATAAACATATTCATAATCCACAAAAATCACAGCACTAATAAAAATGATGCTCAGTCATCAAGCGTGTATCTTCATCATCAAGTGTGTATCTTTCATGGTGGGAATTTCAAAATGGCCATTGATCTCACTCTTTACCCACTGTTAATTTGTGTGAAATGCACTGTTTAGGTAATTAGCTAAAGTTGTTGAAATGATAGTGTACTAATGAAATGAAATGCAGAAAACAAAATGTACCACTTTTCGACTGCTGAATGTAAAGGGATCAGAAGAGTCAAGCTACACTCACGTCTTGCAGTGTTATTTTGTCACCTAACTTAATGACAGACGAATTAATGACGAAGCAGGAACGGTCTTCAGTAGTAAGTGAAGTCCAGTACATGAAGGCCACAAACTTATCCTGAACTACAAAACACAATTAAAAAAAATTGCTTTAGATAAAAACATGAATTACAGCAACAAAATGACTGAAATAACAAATACTGCTTTAGTGCTCTGATTTATCTCAGCAGACATTAGAGTAATCTAACATCATTTAACCGAAAAAGGTATCCGGGCAGAGAGGTTTGCCCTGCCAGGAGGAAATGACGCACAGAGAATTAAGCCATTTCACTTTGAGGCACATGCAGACAAAAAGCAATAATGTCCTGTTTACATGTGGGGCAAGAAAAACATCACTTTCAAGCAGAGCTGGGCTGGAATTAAAAATCAGACTCTGGCAGCCCCCCCAAAGGGCTAGGGGGAAGGATCCCATAACTATATAAATCTGGTATATTCAACACTATACCCAATGCAATGTAAAGGTATATAGTAACTATACCCACTGTATAGGAACTGTAGAAGTTGGTCAATAGCTATGATGAGCAGTTATACAGTGTCTAATTATAAAAGCACCCCCCACATTGCTTTGTAATCCCCACTGTTGCTTGGCTAAACATCTTGCCTCCTCCTGCCTATGTTCACAGTAGCATCAGTGCTTTCATTTGACACAGGACTGATAGCACATAGCACTAACGCAGCATGCAGCACTGACACAGTCCATAGCACTTGCCTAGCATGCAGTACGGACACAGCACATAACACTAGCCCAGTATGTAGCACTGACACAGCAAGTAGCACTAGACCAGCATGCAGCACTGACCCAGCACATAGCACTAGCTCAGCTTGCAGCAGATGACACAGCACTTGTCACAACATATCCAGGGGGTTCTGTAAAAGCAGTATAATAATCTCCCAATCTACAAGTAAATATACAGTTGTTTATAAATTACACACACATATAAAATAGAATTGCAAGTTGTTAGTATTTGATAACCCCCTTTTGTGAATGTTTAGGAATGTTATCATTATTCTGTAGGAATAGTCTAGATAGAAAAAATAATTTATCAGCTCTGAAAAACAAGCACTTGGAAACTCATAAATGTACATACACATATGCATGCAGCACTGATATATATAAAATTAGTGAGGAATGTATGAGTACAAACGCTGCTGTAAGATACAATAAAGAGGCACCACGCGACGTTATATTTATTCACCATGACCGTCCCTGTGTCAGGGGTTGTAACAGTGCCCGTGCTTAAACAGCGGAGCACAGCTTCGATTTGCATATCAACAGACATGTGTAGGTGTGTTGCTCGTAGGTCGCCGGGAGCTCCGCTAAGCACAGGTGATACATAACTGCAGAGTCAGGATCTCTAAAAACGGAAAAATCCGTAATCCAACCACACCCGCATTGATCTAGCCGATTTTAATTTGGAGAGGAGTTAAAGGCTGACTTTTCTTATCTCTCCCTAATCATATCCATAAAGAAATAATTTAACTCGCAGGTCACTGGATTAAATTGCTGTTGCAGACAATGCAACTGCTGTGCTTTGGGCAGGCGGTTTTTAGCGTGTGTAATTCGTCACACCTGAGAAATCTGTGAGCGGAGTTCTCCGGGTCAGGACGCCCGTCGTGAAACCCGAGTACCCTATTACCCGGCAGTGCTGCGTATTCAAGCTCACAGTCATTGTTCTCTGCAGGCTGAACTACAAAGGCTATGGTACCTCGGGGTCCCGCCCTGTTGCGTTAACCCGCTCATTCCTGCCCTGATCCTTCTGCTCATCGAGAGTTACACGCTCACGGAAAGACACGTGAAACTATAAACTTACACTTACACGGGCTTCGTCACTATCCAGAGGGTTCCTACCACCCAAAAAAAAAAAAAAACTGCCAACCGCTCCTCCATTCAGACGCTAATCAAGCGCGCAGTCGCTGTATACAGTACTCAGAAAATTAAATTTAAATTAACTTTTATTTATTCCTGTTAATTCCTAGTCATGAAGGTGTACAAAATGCCGAACTGCACGTATTCTTAATGAACAGTATTATTTATTTTGTGAATTTGGTTCTGAACACTTATTTACTTATCTAGTTGAGCATATTTTTCTGAATACTAATGTACTGACTGCCACTTGTTTTGATTTTCACCATTGGTTATATTTTTAAATCTTTTTTATGTTCTGTGTCTTGAATGTATGCACCAATACTTACAAGACAAATTCCTAATACCTGGACAATAAAGTGAATCCTGATTCTGAATCTACCCATATTAATCCAACAGACGCCGGAAAACACCGGGGAAACATCTGCATGCAGATCTCCTCCGTCAGCCATGCGTGACTTTGCCACTGTGTGCTGTACACGGTGTACATATCATGCTTTCCATCACAATTTTGAAAGCATTCACTCGCTTGTCTCCCGGCTGTTTTTTTAATCTAATTTATTCTGTCATTTTGTCTATCAGTCTAGCATACAGACAAATAAAAAGTGAACGGATTCATCTTAGCATTTTTACTTGTTACAATTAACCTAGCTACGTTGACCAAATTTTCGATTGAAGTGACTTTTTTAACGGAATGTTTCTGTCAAATAACGCTCGTGATGACATATAATACTGATGTAATATGTGCAGGGTAAAAACTTTTTTGTTTGTTCTGATACCACACTTGAAATGCAAACCGTTAGGCCTTGTTCACACGGGCGTTAAAATAGAGCGTTTTTCTGGCGTTTGTAGCGTCCGGTGAGCGCGGATCAAGCGTCGAGGGTTTTCTACACAAAGGAGTCAATGAGAGTGTTCACACGGGCTTTGGTGACGTGCGTTTGTCCGGCTGCGCGTTTATACGGCATCAAAAAAACGTTGCATGCAGCTTTTTCTTGGCGTTCAAATCCCAACGAACGCAAGGAAAACGCTTCTAGTGCGTTTTCTTCGCGTTCATTTTACGCTTTGGAGGACCGGATATATCCCATGATCCTACATGCTATACATAGGAAAATGCGGAAAAAAGCTAAATAAAATGTCGGAGGCAGTGGATCCAGCCCAACTCATGCAGGAAGTGGAGCAGAGACCGTTGATATGGGACATCTCCTTACCAGACTACAGTGATTGTTAGCGGCGGCGATTTTTTTCTCTCCCTACGTCGCCGTATTAGGAGAATTTTTAAAACAAGAAGATTAATGTTTAATATGGCAAAATGGTCCATATTAAAAGGAGGCACCTCAAATAAAACGACAAGGGCTTTCATATCCAGTTCCCGACACTGCCTCCACAGGTTAACACACACTACAAATAGGGCTGCAGGCTGGCTTTAGACAGAGCCAAACGAACGCCAGTGTAGAAGTCAATCGAGCGGCACTACAAAACGCAACATAAACGTCTAGGACGTTCAGAGCGCGTTCGTTTCTCCAAACATTTAACGCCCGTGTGAACAAGGCCTTACTGTTACTGTTAGCAATGTACGTGGGAGGTAAATTACGGGGGATTGGATGTGGTAACCCCCCCAGTAAGACTAGCCAAAACAACCCCCTAGACTTCCCTAAATGGGTGAAGACCCCCCAGTATTCAGCCCGAAGTTATGCCCCTGGTTGTACCCATTCAATTAGCAACTATGATTTTGGGAAATATATCCCAGACTGGGTTACGCCACATTCAGATATTCTCGCTTGTAGTCTACTACGTTGCAGAAGTTCCTCGAAGTTTGCAAACACGTTCATCAGTGAACGTTGTACTTGCCACCATTGCAGGTTTCCCCGACAACATTTCAATTTGCTCTCAGGAATATGTTTTCATTCGCATACATTTTTATCTCCAATAAAAAGAATTTTCGTATAAATTTTAGTAAGCTATTGGGGGGATACGTTCCAAGACCCACCACGGCAATAAATAAGTGATTTTCATGTACAGTGGTACCTTGACTTACGAGTTTTTGGTTTGAGTTGAGAGCTAAAATTTGGGTTACGAGCCAGCTTCAGATATCCGCTGCTAGTAGGTGCAGTGAACGCCGCAGCATCCGCTCAGAATCCCGTGTCTCACTCGTTCACTTTAAGAGGTTAGCTCGCAGTGGAAACGTCATTTGTGCTTGCGGTTATTTTGCAAAACTTCGTTTTTCCAACCATTAGTCCGAAGAAAGCGAGTGCGAAGGACAGTGCTGAGAAGAAGAAGCGGATGATGTACATAGAATTAAAGAAATTATCGAAAAACTTGACCAAGGTGTAGGTGTAGTCCACTTGGCGAAGCAGCACGAACGTAGCACTTCTACAGTCTGCACCCTACTGAAGCAGAAGGAGTCGATAAAGGCCTCAATTACGCACAGCAATACATTACTAATATTAAATATGGCAAAAATAAAATACATTGTATATTATTATACAGTATTGAACAAACGAAAGGGATTCTAACAGTTTAGTCAAACGTTCAGTCAAACGATGAACGAACAATGAAAGCAAACATTTTACTATTTGTTATACTATTATTCTCAAGAGCCCTCCCTCAAAACTTTGATGGGTGAAAGCTGGGACATTGCTAGAGATATTAGCCCCCAAGATGGCATATCATATCGGGGCCCCCAGTCGAAACCAATCCAGTTAGTTTTCAAATTTGTTACTCAGGGGCCCTTGGAAATATCCTAACTTTCCCCCTCTTTACAGCACCCCTGGGTGAAAGTGACAGATTGTGTCACATTGGGCATAGAAGGAGGCAAGGAGGAATGTAGGGAGCAACAAAAGGGGCATTGTTAGGGAAAACAAAAACAAACACAGGGCAAACACGAAAGACCATGAGGGGTCAAAAGGGGGAGATGAGGATCGGATAGAATAGAATAAAATAAAATAGGGCAGGAAGCATGCAACACATTCTGGAGCACAAGTGGGTAGCAATGTAAATGACTGGACTGGGGAACACATAACTGGGAGGCACTCTATAACACCACTGATGAGTGCACAAACGAGAGGCAGCTGGAGTGATCCACATGAGGGTGGAAACAAGAGGTAAGACAAAACAAGTGACAGATATTGCTCATTATAGAGAGAAGGGAGAGAAGGAAGAGAAGGAAAGAGGCAGGCAGGCAGGGCATGACAGTTCACAGTTCAAAGGCTTGTTTCATGTACTGTACGTATTACTGAAACAAACAATTTAATTAAACCTGTCAAAATAATTCAATAAAAACTTGAAGAAATAATTTCCTCAACAGACATTTTTATCCTCACATTTCATGTCACTATCATTCACTTATTGCCACATTACATCCATCCATCTATCTTCTGAAACTGCTTAATCCCAACTGGGGTTGTTGGGGGGTGGGGGACTGGAGCCTATTCTGGGATCAATGGGGGCAGGTGGGAACCAACCCTGGGCAGTCACCAACACACCACAGGGTGCACACATTCATAGGGCCAATTTAAGCTTGCTAATCAACCTATCCTGTATTGTGGGAGGAAACCAGAGCCCCTGCCATAAACCCACATGAACACAGAGAGAGTGTGCAAACTCCACACAGAAAGACCTAGGACCAAACCCAGGAGATTATTCTCACTTACGTATTACAATTTCGTTTTCATGGATGTCTTTTGAAGTTGACGGCCGCCTGCAAAGTGTAATTATAACACGGTTGATGTAGATTGTTCACTTTGCTGTTTGTTCCATGTCTTTTTTCCATAATTTAGCAGAGGGTCCCTGGTCCCCAGTGCTCAGTGTCCAGCTTCTCATGACCTGCCCCCCTTCCCATCCGCTCTGGGACTGAGCATTGGATTATCAGATGGGTCCAGCTGGGCCCCGTTCCAACTTTAAGATGGGGGGAGGGGGTGCTTGAGTTAAAAAAATCTGTGTGAAAAAATTGGCTTGCTTCCTTCTTATTTGCAATAAAAATTCTGTGATTGAGAAGGCCAGCCAGCCCCAGACCGCCCCAGGGAGCTGAGCCAGAATCGTGAGTGGTCTGTTGTCAGTTAAATGAATCGGAGGAGCGGCTGTTCCCTGCGGACCTGCCTGTCTGTGCTTCACCCCCTTGTATTTCAGGGTAGCAGGTGTGCTTTTGGTCAACCTGGCACAGCGTGTGGGCCTCCGTCTCGCAGTTTCTGTAAGTCTGCTGAGGCACTTTACTGTATTGATTTCAGAGCCCCAGCTAAGATGCGCTGGACATCTGTGCGGAAAAATATGGCTGTGCTTTGAAGGAAATGCAGAAGTAGTACATCATTAGTGCAAGATGGAGAGTCCCCTGAAGGAGCGGCAATATTTATGCGGGTTTGGGTCACAGAGGGCCTGGAGCTGATCACAGGGAAGAGAGAGATCAACTTAAAGACACTGCACCAACCTCAAAGCCAAGAAAGAAATATGCAAGGGGTCAAAGTTCACGCTCCACAACAACAAGCAAAACAACAACAACAAAAACAACAACCATCAACCCAAACCCAAATATATCCACTGACTCAAAGGGAAGTCAGGCTCATTTTCTCCTTCCTTTTCAAACTGCACAGGCGTTTGCTCCACTCTGGGAAAGCGTCGTCATCTTTGTGGGCGACTCCTTAACAACCTGCTGTTTAATGTTTGCACTCAGTCCTGCCATCAATAAAGACCAATATTCATCTTCTGTTATGTGAAAAATACTACACGATTATGGAGGAAGGATTCTAATATTCCTTTTTCAAAGAATATGCAATCTGTAATTAAAGACCACTCAGCATGACATACTGTAAATCAAAGCAATAAAAATCAAAGAATTGCCGCCTGTTTGAAACCATTCCATCCTCTTGCCTCAGCTGACTGCATGACCCTGCATAGGGGAATTGGTTGGGCTGGTATTTCAGTTCTCACTGAGGTTTGGAGAGCTTAAGGAGAAACAGGAGGCTAAGATTAATGTGACAGGGGCCAGGATCCAGCCAGGCAGATGATGCTTGATGAGAGACTCATTTGGGGGAGCAGGAAGGAGGCCAAGAGAGCAGGGAGGAGAGTGGGGGAGCAGAGAGGAGGTCAGGGAAACAGGGAGGAGAGAGAGAGTAGGGAGAAAGCCAGGGGAGCAAGGAGAAGAGTGGGGGAACAGGGGGAGGCCAAGGGAGCAGTGGGGAGTGAGGGAGAGTAGGGAGAAAGCCAAGGGAGTAGGGAGGAGAGTGGGGGAACAGGGGGGAGGCCAAGGGAGCAGTGGGGAGTGAGGGAGAGTAAGGAGAAAGCCAGGGGAGTAGGGAGGAGAGTGGGGGAGCAGGGAGGAAACTGGGAGAGCAGGGAGGAGAGCCCCAACTCCAACTTGTAGGTGAGCCGTGAACTCCTGAGGTGATTTTAGCATCTAAGCTGCCTTGACTGTGATGGCTGAGGGATGATGGTAGCTGACGGCAGACTGGAGCCCAGAGGTCAAAGCGGCAAGACTAAGAATGTGTCTGTGTGTGTGTGTATGACTGCAACCTAACACTAAGCCTATTATTTGAATGCTATGTGACATCACCCTAAACCCAAGCCTGTCATCTGGAGGCTGTGTGTAAGCACACCATATACCTAAGCCAATCATCTAGAGGCTGGTTGACCTAATCCTAACACAAAGCCCATCACCTGTAACCTGTCTGTGCTCACACAGTTTCTGATGTGAATATGAGCCTTCCCCATGTATCTGATGAAAGCAATGTGGATGTTAAGGAGATGAATGGTGTCCTACAGGGAGGTGGGACACAGAGGAGATAAGCTTTACGGGGACTGTCACCTTTCCCTAAGCCTCCACAGGTCACATGCTGCACTAGGGGTGCAGTAAGACCATCAGTGATGGTAAACATACTATGTGCATGTGGTTTTCATGAATGAGTTTGACTTTGGCACCTGTGTTTTGCTCATGGGCATCACAGGGGAGGTGTCCCGGGTTGGGGTTGTTGTGGTCTTTCTCTCTCGCTCCATTGGGGTGTTGTACTGGTCTCTCTCTCTCGCTCCATCGGGGTGTTGTACTGGTCTCTCTCTCTTGCTCCATCAGGGTGTTGTACTGGTCTCTCTCTTGCTCGCCGCGCTGTATGTGTTCCTTCATGGACTACCTCTGCCTGTGATGTTTGTCCACCGGCATGTCAATCCGAGCTGCACAGCGGAGTTGTCTCTGTCCCCATTACCTGGACACACACCTAGCAGAGATGACCTAAGATTCACTCTCTGACTACCAACCTGAATAAGCAACTAGACATAATCTTATTATGATCATGACGATAGCACAAAGTTTGTTGCGGGACACTTGAGGACTCCAAGGAATCATGCATACTATGAATTGTCTTGGATTTCTCTCTTTTACAATTGGGTCAAGGTGGACTCAGCACTGTCATTTGGGATCTCCTGCTTGGGATCCCACCTGCAGTGATGGGCCCTGATTGGATGAACTGCAGGGGGCGTATGCTTGGTGGCTTGAAATTCCAGTGGAATGATTTTGACTTCTCAGCCAAACTTCTCAAGTTAATGGAGTAGCTGAAATGATAACGTAAACAAGGGAGCATTATCTAGCCACACACTGTAAACCAGTGCAAAGTATGTTTGGCGAAACACACAACAATGTTTACTGAAAGATAATGAACATCTGCTCTTCTCAGAAGTTTTTATTTAAGATAGCATGCATAGGACTCAGTTGTCTCCACTAAAATAAATAACATGTCTGAAATCAAATGGTGTTAGAAGTTTACTGAGGAATACTTACTTGCAAGTCTTACTTATATTATTATAGACATGGTGAACAATAGCTTCACAGCCCTCATAAACTTTTACTTAAAAAAAGTAGTCAATTCAGGATCCATTTACTGTGCTTGCGGATATTTGGCATTTGAAATATCTGACTTCAGAAATATCACCGTTAATCGCTGTGGCAGCATTAGCCACGTGTAACAGGGTCCTATATCACTTCTGTTATTAAGGGCTGGAATTACGCTTGGGAAATCCTCTCTGCAGGTCCGGCTCAGGCGGGTCTGGAAAATTATCATATTTGCCGTGCCTAATGTCCTGTGGTCGAAGATTGTAGCTCCTTGCCTCCTTGAGGGATTCTTGGTCTTCCAGTTCTTCCAGGACTGATGGGGGCATGTTCTGGATTCCTTACCATATTAGTATAAACCACATCACTTTGGATGCTGATACATCCACATCGCTGGAACTCATGGCTCAGAATTCATGCCAGAGTGAAACTGTTTTGATATCTCTGCAACAGGGGTCCAAGTCTAGATATAGACCAGCAGACGTCCATGTCAATACCTGGACAGAATTGGGCTCTTGCTCAGGTGCCACTTTACAAAGCCAGCTAGATCATCTGCACAGCAAACCTCTCCCCAGTGGCGAAACATACCAACAAGAAATACAGTGCAAAACAAACCAAGATCATTTTTGCATGCCTTGATTTCGTAGTTGTATTCTGGTTTTGGTTCTTGAAGGCAACAAAATAAACTTTTAAATCAGTGAAATCACAGAATATATTTTAAAATAAAAAGAACATACATACATGAATAAGCCACCACATCCAGTAAGAGTTTTTTTTTTTTTTAGCCCTGTTCATTTCGGTTTGTCTGGCAGGTGATTTAGCACAGTTACTGTATGCTCTGTCTAATTATCCCGTAATCAGTGCTTAGCATCATGGGACTCAGAAACGCACAACTAATCATGTACAGTGTGTAACATGCATGGGTTCAGCACAGGGGGCTTCCCTGGGCTCTAGAAACCTCTTAGGTCTCTTAAGCCTGAGGGCTTATGAAAGCCTCTAACACCCTTAAGGTCTCTCACAGATCGAAGGCCAGCCCTGTCACAGGCGGGACACTTACACACAGAGTGATGGCCCTCTGATCACATACTCTGGCTTATTAAAAAAGTGACTGGGGAAAAATATTGATGAGAACACTGTAATTATCTGACATTTGCATGTAATTGAGTCTAACACATTGTTTACTTCCAGTGTGATAGACTTGGGTAGATCAGTTTGCACGCCAACTCAGTTGTGACCCCATATCAAGTTTAGGTTTGAATTAATGCTATGATCAAGCATGCAGTGCAAATTGTGCAAATCAGTGCCTATCGCAGAAATCTGATTGGATGTGCCTGTGAAATTTAAATCAAGCATCAGTGGTTTGACTTCTTGAACTGGTTGAGTTTATATAGATTAATTCTAGGATCGGGTTTAGACATCTGATCGTGGATCAGAATAAGACCTTTCTGGTTTTAAAATGCTTACATTTCCAACTCGTTTCAGAACTTGCTGCAACCCATATTTGGGTCGTGACCCGTGGGTTGAGAATCGCTGTCTCAGCCACCCAAATTGCAGTCTGTTGGTAACTGTACCTTCACAAATGTGCGGTTCATATTTTAAAGATTTCCCATGATTCCATGCTTTCCAAGTTTTAACATGACATATCTGATGCAGAGATGTCTTCCCCATCCACTGTGACTAAGCTTAGTTGTATATATTTATGAGCCTCTCCTTTCCATCATGACTTGCCCAAAGAGCAGAAGAGATCACTTACTTCCACACAAGTAGGGGACATGAGGCGGCCCATGCCATTAGCTCACAAGCCTCCGGCGCTTTCTGCCGGTGAGGAGAAAATGGAGAGACTGGTAAGAGGATGAGAGCAAGGGCAGAGGGAAATGGAAACCTGTAAGTGGGCACCAGGGGGAAGTGTGGGTGCCTGTCTTGTGACCCAAAAGCAGTGGAACGAAAATACATATTCAGAGTGGCATCAGAAGAGGATCCCAAAAAGAAAAAATATTAATTAAGGAGCCAGACCACTCCAGACCACTCCATGTCTAAGGGTGCTCCCTTAGCAACCGAACTGAAGCTGATGAAAGCTCAGGGGAAACATCTGCGGAGTGTTTGTTTCAACCAGCTGTCGTTGTAGTCCTGGCTCAGCATTTTAAGCTCAATGTACATCGTAAGAGCTGGGCAACCAAGCTTTCTTAAAATAAGGCATCAGGACAGTCTAGAACCGGGGTACTCAACTGGCGGACACCGGTCTGCATCCGGACCCAAAGGCAATGACATCCGGTCCGAAACAAACATCTCTCTACTTTAATCACGTGTCTAGCTCGCGCCCAACCAAAAATGCCTTATCAGTGGTTGTATATAACATCACTACGACAACTCATTG
>JABFEB020000113.1:2245477-2264330 GCA_019775895.2 Stomatorhinus ivindoensis
TGGCTTAGCAAAGGCAAAGTGCTGGAGCGTTTTTGGACACTACAGAAAGAGCTAGAAATGTTTCTGTTGAATCAGAAAAGTTCAAAAGCAAAGCCATTTGTGGAATTCCTGCAAAACAATGAAGACATGGAAATTGCTGCATTTCTAACAGACATCACCTGCCACCTCAATGATCTGAATTTGAAGCTCAGGGTAAAAATAACACCGTGTGTAACCTCATGTCAGCTATCCATGCTTTTCAAAGGCAATATTCAAAAGTGACATACAGGAGGGGGCCCTACTTCACTTCCCAAAACTGAAAAGTCAAGCTTCAGGAACACAGCATCACAATTATGTGGAATTCCTGGACAAACTCATTGAAAATTTTGAAACCCAGTTTGGAGATTTCCTTCTGGGAAAACAGGTCTTGCTGTGTATTGAAAATCCATTCCTGGTGAAAAATTTGACAGAATTCTCAAATGAAGCACTGAAGGTCTGCCCATGGGCTAGTGCTGCTTCCCTTCAATCAGAGCTGATAGAGCTTCAAGGAAACCTTGCACTGCAGGGATCTCTTTGTGACCCTGCCACCTTTTGGATGAAGATGGCCCCTGCAGGTGTCTTGCAGGAAATGGCCCTGCACATTCTCACCATGTTCCCTTCAACATACTCTTGTGGGTCAGCCTTTTCAACGATGACTGTGGTGAAGAACAAATACAGGAGTACACTCACTAATGAACACTTACACCAGTGCCTACGCCCGGCCCTCACACCTTTTGTGCCCAAGTTTAAAGAACTAGTGGCACAAAAAAACTGCCAATTTTCACACTGATTAAGACAGAAGACATAATCCTTTGTGCATAGTTCAAATGTTCCTTGTGGATTTACTTTTTTTGTTCGGAGTTCTAATATTGGAAATACACCATCACTGTTTCGGACCCTGGAACGACAGGAAATTTGGTGAGTGGACCTTTTGAGTTTCTAGTTGAGTACCCCTGGTCTAGAACATTCTAAGTTTTCTGCGCTGTTAAAAATCAGCTGCAGAAAATGTGGTTGGAGGATATGAAATGGAAACAGAAGTAGAAACAGAAACTTCATTGTCCAGTGACAAGCTGAGAGGGTGGTGTATTATTTCCTCATGGTCATTATTATGTTTATAGCTTTGGATTTTCTGAGTATATTCATATATTTATTTTCTGAATATATCCATGTAATTCCCCTTTCTCTCCCTTCCTGCATTACTGATTAATGCATTAAAATGGAAGCAATAGCCACCTGTGCCTTGCTGTACAGTATCAGCTGTGTGCTGCTGCATTTGTGACTTGCCCTCTAGCCCTCTAGCCCTCTAGCCCTCTAGCCCTCTAGCCCTCTAACCCTCTAGCCCTCTAACCCTCAAGCCCTCTAGCCCTCTAGCCCTCTAACCCTCTAGCCCTCTAGCCCTCTAACCCTCAAGCCCTCTAACCCTCTAACCCTCTAGCCCTCTAGCCCTCTCACCCTCTAACCCTCTCGCCCTCTCGCCCTCTAACCCTCTCGCCCTCTCGCCCTCTCGCCCTCTAGCCCTCTAGCCCTCTCGCCCTCTCTCCCTCTAGCCCTCTAGCCCTCTCTCCCTCTAGCCCTCTAACCCTCTCTCCCTCTAGCCCTCTCTCCCTCTAGCCCTCTAGCCCTCTAACCCTCTAGCCCTCTAACCCTCTAGCCCTCTAGCCCTCTAGCCCTCTCTCCCTCTAGCCCTCTCGCCCTCTCGCCCTCTAGCCCTCTCTCCCTCTAGCCCTCTAGCCCTCTAGCCCTCTAGCCCTCTCTTTCTCTAGCCCTCTAGCCCTCTAGCCCTCTAACCCTCTAGCCCTCTAACCCTCTAGCCCTCTCTCCCTCTAACCCTCTAGCCCTCTAGCCCTCTCGCCCTCTCGCCCTCTAACCCTCTAGCCCTCTAGCCCTCTAGCCCTCTCGCCCTCTCACCCTCTCGCCCTCTAGCCCTCTCGCCCTCTCGCCCTCTCTCCCTCTAACCCTCTGGCCCTCTAGCCCTCTCGCCCTCTAGCCCTCTCGCCCTCTCGCCCTCTAGCCCTCTCGCCCTCTCGCCCTCTAACCCTCTAGCCCTCTAGCCCTCGTGTCTCACCAACTGCCACCCCTGTACCCCCCGTGCTCGCATAAAAAATGGCTGATGTCAGCCACCGCAGTCACACACACATTCATCACCTTCTCATTTTCAAACCCTTCCACATGCATCTAATAGAACATATCCCATCACATCCCCCCATTGATCACCTCCCCCCACAATACTTAGATTTTAACATACAGACTTTGATATACACAAGCGTTATTCAAAATATGCAAATAGTCCACAAAGATGGCATCCTGCTTCTAACACTAGGGATTTAGTAAAAAATCTCAAATGCAATTGCTGATTAAGTCAAATTAAAGTTAAATTCAATGTGAACAGTGTATATATGTTCACACTATTTCCCTCTCCATGTCTTCTCCTTAATCTTAATTCTATCATAAATAGTAATCACTTAAACTCTCAAAAACACAGGTCAGAAGCTGCGCTTGTTTCCTTGGCAAAACCACGACGTCATCAGTGGCAGTGGTGGTCCCATGCCCACGCGGTTCACGCGGCAGCCAGTTTCATGGGATCCCACGAGGCCCGTGGCCTTTTATTAGTGGCTAAACATCAGATGGGCGACTTAAATACATCATTACGCATCAGGGAGGGGCGAGGAGGGGTGGAGCCGGCCTGGGACGAAGCCTCCACAGCATAGTCATTAGCTAAGGGAGTTTCCCAAAAAAATAAAAATATAACATGAGGTAATATTAACGCCGAGCCAAAAAAAAAACAGACAAGTCAAATCTGTCATCATTACACGTCTTATTGATAGCACGAGTTCCAGGTATCATTAATGTCTTTCTCAGATTACATGCTGGGTACGTCATACTGTAATATGCTTCCAAAAGCCACTGGTCTGTGTTAAAAGGTTACCCTGCGCTTAAGAGGAAACTCACCTACTGGAGCCATCCTAGGATTTTTTTTAAAGACATCACACGTCATGTCACCAGGCCTGAGAGCAGAGAAAGGCTTCAAGTGGCCTCAGACAAAAATTTCCCATCAACGTGAGCATTTCTGTAAGTGGCGAGGGGTTTCCTCTGACGTGTTCTCAACAGAAAAGAACATTTAGTTCAAGATTCAAATCCCACATCAACCCAGACACTCAGGAATTGTCCCTTTTGAAAAATGCACTCAGATGCTGGAACATTTAATTGCAGATGTTCCTGCCTAAACCCTGAGTTGACAAATATAAAACTCTTATTACTTATCAACCCTTTTAAAATTTGAGTTGGTAAAAAAAATACATTTAATTTCTATGGGTCATAAATTGGATGTAGCTCAATGCTAGGGAACTACAGTGGTACCTCGGTTCTCGAACTTAATCCGTTCCGGACTCCGGATCAAATCCTAAGTTCGAGTTCTGATTGAATTTTTCCCATAAGAAATAATGGAAAACCAATTAATTGGTTCCTGGCCAATTCTTGCGTTCGACTTACTTACAGCACTGGCTTAAAGCAACACATTCTGATCCTGACGAGATGTATTACGGTTAGATGCATTGCGACCTCTCTCCTGGGTAATAGTACATGTAAGTTAGTGGTCTATTTATTGTTAATTACTGTAATGTTGCGTTGCTTTATTTGGTTAATCGTCCAGTCTGTGAAGAAGGCATTCAAGTAAGAAATGAGTATGGCTTATTTCCTGGTGCATACATTTTGTATTAGGTCAGTGTTCATGGTTCGACTTCTGATATTCAGATCGAGTTCTAGGTCAAACTGGTTTGTTCAACTTTCAAGAAATTCAAGTTCTAGTGAGTTCAAGAACCAAGGTACCACTGTACATGATGGAGTACCACAAGAAAAAATATATTTTTAATCGCAACAATTAAAATATTCTCTTTTTCAATGTTATGTGTGATGTGCATTCATTGGATGCTCAGCCTAGCAGCAGTAGTAAAACAGTATATTGTGCATTCATTGGATTTTTAATAGCATAAAAACAATTAAGGAAAAGAGAAACTTTTTTTTTGAACATTAAAAGTTTTGGATTGCCGTTTAATGTAGGCTATTATAGAATTTGGATATTGCTGATTTTGCTGTGCGTGACAGTGGCGCATCTCAGGCATCCATGCAACTAACCTAATGATCACAAATAACAGAACGCCTACCCACACACTTCCTCTTTTATTCAAACGAGAACTCGTGTTTGTTTTTGTGCAGTTTCTAAATGTAACTGTATTAGAATCGTAAATTCACACTGCCTGCAACTTTTGGGCAAATTAGTGCGCCCAAAAGCTCTCATGATCCGCCCGTCAGAGCCTCATGTGTGCCACGTCCCCCTCGTTACCTCGTTTCTGCTCCCAATAGAAACCAACTGTTGTCTATCCGTACCTGATTGTCTTGCGTATTTAGTCTGCGTCTAAGTCAGTCTCCCCCAGATCCGTCATTTTGTTTGCTTTGTTTGTACGCCGTACTTCGTTTGTTTTCGTATCTAGTACTCCGTTTCCTGGAGAATAAAAGCCATTTTTTCAAGACTCCGCTGCCTCCCACTTGTTCCCTGCTCGCCCAACCGGCAGCATTCATAACAGTAATATTTGCAGGTCCCAAAACGAGGCCCTAAAGCTGTATCATGTGTCTGTAACCTCTTCCGTCCCACGCTACTGACATGTATGACGGATGAACTTTATATGACATTGTTCCGCCGTCTGTGACATTTCTGCTCCTACATTAAACCGTGTAATACTGCTTTCCCTGAGAAAAAAGTCTTAAAACTGAAATCCTTGTCAAGTTCAATGAGTATCCCTTTGAAATAAATGCATTATTTATATTCAAACCATTTAGTGTCAGTAAAACAGTATTAACTTATAAATATTGCAGGTAATGACATCTTAGAGCGTACTTTAAGAGCCAGAGTGCATGCTTACTCTTACACTTGGCAGGGAAACCTGCAAACATAGAAATATAAAGTTCATAATATGATTTATAATTTGACGATTGTTTAATAGGACCGAAAGGAAAAAAAAACAAAGAAGGATTCCTGGATAGGAGTCCAGGCTGGCCGGGGCATGCAGATATGAGGGTGAAAGAGCCGGCTGTGTGGGGGGCATCCATCTAGCGGGAGCTCCACTGTAAAAGGGCGAGGATGCTGGGACACACTGCCTTCTCTGCCGATAATGCCGCGGTGACCCGTGTCAAACAGCGGCATCCCTGCATTCCGCCATTGATGAACGGAGAAACGAGAGGTGGCAGCACAGTGCATGTACGGGGCTCAGGTTTATACACCATAAGACCAGGCTCTGTTAAGTGGCTGGGATGGAGTGCAGTCCCTAGCTTCTTCACCCTTGTCCTCCAAATGCAGCAAAAATGTCATCAGAAGCCTGTTAACCACAGAAGGCTATAATTTACAGGGGCTGCTTGGTACTTGAGATACACACACATGCTCGGTCGCTCCCACGCATTTCAGTCTCTGAGCTACCGGGGATTTGGCAGGAACATTTAACTGCTATATCCTCTGTCGTAAAGAGAGTCTGATCCATGGGTCAGTTCAAGGAGAGGTTTGCAATGACCTCATGGGATTTTATTATAGATTTTCAGATGTGTATAAATTTATGGTGGTTTCAGCCGCGGGAGAACCTGCAGTATATTTTCTGTGGAATACAGTGGTAGCGCTGGGCGGTGTGATAATCACGGTTTATCGCTCATTTTTCTGGGCTGCTTCCATGTCACGTGGCAGTGGCATCTCCTTGGAAACCGACCATTACTTCCACCTGTCCTTGGAGACGCTCCCAGTTCAGACCAGCGGCGTAAAGACACACGGCGCTGTCGAAGAAGGTCAGGGGGCACCGTGTGGCAGGCTCATTATTGAAGAGCGACGTTTTTCTCTTGACGATGCCTCGCGGCGTGGCCTGAACTGGCATGCTCGCACCACGCTCTGTGGGACGTAGGGCCTGCACAAGATTCCAGTGATGATTGATGTGCCATGAGAAGCGAGCATACATGCCGCAGGGTAACGACAAAGCGCAGGGGGGTTGGCGGCTCTGACACCCCTGCCGTGCTGCATATTCTACCGCCTGAACTGCTCAGCTAAGTAATCACCCATAGCAACAGCGGAGACTGTAGGCTCACCTAAGCCTCAGCAACACTCTACACCTGGGACAGCAGTGACCAATTAGGGCATGCCTGACTATCTCTCCGGGACAGCGATGGCCAATCATGGCACCGGATTCTCAACAGGTTGCTGCCTCCATTTGCTGATGTGGATCATTACACCTAATGTCTTTCATTGTATTTGGTGTTCGTGTACCTTTTCTGTCTTCTTTAACATAGTTCCTCTCTGCTTAAGCTTAACGTTAAGCAGTGGTGGATTCTGAAAAGGGCAAGATGACCAATCCCCCAAGACAGAATCTTCTGAGGGGGCACCATGTTAGCAAGCTGCCGTGCCAAACCATACCCCCCCCCCCCACCACTGATATTAAGACAGTCTAAGATGGCGTGGTTTTGAGGAATTCAGGTAGCAGCACAGCACAAATTCATTTGATTGTGAGGCCACCAAAATGAATTACTACAAGTACATTAATCATCCAATATGTTTGTACGTAAAAGAATGAAGGAGACTGAAACCATCTTTGGATGATGTCTCTCTCCGTCACTCATGCTGGTCCTCAAGGATGTGACATTCCAAGGTTTACCCAGAATCCCCGGCTTCTCTTTGTGCTCAAGGTGCCATGGGAGTTTCAGACCGAAGACCTTCACTGCAGGATAAGCGTAGAAGATTAACCTTCTCACCAGGACCCAGCTGTACTCAGATCTACCGACAGCTAGGCTTTATGATGTATGTGCCTTCATATATATGGGGGAAGGAAATGCCCCCCACGCTCTCTGAATGCCTTATTCCTCCATGAAATGCCCTTGCTGGCTCTCCCATTCACGCCACTACCATCGGCGAGACGGATGTGCCAAACACTCGCTCCACATGCTGTCCCCAGTTTATGCTTTAATCCATCTTCTTCCAATGATTTAAGCATCACTTTGGGGCCAATTAAGGGTTCCAGAACAGACAATAGGTCATAGTTCACCTCCTCCCTAAAGCATGTCTGAGGTTATAGTCATATCTAGGCTCTGGGATGCAGAAGTGATTCTACAGGCCTTGCCTGCAGAGATGTCCTGAGCAGGAGAACCAGCCCACAGGCTGTGTTATATTTTGCCATTATAAGTGTCTATTAGGAGATTAAGGGTTCGAGCCAAACAAAAGGCTCTGATCTTATTTTAACATTTAACATTTCACGGGTCCTGAGGCAAATTCATCTTACTCTCGATTTTCATTACTCATATATATTCTATATAAAAAATCATACTGGGCTGTGAGCTCGGATTTCTTTCCAAATGTCACCATGCCCAAATATAGACATGAAGATTATTTCAATGGGCATCATGCCCTCTCCTCCTGTAGTATCAACCCCCCCAGCTATGCCTCCCAGCATATCACAGGCCTCTGAAGAGCCTGAGTCCTTTAGGAGTCCTGTGCTTAGACATTTAAAAAATGGGTGCTGACTGCTTTTTTTATCTTTTCCATGAGGCACAGAAAAGGCATATGTTCAGTAGAATAAACAGACCCTTAGGGAATCAAATTGAACATATAACTATGCTGCTGTGTGACAGAGTATGCATCCATCTTCAATAACCACTTATCCGGCTTATCGCCGCAAGCGCAATTCAGATCACGGAATGCCAGGCATCACAAGGCTATTCAGACAATTCACAAGAGCCACATGACAGCAGACTGTGTGGGAAATCCCACAAAAACAGTTGGGGAAACTGCCAACTCTGCAAACATAACAACAGGGTGCCCCAGCTATGCCCACTAAGCCAAGGATCGCTAATCAAATTTACATGTAATTATCAGCCCGACCCGCACTACCTCAGTGTACTTTCTTGGCATTGGCATAATGCATTTCTTTTCTTCCGCAGTATGAACGCTTATGTCCAGTGTTTCCTAAAGTGCATCCATAATACATGCCAAAGCTCACATTTTTTTGCGGAGGTGTAAAGTTCAGGTTCAGAAAGTATAAACCCAGTCCAACCATTTGAGTGCTATGTGAATGTGACTCTATACTCAACAGGCTGAAACAAAACTTTGATCTGGATTTCTGCTTTTCTTAGCTTTCCATATCTGGCATTTGGATACCCAGTGAAATCCCCTTAAGCCAGATACTCCACTTCCCAAGAAGCACCTCGCCAGGTGTCATACTATTGGTCAGTCCCCTCGTGGTAATAAAACCAGGAAGCATGACCTATTTTGCCAGAGAAGTGAGCTTCCCAATAACAAAGGGGATGAGGGTGGCTTTTGTTTCTTTATTTTATTTCACCTTTAAATTATTCTTTATAATGAACTGACTTTATGTCACTTTGATCTTTATCTTGCCACCGTTTTGTGCTGCACTGCTGCTTCCCCATGCCGGGCCTCGCTGGGCAGGTGACCAGTCCTCATCTCCCCCATCCTCATTCAGTATCAGGCCACTGTGGATTAGCTTTACCCGCCATGAGAAGATCACCAGCTCTTCTGGACTTTAAAGTATGACGAAGAGATCCTTTCAGTGGCTAATTCTGAATGCAGTAATCGGCACTACAAGCTTTTACACTTTCACCAAAATAAACAGATCTTTTTGCCATCTGTAATATTCATGTGACTCATTTTGTCTTAAGAGGTTTCAGCTTGCGGACTTTCCCATAGAAGAGTCCTTCACAAAGACAGGGTTATTAAATTTATAGTTTATCCATCCATCCATTTTCTATACCCGCTTATCCTACTGAGTCACGGGGGGTCCGGAGCCTATCCCAGAAGCAATGGGCACAAGGTAGGGAACAACCCTGGATGGGGGGGGGGCAGCCCATCGCAGGGCACACCCACACAGGCACACCTACAGATAATTTAGAAACTCCAATTAGCCTCAGCATGCCTTTGGGGGAAACCAGAGTACCCAGAGGAAACCCCACGACGACACAGGGAGAACATGCAAACTCCACACACATGTGACCCAGGCAGAGACTCAAAGCCAGGTCCCAGAGGTGTGAGGCAACAGTGCTAACCACTGCACCACCATTTATAGTTTAGTGCGGAAAAAATATATACTATACACAGAAAAACAGAGCTTTAGAAAAGCAGCTGTGAAAACCCCAAAAGGTGAGAAAGTAAAAGCTAGGTCCCAAACTGGCTGGCTGAATGCATCGTTGAAAGTACAATGGTACCTCGGTTCTCGAACCTCAACCGTTCCGGACTCTGGATCGAATCCTAAAAAGTTCGAGTTCTGATTGAAGTTTTCCCCATAAGAAATAATGGAAAAACAATTAATTGGTTCCCAGCCCCCCAAATTACACCTAAATATATTATGTTATTTATTTGTTTGTTTGTTTGTTTGTTTATTTATTAAGCATTTGAACACAACGTGAACTGGATAAAACAAGAAGAGCATTTTTTTCTTAATGGCTTCCAGAACGACAAAGATCTTATCCCAACATTACCCCTGTCCTGCCCCGATCATCCGCTCCTTCCGTGTGCCACGCCCCCTCGTCTACCTCGTGTGGGATCCCCATGTGATCAGCTGTTTCTGGTTGTTGTCATTAGTCCTCTGTATTAAGTCCGTGTTTCAGTTTGTTTCCCCAGTCCGGTCATTGGGTTCGTTCAACTTACTTACGGAGCTGGCTTGAAGCAGCGCATTCTGATCCTGACCAAATGCACTACAGGTAGATGCATTGCGATCTCTCACCTGGCTGCACAAACTGGAATCGCCTCCATGACGACACAGCTTTGCACTTATTGGCTGAAGAATTTAGTTACACGCATGACGTTTGTATCCCGGGCATTTCTGATGCATAATCTGCTATTTCTCCCAAATATGACGTAAAGCAGTGAGAACTGGTTTTCAGTTAATTTACCTGGTAAAATAAAGTTTAAATAAATGACATAAATGCTCTAATAGTACACGTAAGTTAGTGGTTTATTTATTTTTAGTTACTGTAATGTCGCGCTGCTTTATTTGGTTAATCGTCCAATCTGTAAAGAAGGCATTCAAGTAAGAATTGCATTTACTGGTGCATACAATTTATATTAGACCAGCGTTCACGGTTCGACTTCTGATATTCAGATCGAGTTCTAGGTCAAACTGGTTTGTTCAACTTTGAAGAAATTTGAGTTCTAGTAAGTTCAAGAACCAAGGTACGACTGTATATCTTGGCAACATCGTCACTACGCTCAAATGCAGCTTTTTTGGTTTGTGAGCAGACCCCATCCTGGCAGGTAGCAAAGCTGATGATTCCTCTGGAAAAGCACCAACCCACCAAATTAGCACAGGAATCTTTGCTGCGGCCAGCCTGTGAGCTGGAATGTCACCTCCGACTGAACTTGCTGCAGCGTTTCATGCATGTCTAACAAAATTTCATAGGACCCCCATCTGTGACCCCGGTTTCCAAGTATTACAGGAGAAAGAGGAAAAGAGATCTTTAATTGCCCATAAATGATTATTCGACACACCCAAGCAGGCGTGTTAGAAATATCTCAGCAGTGCCATTGGTGGCACAAAGACCTTGCTGTTAGGCATCGGTGTATAGAATGTTTTCATTGCTAAGTCCAGAGTATGACACACACTGTCTGGCACAGAGAAACTGACAACAGATGGACTCAGCAGAGAGAGGATCTGAGCACATCTGAGTGTCGCTCCTACCTCTGACCATTATGTTCACTGATATTCAGCTCTGCTTATGTTGCTGGACAGTATGGGGCGGAGGGGTGTGGTGATATTCACGTTCTCCAAACATATGGATCTACGGGTGCTGGAAAATTCTTCAACAGCTCATCTAGTTGTCTGTGTGTTCAGCCGGGCTGGGTTGGGCTGGGCTGGCCCAGCCCACGGGGGCTATTTTGAGGTCCTCCTACGAGTATATTTATGACTCCGTTGCCGCTGCCCCCACTTCTGTGAATGGTGAGGATTGAGTTTCTGCAAGCGAGGGCAACATGGCCGGGTGTTAGCCATCATTTGGGCATGATCTCTCCCATCTGGGGAGTTTGCTGTACTATTTGCACCCCCAGACTTTCATCACTTAAGGCTTCCAGTTTGTTATAACGCTGTAAATCTGCGCTCAGAACATTCACCTAGGATAATACGGTAACACTGTGCGGTCAGGATGGAAGAGTAGCACTTGAGAAAACTGGGTGCTTATGCCAGCTTACTCTTCAGGAGCGACACATATCTGTCATGGCCAGAGCCCCTGTAGCGTTTGGGGTTAAGGGCCCTGCTCAAAGACTCATCGATGATACAATTACTCTGGCAGTTAGAGGATTTGAACCCACAATCTTCCGGACCCGGACACAGATCCCTAACCTCTGGAGATACAAATAAGTCCATGTTGACCTCTATGTACAATTCTTAACATACTCCAGAATGTATTGCAATAATCCCAATATGGTGCATCCACTGATGATGTATTTTATCAGCTATACTTATTTATTGGTTTTAAGTAACCAATCAGAAGCTCTAAATAGCTCTTAATTATACTGAAAGCTCTGACTTCTAGAGGGAGGGTAGAGCAGTGAATACAGAGCCAGTATTGTCTGGCAAAAAAGAGACAGAAATTTCTTTAGCATTTCATACAATATGCAAATCCAGGAATCATCAGTTCTATTTTGGCACTTTAATATTATACAATATTATGAAAATACACTGCACTTTCAGCTAGGACTGTGTCCAAGCTGGCTTGTTTACAAAGGCTCTTTGTTCCAAGTTTTAAATAATTCTGTTTGGATTTGAGGTGTTTTGCTTTAGGTTTAGCTTGTACGTGATCTTGGCCAAGAACAGTTGTTGCTAACAGCAGATAAATCCACCTAGGCACTTTGGAAGACATCCAGGCGAGTTTTCCTTCTGGCATAAACTTGAGAAAGTGACATTTTTTTGGAAGCGGCTAAGCATTCCAGTCTTATGGCTGAATTCTCTAAGCAAATAAGAACTATGAAACACTGGCCATTTTCAGATATCCTGGGAGGATTCTAGGAAGATTCTGGGAAGGACAATTTAGGCAGGAGGGTAAGCGAAACAATATATCGGAAAGAGATGACCTTTGTATGATAGCAGTAATATAATGTATCACAGATACCAGGTGTCTTTGCCAGCTCATCTAGGGACTGTGAGCGATCTGTCGGGCATCGCTTTTAAGAGCAGTAGGAATGGTGACTGGGGCCTGCTAGTATCGCACCCGTTGCCAGGCCTCGGATGAGGAGCTGACAGGCCATGGGCACATTCCCCTGCTAGCCTAGCAGCTAACCTGAGGCCAGGGCTCTGCCCCTGCTTGCATGTGACTGCCTGACACACATGCTATGCAGAGCTAAATGACCAAGGAGTGGGAGGCACATTGCAGAGTTTCCAGCCGTGTAAATGGGGAAGATTGCCTTTATATTATGAGGTAACTTTTCATTGATGTCACCAGTCCCCAGCTTAGCGATGTCACTAAGTCTTAGCGGAGTCGCAAAATGCTAGCAGTTGTGGCTCTCTTTGTGTGTGACGCTGGCATCTTCTATTGGTATTTTTGATCGGGCTCTCTGGCTTCTAGAGGTGTGAACTATTTGAGGTATCAGCCTACAGATGCGTCAAAGTTCTGATGGATGGGAGGAGAAGGTGCTTGAATACTGTGTCTACTGCTTTTTAGTGTCAATAGATATTATAGCACAGTAGGAAAAGGGATAAGTATGAAAATGTAAGATTTATTCATCTACAGCATTGTTTTTGGACTGTGACCCAATTTTTACCAAGCCAGCTCAGTTGTGACCCTATATCAACTATAGTTCTAAATTAAATTTTAAATTCAAAGATCAAGCTCACACTTTGCAATTTATGGCAATCAATGTCTATCGCACAAATCTGATTGGATGTGTCAGTGAATTTTAAAGTAAGCACCTGTGGTTTAGCTTGGATTGGTTGAATATTCACTAGTTTCCCGCTAAGCATTTACAGACCCAATTCGAGGATTGGGGCTGACAAATCGGATCTTGGATCAGTTTTAAACTCACAACCCTTTCAGAACTTGCTGCAATCCAAATTTCTAAAGTTTGTGACTATCATTGTGGAGCCATGCCTTTTCTTGTAGACAACTTGAGGTACTGAGTGCAATAACCTCAGATTTGAACTTAAGACCTTTCCCTTTATGAAAGTGAACTGCTGAAACTCAATTTTGTTTGAAACGAAAATAACAAATAATTTCTGCCTGTACCCTCACAGACCAACAAATTATATGCAAAGCCTGTGTTTCTGCATTTCAAAAAGATATTAAACCCATGACCTTTAGGACACAGGCAAATCAGTCAATAGGCAAATACATCACAGCACATTTGCTGTGATCCTGTTGTGTGGCGGTCAACACTACTGCCTTAAATCTGCAGGCTTGAGGCTGTGTGTGTGTGTGTGTGTGTGTGTGTGTGGTATCGGCATGTTCTCTCGTGTCCCTGAACATTTCCGTCAGGTTCTCCGGTTCCTGTGCCAGCATGTTTGTTTACGCTCTGATGGACCGGCATGCCTTTATGCCTTGGGATTATTGGGATAGGCTTCTGGCACACCACTACATGAAGAAAGAGTTTTGGAAGATTAATAGATAGATTTTTATGCAAAGCGTCACTGCAAAGTGCAAAGAATAACCCCTGGACAGGATACCAGTCTACTATTCAAGAAATAATATGGGGAATTAGAGATGTTGTTTACCCTAACTGCACATCTTTGGACTGAGGGAGGAAAATCCTTGACACTGAGGGAACATGCAAACTGCACACACCTAGTGCAGGTGGCATTAAAACCAACAACCCTGAAGGGCCTATAATGCTGGTGACTGAGACAGCTTCAGCAAAGCTATGCTGCTGGAAAATAAGGTGAAACTTGTGATCATAAAGATCTGGGTCAGTGGGTCATAATGGCCACAGGTTCGCCATCATGACTGCGTATGTAACATAAAGACCTGCCCAAGCTGGACTACGTGAGACACGTCTGTCCCTAAGAGAAGTCAGTCTCACCTAAGTAGTCGTTTGTAACTGGAAATGCATTTGAAATGCAGCTCGATTGATCATTCAGCTTTAAGGGGGGTGGCGGCACAGGGATGCTGTCCGTAACACAGTTCCCAAACATTATTAAGGTTGTGGGTTCAAATCCCACTGCCCTCTGTGTGCATGGAGCATGCATGTTGTAAATTCTGTGGTCAGGTCAGCTGGTATCTCTAAACTGCACAGTATGCACAAATGTGTGTATAGATGGGTATCCTGGCTAGGACATCCTCTGCCTTGTGCATTGGGCATCATTCACACAGGTTTTACGGCAGTAAGGACCTGTGCCCACATTCCCAGCAGAAGTATCACATCACCGCTGGGTGCCTGAGCAAGGGCTTTAACCCCAATTGCTCTGGGGAGGGGCTGACCCCAGTCGTACTCTTGTGTGTAGCTGTGTCTCTCATAGAGAGATGTGGTATGCAAAAACTGCCTGATTTTTCCAAAGGGGTTAATAAAGCTCCTCTGTTCTCCTCGTGCCCTTTTCTCAGTGTTTCTGTGGTGGATTGATCATTACAGAAAACAGTTGCATCTCAATCATTCATTTTGATGCACCTGATATGAGACTAAAAAGGCCGACGACAGTGCATCATACAGAGGACTCGTTGAGGTTGCTCTGCCTGTGATCAGAAGGTTGCTGTTTCGAATTCCATGGTTGGCAGAGTGATATCATTGTTGGACCACTAAGCAAAGCCCTCAGCTTCTGGTTGTTCTAGAGGCTGTCTAATCCTGGTTAGTGAAAAATGTTCATTATTTTGGATAAAAGGGTCTGATAAATAAAAGTTAAGAATACAACATTATTTATAGACTGCCCAAACTCAGGGCCAGTGCTGGTGCAACACACAGTGGAGTAATAAACACAAAAGTGTAATGCAATGACATAAACAACGACGTTCAGCTTGTGTGTGCGCTGTGGACAAACAGGAAGACAGGGCTGTTTCAGCTACTTCTGATGAAGCGCTGAGTGCCTTCAGAGTCTGACTGCATATGCCAGCCAGAAGCCACAACTGCATTGGCCTCCAAATTTTATGACACATTTCCCTCTCGCATGCCGTTCACCAAATTGCAGGATAATTCGCTGATTCAAACAGCCCCCCCCTCCGATGTGGTCAGCCCCCCCTGGGCACTTTGTGCCATTTTTGGTCGCATTTCCTGAAATTGCGGAGAGCATTCTTGGAAACGGCTTACCTCAGAGACACTGTGATGTTCTGACCTTTTTTAAAATAAGGCCTGACTTCATGTTCACACACGGGTTAAAAAGAAACAACCATCTCCCGACTGCCCTGAAGACACTGATGGAAACACTCATTCATTCATCATTTATTCATTCATTTTAAATGAGTGGAAACATTTCTGCCTGTTTTTCTGTGGCTGTTGTGGCAAGGCCGACTTGTAGATCACCCTGACCTGGTATTTAGCTGTCAGATGTTGTGGTGGTTTTTGAACATGGCTGTTTTAAACTGTGATTATGCTAATCCCCTACCAGACCATGTGCTGCAGCACCAGACCCAGTTTGTATTACCAACGTACAGGACTTTTTAAAACAGATACTTTTCCTAGTTTCAATTTATTTTCTGGCTGCAGGTGACTCAAACTATTATAATTCAGATGACAAATTTAAAATGTTGTTAATAAGCGTATTTTCACTGTTAATTAACAGGCTATATTATTAAGGTTTGGTATTTTTTGTGCAAAATAATAAAAAACACCCCGGGCAGGATGCCAAGTCATCAGGGGGCCCCCACACACACCACAGTCAATGTACAGATGCCAATTAGCCTAGCTTCAGTGTACCCAGAGGAAATTCGGATGTCATGGGGAGAACATGCAAACTCCACATGTGTGCACACTCACACAGTCACAGACACACACACGTTGGTGTACCTATCTAAATGGGGACCTTACATTAATTTCTAATCCTAACATGAGGACCTTAACCCATACCCAGCCCTAACCTTAACCAAAAGTAACCAAAGAAAATACCAGACTTTTGGCATTTTTATTTTTTGATTACATTCACAGATCTTTGTCGGGACTCGAGAAATGGTTCCCATAACGTCAAAAACAGACAGGCTTTTATTACATTGTAGGGCAGTGGTTCCCAAATTGGGGGGCGCAGAGGTATTGTGGGGGCCACCCTAAAATAATCTCTTCACAAACTGGACGATTAAAAAAATAAAGCAGCGCAACGTTACACTAACTAACATAAATGAACCACTGACTTACATTTACTATTAGAGCATTTATGTAATTTATTTCAAATTTAACTGACAGGTAAATTAACTGAAAACCGGTTTTCACCGCTTTACGTGATATACAAATAGCAGATAAGGCATCGGAACTTCCTGGGATACAAGCATCATACAAACAACACGTTCTTCAGCCAATAAGGGCAAAGTTGTGCCGTCACGGAGGCTATTCCAGTTTGTTCAGCCGGCTGAGAGGTGCTGCATGATCTGTCTTAAATCATCTTGCTCCTGCAAGGTTTGTGTACCATGTGACATGGTGACGCGTGACGACGTTTTGCAGCGCCAGACAAAAAAAATCTATCAGTTTTAGCCATGAAAAATCTTTTGTAAATGAGAAAGAATATGTACTCCTTTTTCTTTAAAATGCAATTTGTATTTGTTATGTGTTTTATATTGTTTATATACTGCAATAAAAAATCAATCAAGAAAAAAAACAAAAAAATCATATCAATTAATGGGTATATGATTATGTTTTGTGCTATGGTTTAGGCTGAAACCTGCGGTTATCATTTAAAACAAAATGCCGTAAACGTAACACAAACTTTAATTTGTGTATGCCACTGATTATTAACAGGAATGTTAAATCTGCATTTGCATAATTTGAAACTTATGCTGGACTTTTATTTTTAATTGATTGCTCTTTTTTTCTCCACACAGTGGTGAAATTGCACCATTTTTATTTTGTAATTGCAGTTGTTTCGCTCAATTAGAAAAGGGAGCTGTATTTCAAATCAAGTTTGAGTCTGAACCTGTGTAGTTTGAATGGGAGGGGGGTCAATAATGTTCCTATCTAGAAAAGTGGGGCCCTGCAGAGAAAGTAATACAAACAAAGTAATATAAACCTAATCCACACACACACACACAAAGGATGTGGGATTCAAATCCACCCTAAAGGCAGAAGGGCTACCCATCAAAGCATATTTCAGAGTACAGTGGTCCCTCGTTAATCGCGGGAGTTACGTTCTGAAATTAACTCGCAATAGGCGCAATCCGCGAAGTAGGATTCTTTATTTATAAATCGTAGTTAGAGTATTGGAAACCTGTTTACGATCTTCTAAATACGTTTTTTTTACATTATTAGAGCCCTCTAGACATGAAATAACACCCTTAAATCACCATTACTTTATGACTGCTGGACACGGAAGCAGGAACAGGGAGACGGGTAATCAGGATTGAAGGGTTTATTTGGAATCACTCCAAAAGCACGACACAGGAACAGTGTTTTTCCCAGGACTCGACGCTCCACGTAAGTGGAACTGATAGGTAATCACCGTATCGCAGTGTGCCGGAGAAGGCGATGATGCTCAGAAGGCCTGTGACAGGGCTACCACCTGCTCATGACCACTGAGGCCCCCTGCTGCCCAGGGTCACATTAGGGCGGGCGGACGCCTTTCTTGATGGGTGACGCACATGGCTGTCTCACAGGAACAACGAGCAACAAGCTCAGTCTCCGCGAGTGACTCAGCACTCCGGAAAGCGTCTTGGACAAAGCCTGGGAGCAAGCCTCACATTAACGCAATATGTATGAACAGACTCACCAGGACAGGCTCCTTGTACATAAATAATGCTGATTCTGGGTAACGTAATAACAGGTCCCATTACTGCCACACCTCCCACAATCATGTACCTCTGATGCTTCTAAATTAAAGTGGCCCCCTCCCCCAACTAGTACTGATCTCTCTAACTTGCTGCTACTTATCTGTCTATTCAATCCAATATATAATGCTTAATGTTGCTGTATTACAATCAACAAATTTTTACTTTCTGCTTCACAAATCAAAATACGTGAATCCTACAGTATTGTTTGTGCTAAATTAAAATATTGCTTCAAGAGCGCAATTCTGTGAGCAACAGACAATTAAACCTTATGCTATACGTATTTACAGTATCCATGTCCATGATGGAAGTGACTCATCTTAAAGGCAGAAGTGTGCGATTTTCGGCTGTACTTGGCATCAGGAACATTCCTCTTAAGGGTCTAGCAGAGGCCTGCAAGCATACCTAGACTCCACTGGCCTTGATATTGTTTTGCAATATCAGAGAGAAAGCAGGTGTAACGTATGCCACGCAGATGGACAGGCAAACAGCATGATAATATGGGCAAATGGGGTTTATTGAGGACAGACGAGCAAACACGGCAGGCAACATCAATGATGGATCTAGGGAAACGAACTCAGACGCAGACTGAAATACACAGGACAGGCTGACCATAACAGGCAACAGGTGATCACAATCGGGAATGAACACGAGGTAATGAGGGGGCGTGGCACACAGGAGGATCGGACAAGCAGGTCATGACAGCAGGACCCTGTCTCAACATGTCAGAACATGTTACAGCCCGTAAACTCTGGCATACAGACAATACAGTATGTTGCACCCGTCTGTAAAGTCTTAAAAATGTTCAGAAGTAGAAATATTATATTTTTTCTTAAATTACCCTTAAATAAATGGAAGAGGATTAGGGCCACCATGAAAATATTATTTGAATTCTGACTTTTTTTCTCAGAATTCTGACTTTAATCTC
>JABFEB020000113.1:2273143-2289973 GCA_019775895.2 Stomatorhinus ivindoensis
TGTCATAGTTAGCATTAGCATTTTTCAGATAGAAATGAATGAGCGGTCCCCATAAGGATATGTTTACCCTACATGTGTGTGTGTGTGTGTGTGTGTGTGTTTGTGAGTGCGTGTGTGTGTGTGTTGGGAGCATAGGTGGTTACAGAATTACAGAGTCAGGGTTTTGGGCATGACTACATCGGGGTCACAAAAGTGATTCCACCATTGCCAAATTACCTTCTGGTGTCACTGTCCTTGAGTGCAGTGAAATTTCTTTCTCTCTTTTCTTCACCCTGGTTATGTTATGTTCCTGCTAGAAAACCTTCCATAGTTGTCCTATCCAGCCTTACCCACACAGATTGCATTAAGTAACATTTTGTTGAGTGTCTGATTGAAGGAGATGTTGAGGCAGCCTTTCCAAACCCATGCACCCCATATCATGTATAAGTGTAATCATCCATATGCATATAGCATCAAACTCCTCAGTATACATGTGAAACTCTGCATTTCAGTTAAGGACTTTAGATAATGCCAGACTTTAATTATATAGATTTCATTGGATACATTTAAAAAACTGAAACAATTCTGCTGAATGTCAGAGAGTAATTTGCTCTTTACTGAGTGCCTGGTTATGGGAGATTATGGAAATGCTAGTAAAGTGTTTTGGTAGGTCTGGTTATGAATATGTACTGAGATGAAAATGTTAGTAAAACCTTACATAATTACCTCCAACACTATCTCATAAATACATAAAATGCTGCAATGTAATTCATCATCTTTTATAACTTCTTATTAAAGATGACCTCTGTTATACTATGTATTTAACCACAGGATAATAGTAACTGAGTACAAAGCACACAGTACAGAGGAAAATCATAATTATATGAGTAATAATAATAGTAATGCCTAATGAGCAGTAATAATGAATGTGATACTGCAGCAATGTATAATTATGCAATTTACAAACGCATTTGTCATGTTCCCATGTTTACATACATGTAAGCATGTCCACAGACCCTAAACATTTTTACATTACTATGTATTTCCTAAACTGGTTATGCTTAAGTCATATCAAAAGGTTTGTTTGTCTGTTAATAATTCTCAGCATATTGCCCAAACCACAGGATTAAACTGTTTCCAAGTATGAAATTTCTACAGCGAGCAATGCTATTACTCAAAGAATTGAATTTCCTGCAAAACATAGCCTTCAAATCTGGCCTGCATATTTAGCCAAAATGTTAGCACAATACGAATGAATTACACTGTCATTTTTTTATTAACTTCTGTAAATATTTGCATAGAAGATTATTTTTCTTCATGAGTATCAAGTTAAAATGATCAACCACATAATGTAAACAGTGCAGGCACTGTAGTAAGTTGATAATATTTTGCTAAGAGATTGTTGCGGGGAGCTTCATATCAATTCCCTCGAAGAGTAATGCAAGTATTCATTTGTCAATTTGGTGACAGCTTTGAAAGGCTTCATCATACCAGTGCTTCCATCGTACCAGATGGTCTATGCATGGAGCTGCAGGTCCTTTAATTGCAGGCCCACACCTCTGGTCCAGAACAGCATTTCAGACAAAACGCTGGGGCTTCCCACCTGTAATGCCTGGCAGACGTGGAGGACCAGTCCCCTGCAGCTGTTTCTGGGCGATCTCTGGAGAGGCTTTCAGTTTTCATCTCCCCTTTCCATAAACGTAAAATATGTATATATGCTTTCAAGTCCCTCTGAGCATTGGTTAGGTGGAGCTCTGCCAATGATCTGTCAACCGACGGCATCGAGCCCCAGGCTTGTTCCTACCGCCATTAATAACCAGGATGCTGCGCAGATTCAGGCCTGCAAACCCTAAATTTAATTAGCCAGCAGTAAAACATGTTCCTTTGGATTAACAAATAAATGTAAAAGGCGCCATTTCTTGCACCACAAACGCACAGTGAGCCTTTAAATCCTATCAAGCATTTTGTTGGTTTTAGTGCACGATTTAAGGATGCACCCATATTTTACGCATTGTTTTATTTTGCTTAGCTGACCGTAGAATAGCTTGCCGATCCCAGTCTAAACATAACACTGGCCTCCTTGCCCGAAGGAATATGATATAAAGGTGTAACCCAATAATGGCTACATCACTGCTTCACACATACTGAACAGAGGCTGAAATGGGACCTTTGTCTTCCATCGCTTACTCACATAGCGACACCTGGGTTTGTTTTGGGGGCTACTTGATACCTGCCTGTGTGCAGTGAACGCAAACTAAAAACTTTATTCGTAAAACAAACTGCCCTTAGCAAAGCCAATGTGAAAACAGTACTTATCTAACAACCACAGACAAACTCCTAAGAACAACCATGGATAGTTAATGATATTCTGTAGAATAATATTAACCTTTCCATTTGAATACCGTACATTGGAAATAGTTCAGGAAAGTTGGATTGTGGTATAATTTATATCTCTCAAATACACACACACAATGTATGGAGCGCCCGCGCAGTGGGACTTTGCTGATTCATCACTTAGCTGGGGAGAGTGATTTATACTGTGCTGAAAAGAGTAAACGCAGGCATCTTTAAAGCCGTTTCCTGCATACGGTCCTGTGTATATCCCTTCAGGATCTTCTGCATTCTGTGGACCCTCGTGGGAGCCAGTGGGCTCGGTACATACATGGCCTTTCAGCCTCGTAAATGTGAGAAACAGTTACTTAGCAATGCTCACATTTGGTTTCAATGCACTGCAGGGGTGACTGTAGGATTTTTGAAGGTGGGGGTGCATAAAACGGGCCTTAATTCATAGAGGGGGCCAAACTCATCATTAGCCAATGATATGTTTTGAAATGGTGAGTGTCAGGTGAGATGGCACTCTGGGGACCAATCAGTTGTCAGCTGAGGTTGGTGCCCCTGTGGCCACACCCTTGACACACTCATTGAGGATTTCCCCAAAACTGGTCTTCAAAATAATTAGTAGCATAGTCCCTTCATTTAAACAGAAGCTGGGGGGCATGCCATTCCATCCAATCACTATTGGTGTCCAGCATGCTAATCCAGCTAAGTGCTGCTTGGTACCTATTTCCATTTTTACATGAGCAGTATGCTCATTTGCTCTCAGTATGAAGTGGCCAGTTAGTCCCCACCGAGACGGGACATCCATGCCAGCTTGGCAGGGCTGTGAAGAACCCATGTCTTTTTACTCCATAGGCTGCCAGCCCCATTGAGGGATGTGGCGCTCTTAGATGGGAGTACTATTAGGAGTGCTATTAAGTCAATTCAGCCGGCTGCTCGATGGGCGCCCAGCTGACAGTGAAACAATGAAAGGGAGAAGAAGCCCGAGATGAAAGACATGCAAAGAGAGGTTATGGGGGTGGAGGTGGGGGGGAACATGTCTTCCTCTTGAAATCAGCCCTTTCAAAAGCCTGCAGTGAGCGTTCTCTTGCATTACTGGCTTTTTTGCAAGTATTGAGCTGCCTTGTTCTGCATGCCTGGTTTCCTTCACATACTCTATATCACACATAAGCACAAATACTGTGTGCTACTGCTTTTGTTTTCTCATCATATTTCTATGGACAAAATATACTTGTATTATTTACAGTACTACTTGCAGCAGCCTGCATTTCTTTGCAGCTTTGACCCCAAAGAGCCATCTGTATGTGTTGAATGTTACTGGTTTCAGTGTTTCACAGAGCAGATGGTTTTTTCGGCTTGTCCTAGACGTGAAGCAAAAATGCAAATAACTGTCAGTGAGTTTGTATCTCATTAAAAATGAAATGGTCAGCTTCTTGGCTGCTTGGGTGCATGTGTAGGGTTCGGGTAAAGTCAGGCTAAAATAAAATGTTATAGATTATTATAATAAATTTTTTGTTTTGTTAATCGGACAGAATAGATACCTTAATAATGGCAGTAATGTGGGTGATGATTAAATTGTTGGTGTGCAACTCCAATTGTCTGAAGTCAGTTGCAGAAGGGGTTAAAGCAAAAAGGCAGGGGGAGAGATTTGTGAGAAATTCCCCCGACCCCCCGTTCTGAACCCACTGAGCCCTCTGGTCTGGCCTGGGTCGCTGAGCTAAGATTTCACTCCCGACAGGCTGAGCGAGCTGTGAGAGAGACAGACTGGCCTTAATTGAAACCTTGAGGCCAACACACACTCAGGCTGCGAGGGAGAGTTGCCTGGCTCCCTGGGACAACACTAACATGGGGGGAATCTTGCCAATGCACACTGCCCTGTCCCAGCACAGCGAGACTCCCTGCCGGCTCAATTAGGAGAAAAAATCTTATCATAAAAAAAGCCCATCATAGCTCAGAATATCAATGCTTATAAGACACAGAAAGAGTCTTCTTCAAAAATACCTGATCCCCATTAGATCTTTTACATTATAGCATTTGAAAATGAAACCTAGGCTCACTGTAGCCAGCTGTACAAATAGCGCTTGAGTTAAAAAAATGTAAATGCGTGTTTGTGCAGCAAACGGGCAGAATAGGGATGTTATTGAGGCATGTGTATAAATAAGCCATTTAGACAGGTAATGTGTGCTGGGTTCAGAAGGTAATGTTTGTCTAATGCAAAGTTATTCATGCCTGAATCGTGAGGGAGGCATTTATATTACATTTGGATTCCAATTAATCTCACCATGATTGGGAGTATTTAGAACTACAAGGCCTTGAACCGTGCAACCACTGACTGAGCTGGGCTTGGACCTAGATTTGGCATCACTATGTGTTTTGGGTTTAAGTCCCAAGAGGGACTCTGTAGTAGTACTTGTGATTTGGGTACTTAACCTGAATTGCCCTATTTCATATATAATCATATGCATAAAAGTGAAACTGTAAGCTTGCACGTGCAAGATATTATCAGTTGTTTGCCCCGAAAAAGCAAAGAGTCATGGGTCATTCATCACATGATTGTAAAAGATCTTCGATGGGTAACTTGTATAAAGTTTTCAAAGACTAATGGGAAGCAGTGACTGTTATGCTGCTGTTGCTTCTGCTGAGTTTTGTCTCCTTCTGAGGGGATCCTGATTGTCTCCTTGGCTCTCAGTAAAGCATTTTTAAATAATGCCCATTAAATGCCCAGCATGTTGTTTTCATTAGCTGAGGATTGTGTTAGCTGAGGATCTCTTTTGCAGTCCTGGAGTAGCCAGTATAGGTATAGCCTCATTAAAAAAAGTTGGCCTTTCTACTAAATTTATCACCATGGCAACAGGTCCGTTCAACATGGTGTCCTCCTTAGACTAAGCCTGAAGCACATTTCAGCCTCATCCATATTTTCCAGCCTTTCAGAATTACTTTGGTATTACTTTCTGTACTAATAGTTGAAGAAAAAAGAGGATGACCAGCAACATAGTGGAAGGATTCAGTGGTGACCTAATGGTTAGGCATGTGCACTTGTAATTGAAACTATTGCTGGTTTAAATCCCTGACCAGCAAAGTACCACGGAGGCATCCTGTGCAAGGTAATACACCCTGGGTGCTGAATTAGCTATCTCCTGCTATGTGACACATGGGTTAAATGCAGAAGATACATTTAATTGTCGGGCACTGTATGCTATGGTGTGTCAATAATGACAACTAATCACTTCCCTTTTCTATCATGAAATTCCTTTATGAAAACCTACTGGGAGACAGTCATTAGACGATTGCTGGCTCAGGTCCCCTGGCCGACTGGGTACTCATGTCATGTCATCGGAGGACCCATGAACAACTGATGTTTTTTAGCTGATTAACAACACTTTGTCAGTTTGTTGTAGGGAGGTGCCTTCATGCCTAAGAGATACTCAACACTCACCTGGAAGACTGAAGAAGGCCTCTATCTGAGAGTGAAGAGCACAGACAGTACTGGTGTGTCATTTGGACGACATTGATTTAATCACACAGGCTGGGACACACATAATGAATTTAATGCCATGTCATTCACGGTAATTGTTGAACAGACCTGCTTGTTGACAAAAGCGCATCAAACAGCGATATTGGCTGTGTGAACTCTCAGATGACTTCGTCCCAGAGCATCTGACACTGTTGTCATGAGACAGCGGGGTCAGCATCCGCAGAATGGCGATGTGAGTCATCAAAATGGGTCACTCTCTGCCACTTAGTATCTTTAAGTGCAGAAGAATTACAAAGTGGATGCTTCCTGCCACTAGCAGGGCACGTCAAAGGAACTAATTCATCATAATCACAGACTATTATGAGTTCTTTCATTTCTCATAGTGATTTATGTTTTTTAAATCCTGAGGTGTTCTTATTCGAAAGTACATTTATGGTGCTGTTTTAGATAAGGTACCCTTGTCACTGCCTCAGGCATAATGGAATTCAAATTCTTACTTATGAAAGTCTTTACTGAAATCCAACCAGCTTCAGTCCTTAGTTGACTCATTCAATCAGATGTGACCCAAAAAAATCACTGTCAATGTGAAGGCACGATTGTAACCATTTCTATTATTTCATTTATGAACCCACAAAACATTTTATTGACCATCCCATTCTTAGGTGAAATAGCACAGACTGCTAAGACTGAAGACTTTACACATAAGCAGAGAACCTCGTCTGGATGGAGTTCTTTTCCTGGCAGATTCTCCCTACACATGCAAACAGGACTAAGGGCAGGGTGACCAGATAATCCATGTCAGGGAGGACACTTTGAGCGACTTCGGATTTTACAAACAACTTTCAAATTGAAAGGCTCCTGTGCTCGGCTAAATAGTTCAGCTCTTCTTGGGTTCACCTTAACTATGGGTTATCAGCATGCTTTCAAGCTGTCATGCTAATGCTACCATGCTAACACTGGCATGCTGATGCTGGCAGGCTAACGCTGGCAGGCTAACACTGGCAGGCTAATGCTGGCAAGCTAATGCTAGCATGTTAATACTGGCAGACTAATGCAGACAGGCTAATGCTGGCAGACTAATACTGCCAGGCTAACGCTGGCATGCTAATGCAGGCAAGCTAACGCTTTCAGCAGGAGTGCATCTCAGACATATTTTAGCAGAAGGATATATGACTCCTGATGATCAGCTCAAGCTGTTATTTAAACAATCCTTATAGTCAAAACTATGATTAAACTTCAAAACACAAAACTCTGTAGTCACTATGTAGTACCTGGTAGGACCCCCTTTCACCTCTAAAATGGCTTCAAGGGTTGATAAGTTGTGTGTTTAGAAATGCCTTTCTGCACACCACCACTGTAGTGTGCACAAAGGCATTTTGTTTATTTAGGTGTTATTTTGTGCTTGTGACCTTCCTGTTAGCTATAACAAGTCTGGCCATTCTCCTCTAAAATGTCTTATTATCAAGGTATTTTTGCCCACAGAACTGACTCTGACTGGAGGTTCTTGTTCAACACACCATTTTTTGTAAACTCTAGGCACAGCAGTGTGTGAAAGTGCCAGGAGGGTGAATGTTTCACAGATGATGGAACTACTGTGTTTGGCACCAACAGTCGCGTCACGTTCAAAATCACTGAGATCAGACATCTTAGCTGTGCTAATGCTTAGCCAAACAGTACCTGAACATGTATGATGCTGCCTGTATTGTTTCAGGCACAGGATTGGCTGTTTTATCTTGGAGCGACTCAAGAAAATTAAACTGCAGACATGTGGCAATGTCCTGTTCTCAGAATGACATCGATTTCTTTTTACTGTTAAGGTCACGGTGACTCAGTCTTTCTTAGAATGCAGTGGTCATGATGCAGATTTCACACAAATACGAAACAAGTTCATCGCAGTACATTTGTGTACACTCACCTTACAGGAAAAGTCTGAAATATGTTAAAAACATGAATATTGTGAAGGAAGGCAAAAAGTTCTGGAAAAGTGTGGTCCATATGGTCTTCAGCAGTCGACATTGACTTGACGGCAGCCCATAATAATAATGTTAACGTGGCCACGTTATATTACTATATATTCTGTTATCATGTTCAAACAAACTGCCGTACTGAATTGTTACAGTGATCTGTGGCACATTTGTGTGGGTTTCCTGTTGGAGTCAAAACATGGAGTTTTTGACCTGCTGGTGTTTTAGTTGTGTGTGTGCTGTGATGGACTGGCATCCTTGTGCCCTGTGCTTCCTGGGGCTCCAGACTCTCTGCAACCTTTCATTGATAAACAGTTATGGGTAATCTATTGAATAAATACAACAAAAACAACATAGTGTATAATAAGACATGTTTTTCTATCTGTGACTCATAAATAATGACAATAGTTATTTCCAAGTCAGTAATGAACATTTTATGGTTTAAAAAACCAAGCTGTCATAAAACAAGAAGTTATTCAGCTCTTCAGGAAAAGAAAGGACAGGATATTTCAGTCGTACAGCAAATCATAGACCAGATGAAAAGGTAGGCAAACGCACAATTACTTACATTATACAAAAAGAACTTACATTACACATTAAACCCCATAAAAGCAGCTTCAAATTTAGTCAGGTAATTCAGATTTCCTGCATTTCACTGTGTCTTCCCACAGTAATCCCACCTTGGGATATGAAGTTGCAAATTTCGCTGTCCGCTATTTTCTCTGCTGTTACATATATTTAAATCTAATCAGTATGCACAAAGTAATACTACATTAAAATTCTATTATTATACACAGTGAAGTTCTTTTACTACTTTGAACAGCTCAAACAACATGTACAGGGTAATCGGGCACTTATAAAGTCCTAGTACTTATAAGACATTCCCAAATGACAGTAAAGCCTTTGTTCAGTTAAGTGCCTGGCTGTAAGATAAAATGTATTTAGCATTTTGTATTATTATAATACATATATCATATATATACATATATCATATATACACATATATATATATACATATATATATATATATACATATATATATATATATATACATATATATATACATATATATATACATATATATATATATATATTATTTAATGCAAAGATGGTATAATCTGACCATTCGCTTTATGTCTAGTCATTTGAGCAAAGCAGGAGAACAGTAGGACCAAGTGTGTTCTGGCTAAAAGCATGAAGAAACAAGCAACTTTGACCTTGGACCACTGGTGGACAAATTTATGCTGTCTAAAAATATCGCATCTAAAAATGTGGTACTACTAATAGTTAAGGACATGACAATTTTGGGAAGTGCCAGCTAACACTTTACTCTTTCCTTTCATAGCCCAGAGCTACGCTTAACTCCAGGCTAAAGCTAGCTGAGTGGTAGCTTAGCCTAAGGCTAACTTAGCCTGGTATCATAGATAAACTTATTATCTCCAGGTTAAATGCTTTCAAGCCAGTGTGTCTAGGATGATTACTAGGGCTAACATTGACAATCTTGTGCTAAACTACCCTCCATAACTGTGAAATGTCACCCAGTCACAGAAATAGCAGAGTTCGAAACGGTTATCTACAACAAAGTGATACTTAATTGTCTGCTTTTATCAAATCATATTTCTGGATGTCAGTAATACAGTGGTACTTTTTTCAATCATTTATTATTTAGGTGGCATTTCTTCCAGCAACGGGACGTTGCTCTGAGAAGAAGGCGCCGTCTGACCCTGATTCCCGGAGGATCTGTCTTCGGGCATGTCACTCCTAGGGGCGTGTTGCTAGGCAGACTCCCCCGAATGCTGTGAGCAGGATCCAGAGAGCCTGAGGACACATTCAGTGCTGGCGAAATGTCCCCTCAGTGTTCAGGCAGACATGAGGCTTGTGGAAACCACTTTTCACCACAATCTCACTACAGATGCACAGATACCATAAGGAAAATCATTTTAATTTCTCTAAAGATAACATTTATTATGGGCCAGCGGTGTGTGACTCAGTGGGTTAAGGTCTCTCTCCGGGTCTGACTGAAGGTCACTGGTTCAAACCCTGTGTCACATTTCCTCTGGGCCCTTGAGCAAGGCTCTTAAGGCACCTCCCCCATCCATAAACAAATGCTCTAAGGGTGCTGGGTAAAGAACCAAACCTGCACTCAGACCCAATGCTTCGCTCTTGCCACTTTCGTTTATGTGTGAAACACAGCATTGGGCAGTAGTAAAATCCCTTGTTCCTTTATAGAACAAATATTTCTATGATGCTGTGAGCATGCTACAGTTTATTTTTATTCTTCTCTTCACCATCGAGTTACACAAATCTCATATGTATCAAGGAAAGACCTAAGTGGAAATAAATATGCCAAATGAGATTACTCATTAAGCACAAGAGGTGCATTTATTATCATATTAGAGGTGTTTGGTTCTTGGTTGCCTAGGTTACATGAAGTACAAGCTGGATAGTCTGCAAGTCTACTATAATTACAACAAAAAAGCTTTTTCAAAAGCTTTAATCTGGAAAATGAGTTTGCTGAAGACTAACCTTTCTAGCATTCTTGCTAAATAAGGCAAATAAGCATCTTTATATTTGCCTGAAACATAATGGCTGTAGCACATGACTGTGAATTAGATTCCACTTTAAATGATTACAATAAAATAATTGCAGGTTTCATTGTTTTCTGACAGGTATAAACAAATATCAATAGAGTGCTTGCATAATTAGGCATTATACACTTTGATTACAAAGGGCTATACCTCTTACCCTCATCGTCGATTTTCTCAAATTAACAGTAAAAAAAATGTTTTTTCAACAAGCACAAAATTTGACTTCAGAGCTGTTCACAGCTGGACAAAAGCCCTTCAGCCACAGAAACTACCTCGCGTGCAAATGTACTAATTTTTTTTTTTTCACTCTGTTCCTTGCTAAGTCAACAGAGCATTCAAAGGACCATATAAGCAATTTGATCAAAAGCCTTTGGCTTTATTTAATGTAAACACTGAACAAACTGCATGGTGGATGCAATATGAAAGTTATTTCCACCCCCATATGACTGAGATTAGAGTGTAATATTTCAGTTATTACTGACAGGTACACATTTAAGTACCGAGAGCTATTTACTTCCTTGGAAAGAAAATTGTTTAAAAGAATGATTCTGTTACAAGCTCCCTTTCACTTTTTCAGATAATTTTAATATAAGTAATGTGAATGTCAGTTTAAACATGGCCGTACACTTGTTACCATGCTTTTCCAGTTTTACATGATATTTATTTATTTTACTGGACTTATTTATCCAAAGTCACATATAACTGAGCAAACAGTCTCTGGAGCAAGTGGGGGGGTTAGGGTCGTGCTGAGGGCTCAATGGAAACATCACTCAGCCAACCCTGGGATTTGAATGTGTAACCATCCTATCACAGACACAACGCCCTCACCTACTGAGCTGCACACACCAGGACGCCCTGGCCTTCTCCTGACCCAACACGCAAAACATGACGGCTCCCCCTACTACAGATAAGCCTGGCAATGATGTTTTTACTAAGAAAAGCAAAAAGCGATACGGCAATGATGTACAGTATTGTACGTAGTGGTACACCTGCCAGATGGATGTGGCATGGTGTTTGCATTTCAGTCATCATATAATATTTCAGCATTCTTCTATCATTTCAGGAAGTTTGGGGTCCCTGAGAATGCCTGCACATTTGGGGGCTGTGTAGCTAGCATAGCCAAGCAGACTAACCAGAATTAGGTGCTGATATTTGGTCGACTGCCTCATGCCTGGCTGAATTGTCCCTTAAATCCAAACAGACTATTCTCACGTTCAGCCTGACATATGGCCTGCCTTGACTGTAACACTAATACATGGCCGTGTAAATATTTTATCCGCAAAATAAAGGCAAACATTCTGTTGTTGATGTCCCTGGATGCAGTGCTATTGTTGTTGTTCTGCAGATGAGTTGCAGCTGTTTACTACAGTCTTCAGTCTTTCTTTTCAGTGAATTTTTTTTTTATTTCCCACGTGCCCGTAAGCCACTTTGGATGAAATGATTGCTGAATGAATGGAACCTGCTAATTATGTACAAATGCATGTGCAAACTTGGGCAGAGGGCAAGCTCCCTGTGTGGCTGCGCACGTTGTCTTCATGGGAAATTTGATTTCCTCTCCCAGTTTAAAAACATGAAATTAGATAAATGAGTGTCTCTGTATTGAGTATGTATGTGTCCTGTAATGTTCTGGTATCCCAGTTCAGCTGTCCCATCTTGTGCCATGTGCTTTCTGGGATAGGATCCAAGCTCACCATTAACCCTGTGGTTTTGTAAGATGGATAGATTAATAGATGGATAAATAAATGCATGAATGGGTGTTCTCCATTGTCTCGTCCTATGAGTACCACTAACACAAAATGACTTCTCATGTATTAACTAAAATATTCAGCATGATAACAATATGCATTATAATATGCAATATATCTTACATTATATTACATGAAATATTAAGAACAGCATTCATACTGCCTGAGACAGGCAAAAAGTCACAAGGGATCCCGATCTTCCCATCTGTGTTTGAGGGCTGTATATCGTGTGACAGCTCCTCTGGCCTGAATTGAGCCCCCCCCCGTGCAGGAGCTTACCACTGGCTTGTGCAGCAATGTGGGTCAGAGCTCTCTCTCCCAGATCAGCTGCACTTTCCAAAACAGCCTGCAATCTAACCCTGCTGCCACCCTGATTGGTCCCCCTCTGCGCCCCCCACCCTCCTACGTCTCCCTTGCTCTCCGAATTTCAATTTAAGTTTATTTTTATATAGTGCCTTTCACAACACAGTTACCCCAAGGCACTTGACAAAAGTGTGTAGCAAACCATTGTTACTTCATTTATAGAGAATGGTGCATGAAACAGAGAAAAGGGGAAGAGGGAAAGACAGAATGATAGAAGAAAGCCCCAAGACAATAGAGGAGATGAACGACAACTTCCAAGTAAGGAGGAAACCCCTCCAGGCATGCTGACACTTTCTTAAGGGACTGTACGGTGTTATTTTTTTAACCAGGTTTCAACAAACCAACCAGGAACTGACCTTTTACTGGCATTGATAACGCTAATGCAGTGCTTCATAATCCGGTCCTTAGGGACTCACAGTCGCTCCATGTTTTTTGCTCTCTCTGAACTCCCTGCCAGACAGTTCACATTTTTGCTCCCAGAGTCAATAGGCTATCAAACAAGAAAATGTATTGCATCCTGTAAATATATTATAGTCTAGGTCAAACATTGAACAAGTGACTTTGAAAAACCTTGATAAAACTGTATCCTCAAAGAAAATATGCCTAAATGTCACCTTTGAACTTTTAATAAACAGCATGAAGGAAACATCGCATTTGCAAAAATCCATTCACTGTTTTTATAACAATTTCAATTTAAATGATACATGTCAAATAACTTTACAAGTGCTATAAAAATATCGCTAGTGCTTAATAATATCATTTTCTTATATCACTCTATATAATTTGTTTATTTGTATTACTTAAAAACTATGCATGTTATTTTTTTTTTTTAGATGAAGTGCGCTCTACTGGGCCTTAAAAACGTTACAAAAACAGCGATGAAATGACTCTCTTGTTCTCCGGGCCAAAATGAAATGAGAACCTGCAGCTTGCATTGCCGCTTCTCGCACTTGGCGGTTCGCAGGAGCGCCTTCCCAGCCATCGCCTCACGGTTCATTACCGTAATCCATAAATTCTCTTTGGGCTCTTTGTTCGGGACTGCCGTAAATTGGGCGTGGGAGGCTGGCGTGGCCGCCCTCTGTACAGCGTTGCACATCTGGTACAGAGCAAACCACAAGTACTCCTTTTCATCTCTCACCATGAGGAAAACGGCCTTTTCATCGTCGAAGTCTGATAAACAACAAGGTTAAACTTAACATTTTAATACATTTAATACATTTGCGTTTCATGCGCCACAATCTGGAGGCGGAAGTCCTCGGTCGGAGATGGCTGGTGGACATACCGAAGAGCAAATATTGTGTATGAAGTGCACACACACCGAATCGGCAACAGAAACCGAACTCACGGCCCTGTAGATCTGAGAATATGCTGCGGGTTGCACTACGTCATACGGCCCCAGTTCCTTTGGTCGTTCACGGATTGGTGTGTTCACACATAACACCAAGAATGAAGTGCCATTTTGCTCTATTGGCAAACTAAATATAATACCTATGAGGACGCATTATTTATTAAATTGGATATTTATATTTGTATTTGTAAAAATGCAACATAATATTTAAATATATTGCATTTTATTTATTGCCAAACTAAGTACAAACTAAGTATTTAAAATAATATTTGTAAATAAAATATAAAATTTATTTAATTAGCTGTCGTATTTAATCTAAACATTAGAAACAGTAATGGAGTATAAGTAGAATTTCTATCTATTATTTATTAGTGCATATAAGATTTACAGTTTGTAAATACACAGTGTAAAGTGTTCAATGTGCAGGCATTATCCTGGGTACAACAGGGCCTGTATAATCTTAGTTACTTCTTTTTACGTGTAAATGAACACTCAGTTAAATTAAGTTGAATCTTTTAGTGCATTACTATCTGTTTGTCAGCATTTCTGTTACATACAAACGCATTAGCGAGTTTAGCGAATGCTACAGAAGGTACAGCCCTAATGGAAAATCCTCTGGCAGAGTCAGCGCAGGGCCTGTATGCTGTGGAACAGGCTGTTCAGGTTGGGGAGGGATTCTGACAAGGAGGCAGAGTGCATCTGGGTGCAGAGCTTAACCCTTACCAGTGTGGTCAAAACTATAACCACTCCCCCATAAAAACTCTATAATGTCATATATATATATATAATAACCTTTTTTTTCTTTTATAAAAAGAAAGAAGCTTTATTTTTCCATTTGCACAAGTACTACACTAGGGTGATTGCAATGTGTTGCTTCACATATCTCATCACAGTCCCCTTTTTTAAGAGGCACACATATAGAGGTGAGAGTGCAGCTTGGGGTCTGAGGCGCCCCTGGGGCATTTTTCTATGTAAGAAAAGAAGGCTGAGGATACAGAGAGGGAACGGATAAAATTATAAGGTTATAAAATAATAAGTAAATAAAGTGATCAGATGCAGAAACAATGAAAATACAGTGAAAGCACCAAGCAGCAACATGAAAGCACTTATCAGAACAAAACTACACTGAAATTTATGGGCCAGGATTAGTATACAATTGAGGTAAAATTTGTTTCATTGCTTAGCTTAGTAAACAAATGTGCCATCGTTATATTAAATATGGTGTCCCCATATTCATGGTTTGAAGTTGCCTAAAAAACTAAGTAATTATACATTTGAAGGCTCTTCAGAGTATGCTTTTTCAAACATGACATATAAAGTGACTACATGAATAGACATATTATAACTTTACAACCTAGGAAGTAAAACCTAGAAAATGTCTTTTTTTAACTGAGAGCTGTTCACTGTGATGTCATTTAATAACACAGACATGCTCGACAATAATTTTAAAATAATAAAAAGACCCAACCTGGTACTCTGGCATCATTCTCTTCAATGCAGAGTGATGTCATCATGTCCATTGGTGCCACTGATCACATGACTAGTTTCCTGTTGAATCACATGTTCAGGCCAATCGCAGTGAAAAGGGCCCATTCACTGCCAGAGGAAAGAGCAACTATAGCCAAGTCAAGGGATCAGCACCTGCTCTGTGACAGGGTGCCATTTCTAATACTTAATGCCCTCCAACTACCTTCTGGCCTGTGCAGAATCAATCTGTAGTGATATTAGCTATTCCATGCACAACTTGTCTGTGATAACCCAGCACCCCTTCTCGGGTGTCCCTTACGGTCCGGGACAGCCTCCAGGCTCACCATGAACCTGCACTCCATAAGCAGTTAAGGAAGAGTGATGAATGGATAGATGGATGGATGGATGGATTTATCACGGATGTCAAAAACCCAAACCGGGTGACTACAAATTCGGAGAGGTGTAATCGAGGTCAATCTCCATTTGGTACACACTTTAAATGCCGTGAGCTGGAAAGCGATTACGTCTTATTAAGAAGCGACGATGTGTAATTAGCTTCAGTGGGGGCAATCGGGTAACACTGGTCTGCAATGCTATACATGTGATGACCCCCCCACCCCACCCCACGCGGCCCCCAGAAAAGGAAAACATACTATCTCCCCATTAAGACCTGGGGATACTGCAGTAGAATGCACACAATTGTTCCTGCAAGCCTGACGGATGTGAGGACACAGAGAGGCAAACCTGATGTTTCATTTGATTGTTTTATAACACTGGGATATATATTTAGGATCATATCTCTGTGTGATATGGTCAATATAACAATATATAAATCTAGAAAAACTTAAGTAATCCATCCATCCATCTTCTCACCGTTTGTCTGATAGAGCTTGATGGAAAGTACAATTTTTTTTGACTATCCCGGTGTAATAAAACAATCAAATGAAACTTTAGGTTCGGCTCTCCGTGTCCTCACATCCATGTATGTATGCGTGTGTGTGTAACTGGATTACTTAATTTATATGATAATTTGGAAAAAGACTTTAAACAGTGATTTGCATGTAAGTAAAACATGTCGAATTAAATGTTTACTAGGTAATTTTGAAACAACTGTTCACCATTATAGGACAGGACTGATACAAAGATTACACATTATAAAAGAATATGCTTGCTCAAATATGGTTCTTTATTAAATAAGCTTAACATAAAATTCTGTCTTAAAATATTACATAACACTAAGCTTTAAATATCTGCAGTTTTCTTGAGTACAACTAAATGTACTTATTTCAGAAGAAATGACTGTAACAGCACTGCAAAGGGCACAAACATGCAAGGTCGGGATGTGCGCCTCACTGAGACCATGCGCAGAGCAGACTAAATATAAATGTTTTTCCCTAGCTCCAGCGTTTTTATAGCACCACTTGTTAAAGCCGGTGAATGGCGACCAATCCGGCCCTTTCATGACCTGCTTAAGATATCAGCCGTGCCGCAACTAATCCGTGCCACCATGCTCGCGGCCAGCCTTTCTGCTCAAAGAGCTTTTCAGGAGCGCCAATTCACGGCG
>JABFEB020000113.1:2290073-2313662 GCA_019775895.2 Stomatorhinus ivindoensis
CGCAACTAATCCGTGCCACCATGCTCGCGGCCAGCCTTTCTGCTCAAAGAGCTTTTCAGGAGCGCCAATTCACGGCGTAGTGTCTACATTGGCCAGCGCTTCAGAGCTGAGGAAGTTCTCTGTGCTCATTCTTTTCTGTTTCCCAGTGTCGGCTACAGGGGCCTCTCCTGAGCACTGTGTGGAAGCGAGGGACCCAGGCGGGCCTTCATGAGGCGCTCTGTGAAAACCTACCTCTGCTTACAAAGCGGGCACAGCTTAATCAAAACGGCCCTGCGGGCTCTGCGAGTGGTGCGGAGCAGGCCTTCCAGCACGCTTTTGTTGTCCCCTTCATTCTGTCATGAAACGTAGTGAGTGCGCTACACAAATGCTAATGTGCAAGATTTTAAAGATACAGTTGCAAGAAAAATAAGAGGCAGGATGCCCCCCCGGCTGCAGGCCTAGCACTGCCAAATAACACCCCCCTAATAAACCTCCCCAAAACCAGCACCGGGATGTGAAATATAGCCTATATTTACACACTCAATAATTCTCTTCATTCATCCAGAAGTGCCTGTTAACGAGAAGCTAGCATGCCAATGGCTCACAGCTTCAGTAAATCATTTTGGAGAAAAGCCAAAATGTCACCTGCCCAGCAAGCAAATATAGATGTTAGTTGTTCCTTATCAAGGTTTAGGGAGTGTGGGTTAGCAAACTTAGGTTAGCAAGCCAACTGCCTGCTTGTTCAACACAAGTCTATCTCCTAAGTATCGTGAGCCAAAACAGAAAGTCACATGGCTAATATAGACAGCACTGACTTCAAAAGGTGCAGGATACTTCGCACTGAATTGCAAAATAGTACGGTAAACAGTAAAATCAAAAGCCGATTAATAGATTTGGCTGCTAGCTATGTAAGTTTATCCTACCTACTGTACCATCAATCACAGCAGCAATGGATTACTCTTGTTTCTCCAAACCAACAATTGATGTAATACTTATCACAGTAGTAAATACCTGTTCTGTACTTTACTTGTACTGTTTACTAATTATAAGTCAATCTTAACAATGTCTGTAACAATTTACATATTAATGTCTCAGTAAAAATATCTCAAAAATTCCAAGGACTTGATGATCTCATTCTTATTAGTCGACTATAGTCTATAAGTTCTTAATAACAAGACCTTGACACACTGGCAGCTGATAATTCCCACGTTTGTTCAGAAGGTACGAAGATACTTTCCAAGGCCTGAGTCACATTTGACTAATTTGTCTGTGGTCATGTGACGAATTGATTCTGGGAAGTGGAGAGCTTCCTGCTGAAGATGTGCTTGTGGAGGAGGATTTCTGTCATCTTAACTAATGCAGAAATTATTCTGACACATTTCTTTACATTAAGTAAACGTTTACGATGCAACTCTCGCGTGTGAAAACATCTGCCTGTATGTGCTTGAGGTCTACTTCAGGCTGCTTCAGAAGAGGATTGCACATTGAAAGAAGAACCTCTATATCATGAATGATAAATGTAGATGTTGCTTTAAAATTGTACCTGTAGCCGCGGAAAATAAAATCCGCTGTCAATGGCTCTCCGATGCTGCCCCCGTTGGCAAATTTCAGCCAAGTGTAAAGTGTTACTTTAATATTCATAATACACTCCCTGTACAAAAATAGCCTACTTCCTGCAGAGAGGAAGACAGACTGCTTTTGAAATGGAGCTGGTTAGATATTCCTTTCTGAGACTTGTGCTGGAGGGAAACGTGTTTGGGATGCTGAGCTAGCTGTGTGGGAAGGCCCCCGCACCAATGAGATTAATTCCCACCCGTGAATTAGGGGGGCGATCCAGAGATGGAGGTTTTACCTGGACCAGAATGATCACTGTGATTTGCCGGCACTGCTCCCACACAGACGTGAACAGTGGCCCTGGGGAGGGGAGTACACTCTGTTAGGAAAAAAAAAAGTTTTCAATTTTGGCTTTGTTTTAAATAAGCATTAGTTGCGATGCATTTAGTGAGATCCCATCATGTCAGAGGGCCGTGATGCGATATCCAGTGTGTGAGTTCTCAGTGTGTTCACAAAAGTAGAAGAATCGGTGAATGGGGGGTGGATGGGAGTAGGGGAGTGTGGGGGGGTGGCAGCCGTAACAAAAAGTGGGGCCTGAGAGCCCCCATAGGTCCGAGAATGGGGCGCCGAGGACGGCCATTATGGAGGCACTGAACAGATTAATTGTTTAAGGGGCCCAAGTCAATTCAATGTAAAGCCTAAAAGGATACATTTCATACATTCTGCAGTTTGAGAGAGGGACCCGCTGTTCTGTACCTAAAGATCTCATTCTGTAAACCCTACACAGCATTCACAAAGAAAACCGCTACTGACACACTCTCATGTCCTTTCAGAGCTTGTTTTTTCATTAGAGAACGTACAGAATACTTGGCAAAGTTCTGCCTAAATTAAAAGGGTGTATTCCGCATTTCAGGAGCGCATTTGTTAGTTTGTGGTGAAAGACATACAGTAACGGCATGAGTGGAAATGCAAATATCAACGAAAAGCTGACTTCAGTTACGTGATACTAATGGGCACCGTGTAAATTTCTCATACTCAGCACAGTTTGTGTCTGTCTGCAGTGCTTGGTTTCTCGTGTGCTGGTATGGTTGGTCTCAGTCTGCCAGCTGTGAATCCATAAGTCAGCAGTCACGCTCCAAAACACTGCCATAACAGCAGGCTGGGACAGCTCCACCGCACTGGGCGGGGCCTGATTGGTCACATGGCCACACGTCAGTCACGTATGCTTTAGGGTGGAAAACAAATCTTCCAACATGATCAGTAGAAAATGCCAATGTCGAAGTCGAGAGTTGGCGTATGGCCTCTGGCAAAGTACATCGTGTGTTCCTCCATGCACTGACACCAGCGTCAAACACGTGCACTAACCAACGCCTGCTTAACTTTATTAACTTAGCGGATCTTCAGTGCGCTCTTCGCTACTAAATACGGGAGTGTTTCAGGGGGAGTGACATCCCCCATCGGCCAAGACATGACAAGACATGGGGGCAGTATGTGGCTCAGCAGGTTAGGCGTTGTGCCTGTCATCAGAAGGTCAATTCCCAGGGTTGGCAGAGTGATGTCAGTGCTGGGCTCTTGAGGGAGGCCTTGTGACCAAGAAACTATCTGACCTGCTTTCTCAGGGGATCTGTCTGAAAGCAAGATACAGACATAGGGATGTAGGGAGGTTTTAGTTCACTAACTACTGCCTTAAAATGCTGGCACTACTTCCTGGAATAATTACATCCCAGAATATTGAATACAGCTATAACAAACAAGCAGGAAAACAAACAAATAAATAAACACAGAAGGTCAGTTCAACTGAGAAAGTAGTGATGCACCAAATAATGCATGGAACGAGCAGCTGTTTCTGGGGAATGAGAAAGACAACATCTGACTCGAGTTGTCTGTGAGCTGACTCTGTGTGTCAGTTGACTTTCTGCATTACTTAGAGTGAAACGCGCCTTCCCTGTGGCTGAAGGTCTGCGTGAGCCTGACCCCTCCATGCCACGCTTTCTCCACTCCTCCTCCCGTCTCACCCTCCAGACCGCCCACCTGCTTCTGCTCTCTTTCACAGAGGCCTTGGCAGACGTCTTCGTCCCCCATCCTTCTTTGCCCCCATCCATCCCACCCCCATCCTTCTTTCTGCTGGTCCTATATATAGGCATGTTTCCCCGGGTCAAAGGCCAGCCGCTGTGTGGCTCTGTCGCCCCGTGCTTAGAAATGCACACCAACTCATGCATTTACAAATGAACAACTTCACGAAAAATATACAAGCAAAGAAATGCATGTCCCAAGTCGATCTATGTATGTGGCTCTCTAGACTGAACTGACATACTGTTTCACATGCACAACAAAATTAACAAAAGTAAATGCCAGTCTTCCCACAAATCCCCCATGCTATATAAAAACTTAAACACTCACTTGTTACAGATTACAGATTGTTTGTTTTATCATGTTTTCGTTCAATAATTTCAAAGCATGACTTACAATAATAAGTTACATTCATTTATTTTAGACAACCATGATATGACAGAAAATACTGCACTTAGTACTTCTCTGCTTTGAATGACCTTTTTAGTCTTTTTCCCCCTCCCAGACACTAGCCTGCTAGTCTGAGTCTCCATCTGCAATAAATCCATACTAAAAACTGATAGGCGGCCCCCCAGTTCATGTCCCGGCAAACAGTACCATGTCTTCACACTGCAGATCACATGACAGTGCTGCATATCTCAACCCCAACTGCAGAAGCTAACATATCCCACACTCCGATCTGACCTATGGCACCCGCCCTGCTCACAGACAGGCCTTAAACTCCCTTAGCCCTCAGAGAGACTCACTTACTGCTTTCTTGTCATCCTGCAATAAAGTCAGGTCTATTTTCTCAGTTTTATCTATTTGCTCATGTATCCTAAATTGCAGGTCATTGTTTCGTAATGTGCCAATTTGCTGCATATCACCAGAGCAGATACTGCCACTTTAAATATGCAAATGTTTGCTTTTAGTACAGCATGTCCCAATATGTAGCTATAGTAGAATTCCTGAAGTAAGTGCTTTTAGTTTTTTTGCGTTTCAAATTAAAGCACACTCATATGGACCAGAACAATTACTGCACATGAGCTTGGTTCCAAAAAACTTTACTATAATTACCTTAATAGTGTACAAAGAATTTAACTGAGTGCCTTTGGTCCTGCTAAATGTAAAAACATGAGAGAAATGACTGGGATGTCATCATAAACATTGCACCAACAAAGAGAAAACAATTGTCATTTATTCAGTGTTAGCTAGAACAAATAATGAAAATTGGTACAACAAAACAAGGAAACAAGACTATGCACTGCATTAATTGCATCAAACAGTCTTCATTTTGCTTTTTGTGGTATTTTAACTCACCCCATGAATTTAGATTTTGCATTAAGTACTGTGAAGTACTGTCATATGTTATACCTGAAAATTGAAGGGAGTCTATGTCATGGAGCGGGAAATTTTCAGCATGAAAATGCCAATGTTAAAACGTTATGGGTACAAATTCTGAGATACCATGTTCAATCACGTTCCGCCACGTGTTCCCGAACGTCACCTTCAGAAATGGAACCGGACCGCTGGTTATCAGCTAAAAAAAGGTCTGTCTTATGCAGTAAATCACATGCACCTTAAAATCCAGTGCAGTTATTTTCTATAAGTTCAACATCAAGACATGTCCACATGGTCGTATTGAAATTGAACAAGGCGTATAGCCTTTTAATCTGATTTTATGTTGCAGATATGAACAGTAATAAAATCATCCCACAAGATGTAGGGAAAACATATTACTTCAGAATTTAATTTGCTTTGTATGAACATTGCATAAAACAGTTCATGGTGGAATGCTGCTGAAATATTTACAGTCTCCTGCTGGGATATTTGAAAATAATCACATAATCGCCAATCTGCTGTCATCAACAGAATCCTTATAGCCATCTACCATTAAATGCCAGATGCATACAGATTTTATTCTAAAGAAGAAACAGAAAGCAGAGAACACTGGTCAAGGTGTTTGTTAATGTTTTTCTGGGTACAAAGATCTTGTTCATTTGGAGGTGAATGGAGGAGTTAAACATTCTAAAATATTTAACGCACACACACATATTTTCACTAGATACCCATCTATGCCATTTTATTCCTACAGTTTATCCATCCATCCATCCATCTAAATATAAGGTCATGGTGATCCTGCAGTCTATCTAGAAAGCATATGGCACACAATGTGGTTGGCTTCACTGCAGGACACACGCTCACACAAAACAATGTTCATCAAAGTGTAAGTTCCTGGAAACTAGAACAAACCTCATGCAAATGCTGGCAGAACATGGAAACTCAAACATGCAAAGCCAGGGATGACAATCAAACCTACAACCACTGAGCCACCCCGTGAGCGGTATGTAATATTATAAGCATCGTGGCATGCTTCAGAAACGTTATCGAAATATCACACCACAGCATTCGTGCTATTTAAAAAATGCTACTTACGCAATAAATGCTAACCCACGACCCTGACCAGGAAAAGAGATTAGTAGCTGGATGGATATTAAATAACATTTCAGTAATAATTGTGCATTCACTTACTCATTCTTCAAAGCTGAAGGGCAGCACATGCTGTTTTCTGTGCTGCAGTGTGTTTCAAGGGCTTATTTCTTACCCACAACTGCTTAAATTTCCATTAAACAGCCTGGAGAGTAAAGCTGCCCATGCCTTTCTGCAGGGTGTCCCCTCCATAATTAGGCCACCCACATCCTTGGATAGTGACTTCTATAGGAATGCTACATATGCTACATCGGATACTGCCGGAAAAAGAATACAGGTCCCTTCTGACCTGTACATCTGCCATTAAAGGTAAACCTGGAAAACCATACTGGCCATATAATGCTGCTGTTCTTATTCCAAAACATGTTATAATTTTACTAAATACCATACAGAATATGCATGAAGTCAATGATTTCCGACAAATAACCAGTGCTTAGTTTCAAAGAGCATCACTTTCTACATGTTAGCTAATATAGAAAAACAATTTAGTCTTTCATTTCCACATCATAAAGAGCTGGATTCTTCAAGGAGTATACTGCCTAGTTGATGGAATTTCTTTTTCTTGGAATTCCCTAAAAATCCAATTATGCATGATGGTTTAAATGTGATTAAAAAAAAAACTATGACCTAAATTCAAGGAACCATACATTCAATATTACTTTTATCCTCTGGAGGATGTTGAAAATTAAAAGCACAGAAAATTCCCTGTCTAGGTGTACAACTGATGTAATTTTACATGAAGTGGTGACATTACTTTTTGCATTCAGTGAAAGATCCTTGTGTTCTAGTTCCTGGAAGAATGAACCTTCTAAGTAGTGAGAATTCTCGCTGTAACATGTATTTAATCTCCCAGCTAAAGGTAGGATATCCTAAGGCAAGGATGGCTTCTATTAGATAATTTGAAATGTTTGCTGGACCCTGTAGAAGCAACTAAAGTGTTTACTGCTTCTCGATGATGGAAAACAATGCTTCTGGCACTTTACATAGACACAAGACAGACGCAGGACTCCCTCACTCCTGCCTTCAAATCCTCACCCCACTTTATGGGCATGTTCTCCCCATTTTCCAGAATGTTCCTCCTGTGTACGAGTGTGTGTGTGTGTCTTGTGTTGGACTGACATCCTGTCCAAGGCATATTCAACCCCTGTGTCCTGGGCTGCCTAAGATACAAAGTTAAAGAAAATGCTGATCCTTTTTACAAAACAGGATAGCTTGCTAGTAGATATACATGACATTAGCCAGTTAAATAATGTATATGAACAAAATAATATGCATGGTGAATTGTGGAAGAACTTGTGGAAACATTTTTAATTAATAATACTCTCTCCTGGGGAGGTGTGGTGGCACAGTTGTAGCCTCACACCTCTGAGACCAGCGTTTGAGTCTCCGCCCTGGCTCCATGTGTGCTATGTCTGCATGTTGTTGTGAGGTTATATCTGGGTTCTCTAATTTCCCCCCACAGTCAAAAAACTAAGGTGAATTAGAGTTGCCAAATTGTGAGTGTGCCCTATGACAGGCTATGCCTTGTACCCATGGGCTCCAGACCCCCTGTAACCCTGAACAGGACAAGAGGGTACAGAAAGCAGATAGATGGAAAATCTTAATTGCTAGATGCAGAGATGCATAATGTTGTTTAGGACCTGCCAAAAGGATTAAGCTTGAGTGGATAAATCACCCATGTCTCAACGGTCTTTCCTGGTCAGGATGGTAGGAGCGCTAAAGCCCATGCCAGGCAGCAGAGGGCCCATGCTGGATAGAATGCTTGACCCTAGCAGGACGCACACGCACAATCATTACTCTACAGACAATTTAGAGACACCTATCCTAAATGCATGTTGTTGGATTGTAGGGGGAAATCCACAATATATGGGGAGAACATGCAAACTCCAGATACAGACCACAGCTAGGATTAAAACCATCAACCCTAGAAGTGTGAGACCTTCCCAGTCTCCCACCACACTGGCCATTTGAAAAGATAATGCCTGACAAAAACATTGAAGAGCTGAAGCGACTTACCTGCATTAATGAATAGTCTCATGCACTAGGTTTTCCTTTAATGGATTATATGCTAGCTCAACCAATTGTAAAATATTGTTTTGGTGAGGGATTTGGTTTGGAATATATGCTCAGTATCCTGTTGAACCTGAACCACGCAATATTATAAGCAACTAGCCCAAAATGTATTAGCTGCACAACCTATTTGACAATGCAGCGATAATATAATTATCTAAAGTGAATTTAAATGCTGTCAATGCCACTCCAGATGTCTCTTCAAAAACAGAAGTGGGTCTAACAGAACTGGGGTTTTACTTCCAGGTTCCAAACTACAGCACGTTTGCCACATTACAACTTTCCTGTTGATCTAAATGTCTCTGCATGGGTCCAGTCTAGGTAAACTGCCTGCAGTTGCACCTGCCCTTTACCTGCCTATGTTAGTAAGGAAATTCAATGCATTTCATTTCCATCGTTCTGGTATACAGCAAAATCTATTTATTAAGTACTTTACCCGCAACATTGTTTATAAACCAAGCCAAATTAGAGTCAAAACCGCAAACTTAGAAACTCTGTGAGTAAATAAGATCTTCAGCGATAAATTTTCTAAATATGTTATTTCCGTAAGTTTTATTATATATATATATTTTTTTACACACACTAGAGTAGCTCGGAGCGTGATCACATAAGAACATACATCGGAACATCGTGTTTCTAACAAAGGTTCCCAATTATGGGCGGGGCTTTGTGCGACTCGGGCGGGGCGCCTGCGTGGTTTGATGATGACGCACTTTGATTGACGCGTGCACAGGCCCGCTAGTGTCTTTCTGGGAGCTCTGAGCAGAGCCTCGCGCAGACGACGTTCACTCGGGCGTTGTAGCGTGGAAGAGGGTGTCTCTCGGCCGGATCGCTGAATCTCGTTTTTATTGTTTTAACCGAACGTCTTTTATTTTATTTAAAGGTCCTCGGCTCAGTTCTGTTTCGCGGCACTTCTCAGAGCGAAGACTTGAAACCTTTCGCTGCGGCTGGAGGTCTTCGGCGTTTGGCTAAAGTATTCTGAGGGGAAAAAAGGAAACATTCCGTCGGTCCTGCTGGGCCCCTCTCATGCCAGTGAGTTACGGACCGACCTGGGCTTGCTGTTGCGGCCATTATTTTCCACTTGCATAATTTGTAGTAGTTTTGTACCCATTCACTGGGGAATACCTAGCTAACATACAGCCTAATAAATAAGTCTGAAGTAACTGGCGATGTATTGTGAGCCGGAACTCGTCAGCCCCAGTCTTTCCTAGCTAGCCAACATGCAGTGTAATGGGACTGCCGCGAAGTACCAGATAACTGGTAAGCCATCTGCGCGAAGATTCCGAATAAGCAGTGCAGCAATTTACTTTTGGTTCGTGTTTGTCCGCGCTGAATATCGGTAGCTGCTCCCTTTGAGTGTAATACCTGGCTAGCTTGCCGGCTAACTCTGCTCTTTCAAAACTCGCTTTCTGTAGCGTGGCATTAGCTAACGCGGCAACAATGGACAAACTGTGTTAAGGAATGGTTAGGAAGTAATGGCTAACTGGATGCGTCTTGGGATAGTCTAAGGTGCTGAATACGTGTGTTGTTTGAAATGTACGGGTTTCGTACCATGTGCTGTACCCATGCAGCCCAGTGGTAGTGCTCAGTCGGCTTATGGTGGCGCCTGGTGACGGTGCCTCCTATCGCTTTCATTCTTGGTTGTTAGGCGATCTAGTAGACGGCAATTTACTAACCCTCAGTGAATGGTTAGCTGGTTGCATCTTTACTTAACCGATGCATCAGTGTGAGTAGCCCGTCCAATTGCATCGAGAGTCCCTGGGCAGCATTGTTTTCTCGACTTAACATAACCGATGTGGTCTTTAAAGCGAAAGCTGGTGAAGTTGAGTTTGGATGCGGTCTGTAAAGCTGGACGGTAAATGCTGACATGTTCCCGATGGGCTTCGCTATTTTTAACTTGCGACATGGTCACGGAAGGAAACGGCAACAGCTTCGGTGATGAAGTGGACTGGTCAGCTGTCCCTAAGCGGACACTGGGTCTGATTTGTAACCGTATGGTACTTTTTTATGCGTCAGTTGCATCTGGATATCAGGCTTATCGCGACTTGCTTTGCATACTGGATTTAGGTTTTACTTGTTTACTGGTTGTCCTCTTTAATTTGACTAGCCGTTTGCTGGTCTATCAGTGCAGTTCAAGCATTCAGGCAGATTTAAGTTTTACTGTGTAGCTGTTGAGCAGTTGACAAGTTTTTGGATCATGCTGAATTTAATGTTAAATTCGTTGAAAACATAATAGGACGAGGACCAACTGGAAAGGTTATCCCTTTAGCTGAGCTTTTTAACGGCTATAGTGGTGACTTGACCTGTGCTTATTTTCAGAAATTAGAATAGCAGGTCCACTAATACCGCTGGTGTCAATTTTGCGATTTGGAGCCTTTCTTACACAGCCGTCTTTACGCTATACTTTAGATAACCAAGAATAGGGAACTAGATTTTTTTACTTCCTGGTGAATTTTTATGGGGTGGGCCCTGTTCACTTATACATTGTTTTAATTCAAATGTTACAGTCTTGCACAGAGGGAGTGCGTTTCATCGTATATCTTAACTTTCTGTTTTTCCCGTATATTTCTGAACTACAAAGCCGACAGCTGTTCTTAGTTGCCGAACATTTCTGCTGAGAAGCAGACGAACGTTTTCAATATTGCGAGTTAATGTAACACATTTTGCGCGTATTTAAAGAGTGTTTAGTTGTGAGAGCCTAAACCTCAAAAAGACTCACGGAATGAAGATTGAACTGTAGCCGATAGAACATTCCAGACATCCGCCTATGAAGGAGTGATGCGGACAGTCACTACCTCGGAAGATCACTCGTCACTTAAATTGAGCAATGTGCCGTAGATGCTTTTTGTTGTCTTTTTCAGGTGGGGAACATCATCTCTGGACTGCAACCGTGAGTGCATCAGACAGATGGGCCCACTATGTGAGAAGCACCACAAAGGTGCACATGCTAACAGAACTTTGTCAATAACTCAGACTCCCAATACCTGAAGAAATGAAGACTCTTCCAAGTAAGGTCTAAAAAACTGCAGAGGATTTCTGAACTAGAGAAATCTTTTTGCGTGAAAATATTTCTCCATTTGTCATATCTGCAAAAACGAGGACTTGTTCTTTCTGGTGCAAAAAACTGAATGATCAAGATGAGTGCAGAAGGATACCAGTACAAAGCGCTTTATGACTATAAAAAGGAGAGGGATGAGGACATTGACCTGCATGTTGGGGATGTATTAATCGTTAGCAAAGGTGCACTTTTAGCCCTGGGCTACAGTGATGGCTTTGAAGAAAGGCCTCAGGAGATCGGCTGGCTCCCCGGTTTCAATGAAACGACCCAGGAAAAGGGCGATTTCCCAGGGACATATGTCGAGTACATTGGGAAGAAGAGAATCTCTCCCCCCACACCTAAGCCAAGGCCACCCAGACCCTTGCCTATGGCCCCAGGCCCAGCCAAGGTGGACACGGATGTTGAGCAGGGTGAGTACGACTGCACCATTGGCTGAAATGCCTTTTCGCCCTACTGAACTGCACATACTTTAAGTAGCAAAAGGAAACTGACCACATTCCTTTCTGAACAAATACTTGGCCTCGGTCGGGCAACTCTGGCCATTTATCCAAATCGTTTTTACACCAAGCAATAGAGGGCAATGATGAATTTGGCGCAGCTGTTTGGAAATCGTCGCATCAGACATGCATTAATGCACATTCTTTCCCATATGGTTGCGACATCAGTAGCCGAAGCACATTTATCTTGTATGCCATTAAAGTTCTTTAAGGTGCTGTGTTCAAATGACTATTTTATTCTGTTTACAGAGAAAGCCAAAGTAAGATTTAAGATCTTGAGTAATTGCCCAGCAGCTGACTAAGTTATCTAAGTTCACTTGGATAATTTTATCTAAGTTACGCTTCAGGTATGTTACTGCACAGCATGCAATAGACCCAAGTCATGTTGCGTATGTACACTTCTACGTGATGACTCTTAGTGGTCAGTTGTTGGATTCCTGGAAGCTCTGTTACTACTGAAAGTCTTAAGATGAACGTGAAGGAAACTAGCATAGAATGGTGAACATATTTCTTTCAGCTGCTCTCGTCTAGTTGTTGTCCTGGTACAGCATAATCGTATACAACCATTCTGCTATACAATGCCATTGCACCCCCCCCCCCCCCAGTTTGTTTGGAAATATAACCTTGAGTTCTTGTGAGGCAGGGGGTGCACATAATGGATGCACCAAGAGATGTCGGCTTTGCAGTGTGTTGCACGGGGGGAGCATCCAAATTCATACGAAATGGGTGCAAAAATTAGAGGCGGTTTTGAGTAACCCTGGAATGTATCAATAATGCTGTTCTGTCGAATGATGTAGCCGAAGATTGTTTGGTATTGAATAGGCTTATTGACAGTCTAGCTTGTTTAAAAGTTGTTGAACTATTTTTTTTGGTTTATTTTGTCTGGGTAAATACATCAAATAGATGTTCATATGATGTATGACAAAAGTCTATAAGTCTAGAATTTTGATAAGTCTACGGTTTTCTCTATGTTTAGGAATTGTATGGCTTTTTGCATTTGGGTTCCTTTCCTTAAAATTCCTTATTCCTGTCATGCAGTTGTAGTTTGTATGAGCCCATTGTGAATTGAGGTCAGTCCTCTAATAGCGGCTGAACCTGCCAATGGTAACAACTGTTAGAGTGACAGGGTTTAATTTGGAAATTCATGTCCATTGCTTTATGAATCCTTTAGGATTCTTCATACAAGTTTTAGACATGCTTTTATAAGGATTAATCTAGCTATCCAGGTAGTAACATCATTAACTTTTGCTAATAGACAAGACCCATTAAATTGAAATGACTCATCCTGCTGGAGCTCAGCCGGGAATATTTGTGTGACAACTAAAGGAGGGTGAAGGTAGTAGGGCATGACAAAATGTACAGTGACGAGAGTCTTGGTTTCTTCATGCATGTGTGACGAGCACTTTGTGCCTGTGGTAGAATTTTAGCTTGCCTGCATGTGTATGAGTGGTAATTCAGACCTCGACCTGGGTTCTTTGTTGTGGTTTCTCTCCAGTTGGTTTGTACCCATCCTAAAAATTTGAAAGGCTGTATGATATGGCTACAACGCACTTAACTGGTTAACATTCAGCTGGAATGGGAGACAATGCATATAGCACTGTTCCGGGCTACCTCATTGTAGTTTGAACATGCATGGTACCAGCCTGATGTATTACTGAGTCCACTGTTCGTTCATATAGACTGAAAGAGCCATTTTGCTTTGGGTGCAAAGGAATTCCACATTTAATAATGCTTTTGCTGCTTGGAATTCTTTTGTAAAACATGCATAAGCAGCTTTAATAGCTGTAATTTAATTTCTTTGACAATTCTTAATAGCTGATTTTGCTACTCCACGAAGGATGGGTGTTATACGGGGGGTGAAACTTACAAGATTAGATGTGTCTGGTTGTCTGATGCTGTGAAATGCCCATGAAGACAATAGGCAGAGTGTTTCTCTGTGCAAGCAGGACACCCATGCTCTTTCAGTGGTCTCTTGGACCACCCTCTGAGTGGTGACACAGCAGAATGTTAGACCTTTTCCTCCCATTCTGTTTACTTTGTGAATTTTTCCCAAAACAGTGTTTCTGTAAAGAGTCTTTCTGCACAAACTTAAAGCACGACCGCAGGTTTTACTAACAGTGTTAGATGCTTTTTTTGGGGGGGCGGGGGCTCAAAACTGCACGGTTTAGTAAGTGGAGTAGCAGAGCACATAACTATATCTAATCCTAAGTCGTCCTAGTAATGCAACATTAATTAACATGAAGTAATGGCATCAAGTAACCATACCCCTACCTGACAAAAATATAGGTTTTGCTGGCTTGTTAATGAAATGAGTTAGCTGTTCCATATATTGCTGTACCATTAAGGAAAACCGGATTTATACCCAAATGAAAGTCAGCAAGTCTCCAAGTGCCTGTACATTTTGTACTTTCTCAAGATATCAAGCCTTTGAATGATGGCAGTTTATGCATGATGAGTCTCCTTGATGCCAACAAGGACACAAGCCAGTGCTCAACATGCACATTATTTCACAGAACCAGATAACTGTCTAGAAAAGCAGTCTAGCGTTCTGTAAAGTTGTTCATATTGAAGTGTGTTAGACAATTGTTTAGTAGGATTTTGCAAGCGTTGTCTGCCTTCTGTCTGGTTTTTAAGAGCATTAAATTTATCCAGTTAGTGGGGACTATTAAAGTGAATGCGGTCATGACATGGGTTTCAAAAAAGAACTGCAGTCATCAGATTAACTTAGCAGTATCATTTCAGTCCTATGTGATATTTGGACATTTAAGCAAAGGTTAAAGTTCTATAAGGAGTGGAGGGAGGCACCATCTTTGTCATACAGAATGAGCACATTTTGATCCAATTTGACATCTGTTCTCAAAGTGACTGTTTCCATATGGCATGGTTTAAATGGGTTTTTTATTGTTTTAAGCCAGCATTTATTTCGCATGCATGGTATAGCAGGAATGGCCCATCTTCTAGTTTTACTGGTAAGGGAAAATTCTGGGAGCATTTTCTGGAGGGGGTACTTAACTGAAGCTGGAGTGGGCTGGGAAGCTCGTACATGGCGGAACTGGGCCCAGAGTATGTGTGAGCGCAGCTTTGGGATAAGAAAGGAGCCCATGTTCCCTCCAGTGGGGCCCAGAGCTGGGGCTTACTGCTGAATTCCTGTTGCTTCAGAGAGCCTGTGATTTATTGCCAGCCTCTGAAGGATCTGGCAGATCCTCTCTTTCTCCTCTTCTCTCTCTATCCCCCCTTCCTCCAGCATTTTTGAATGTTTTGATAATGTTTCTTGGGTCGGCTTGAGGAAGGGAGGTGGGGTAGGGGGTGGTGGGGTGGAGAGCCACAGGGGTTTGACTTCAGAGCAGCAGATGTGAAAGATGGGTACGGATTCAACAGGGTTCTGGGTTTCAGCATGTTTGCAGGCCTCATTGGAGATTTGTAAAAGCCATAGTCATGACTTGTACCTCCCCCTCATTCACTTCACAAAAAAGGATTCACCGCAGATGGTTAGATGGGCAGATGGGTATGGGCACGTGGTCTTATTTAGAAAATTTGCAAAAAGAGGGCCATATATTGTTTAATTTGCTTTGTATTTGTCCTAGTAACAAAGCAAAGGAATGATAAGCTGCTTCAGTCAAACTGCATTTTACTTCTCATGTAAAATAAAATGCATGGTTGGCAACTTTGGTCAGCTGCATGGAGTGAGATTTTCTGTTCTCTGTTATGCATGCACATTTACGAGAAGTGTTTGCGAACTGCCGTAATGTTTTTGATGCAGCTAATTTTAAGTTCAGAATGGAATATAGATTTGTCGTAAGATTCCTCGCGTGCGAGTCTGGAAGATTTTGCAACCAAACACATACATTTTTTTGTTTCATCTGAATTGATTTGTATGGAAAATAACAGTATACAGTTGTTAGAAAGCGGAAACTTCGACCAACATGAAATCACCAATAAACGGCTTCTATTTATTCAACATTTGATAAAATGGATACTACGTTAAAAAATTTCCAGCTTTATGGTTTCAGGACAGAACAGCCACTCTTATGAACATTATGGTTTTTTGAGTGTTATTAGTGTTAATGACAGCAGCTAGCAACACAATACCGCAAACAAAAGGGCTGCATACACCGAAGTAGTTCTTGTTTGTTCATTGGCGTGGGAAAAGGCGGTTCTATTGTTATTAGGAGGGTAACAAGCGTCACCTGCAAGATCGCTATTTTTCTTTTTGCTGCAATTGTTTTCATTACTTTATTTAACTTGACACATCACATCTTTAAATTCTCATCCTTGCATTAGAAAATAGACCAGTTAATACTGATGGCATCTCATGCTGCGTCATTTGTTTTAAAATTACTACACACTGAATATTGAACTGAAGCTTGACATGAAAAAATTAAATAGCAAATCAAATTGTAATCGCAATTTCTGTCAGATAAATCAAGATTCGATATTTTCCCCAAATTGTGCAGCCCTACCTAGCAGCTGAAGCAGGGAGGAAAAAATATGCTTGAACGCGGCCTCCCATAATGATTATACTGTATGACTGAGCTGCCCTGAGGTGTGCATCAGTTTACATTGACGTCTGCATGTAGCAGTGCCAGCCTTTGTCGACACCGATGTGGATTGTAATCTTCTGAACAGAAATATGGGCTGAGCCAATGGCACACCTCTTGCATTTAATTCCTGCCTGTGCGTTCTAGTGCAGATGATGCAAACCTTTAATCACACAAGCAAATGACACCATGCAGTGTGTTCTAATTTCAACCTTTCCAAAGGTCTTTGGTTCTTAATCCAGTGTAAACCCCTTTGTTGATGCAGGAATTTATCAATGTACATATCCAGCTTTGAGCAGTTCCACCATGACTGTGAGAGAAGTACCCCCTGTCACCCAAACTCCCCCCCATCTTTTTGTAAACATACTTTTGAAAATGAAGAGTTCTCTAAATGTGCATGTGGTTCAAATTCCATAGTGGTGTCATTAACTCAACTGTGGGTGTTCTGGGCCAGAAGTACACGCAGAGTCTTGCACTACAAACATTTGATCTTTTGTGTTTTTAAAAAAAAAAAATATTTTTAGAAGCGGCGGCTTTGGGCAAGGCTCTTGGTGTTTTGTGTCTGGGTACAGCTCAGATGGGCTGTAATGCCTCTCAGCCTGAATGCAACAGTTCCTTTTTAGTTTCTAATTTTGTTCAGTCATCTTAGACACTTTTTCGGTAGCAGAGTTTTTGTTTAATTACTTTCAACCACGTGGAATGAGTGTGATGGTGTGAGACTTATTGTACCTACTGGAAGAGCTGTGTTTCTTAAAAACATACCAAGAAAGTGCCCTTATTTTACATAAATGGGCTTAGTAAATGGATGGATGGTTAGGTGCAACCATGTTGCTGTTGGTCCTGTTGTAAGCTTTATATTCCTATACCTTTTTTGACCTGTAATAGAGAGAGCACTTTCAGGCAGAAGGTATTGGGCCGAGGGGTGGTTTGCATTTAGGCAGGCTTATTTTGTTGGCTGACACTGACAGTACATGCGAGCTTGTAAATCCACAATTTGATTTTCACAACATATTTAAGTGCTGGGCTCCTGCATTTGCCATGAAGTTGCCCAGACTTTCATACTCTTATTTATTGTGACAAATTGCCTCTGCTCACGCTCTACGCTCCAGCACGCACACGATGATGTGCCTCTCAGAGTACCTTGAGTTTGAGATAATGTCCCCTTCGATTTGCATTTGCTCTGAAAGATTTTATGCCATGGGTAAGCTGGGAGGACTGTTTGTGCTGAGCAGGCTGTCCCCCCCTCTTCCTCACCCTTGCTGTCATGAATCTGTACAATTGTGCTTAGTGCTGATCGTGGTAACTGGGGGCACAATGCGTGAGGACTTAAATGGCCGCTTTGAATTTGTTTGAATGGTGGCTTTTGTGAATATCCCTGCTGTGACTCCCGAACTGGTGGGGGGAATTAGGTCAGCAGACCTGTGTTTGAGAAATGATTTAACTGTGGAACGGTTCCTGGAACATGTTGGTTTGAGTGATGTCATAAAATTGTCATTTAGTTTTTAACGTGTTCTGTAAAATGTTAGTGGGAAATCCTTTTTCTCCCTGTTGTTGGTGTTTTTCATTGTTCCACGCTAAAAAAAAACACACTACAGCCCAGTCTGGTTATTTAATAATCATGAATTTTAGTTTACTGAAACATCCTTGCGTGATCTGTAATTTAATATAGGCATTAACGGGTGTGCATAACTAATAATTACTGGTATTTCACTCTACTTAGAAGAATATTGACTGAATTTGTGTAGCATCCAGGGAACATGCAATAATTTGAGCTAAATAAGGGTGGTCAACCTCCATCAAGCTGTTTGGGGTATAGAGCATTCTGGATGAATACCACATTATTTTAAGGGATCCACACCTGAAAAACATCTGCATTGTGGATGGAGGTTCTGAGGTTCTTTAATTGTTCATTTTAAGTTTAATTACTAAACGATGCCAAATTTCTGGACTGTAATTTCTGGAAGTTAGCTTTGTTGGTTCATGGCATTGATGGATTTGAAAGGGTTATAAGACTAATTCAGTTGGTATTTTAACGGAAATTTGACAATCTTCCTCCCTAGATATGTCTAAAGGAAATTGAATTCCTCATGAATACCTGGTCATACAAAGGGTATTTTGGATCCACTTCTTCCAGAAAGAACTTACAGCTCTTGTATGGGTGAACATATATCTTCTTTAGATTCACCGAGAATAACAGAAAAAGCAAGCCTCTTATCTGAAATACTAGTCTATGTCCTTCAAAAGCTGTAACAGGCCTTATTTTTGGCTTTACTTATCCTGCTGCTTTTACATGGGGACTCTCCACATTCTGAGTAAGCCAGTGATCGGAAACAATTTCAAATACTTTGAACAGCGATTTTGTTAAGGATTTGAACCAGCAAACCCCCCCCCCCCCATTAGGGAATTCTGAACCCTTTCACATACAGCACCCAATGACGGGAAGCTCTTTTAAAATGCTTTGCTCTGATAGCAGAGGACCTTTGAACAAGAGTGATTCAGTGCCTGTTCTTCTGATTGACTGTGAGAACTCGTGACTGATGGTCTGTGGCCAAGCTAAACACTCGCCTGCTGAGGGGTGCTCTTGGGTTGGACTCACGAAGGAATGCTGCGAATCCACTGTAGTGGTTTTGAAATTGCAATTTTATAAAACTGCACTGAGTAAGGAATCTGAAACTCATTTGGTGTGAAAGTAAAAGTTTTGGACTAAAATTCGTAGTCTGAAAAAGACCATAACGTCTTTCCTCTTTCGTTCCAGCAAATGCCCCCCTTTTTTATGAGCCTGCGTGCGTGAGAGTACACACATGCATTTTATTACTTGATTGCCTCAGGAGACTGAAGGCTGAATTGGCAAATCTTGCTCAGGGCAAAGCGTATCTGCTTGCTGGATTAGAAACATGTTGCAGGAGAATGCATTTCACATATGCCGAGGCACCAACAGGCGTAAAATAAGAGGTGATTTGATTTTAATGCTGTTTTGTGAAAGGTGTGTTGAAGTTCTTATACATAATAGCTTGGTGGATAAGGCTCCACTTGTTGCTTGGTAACCTTGTCCTTCCTGCTCGCCCCCCCCCCCCCTCCCTTTTTGGCTCGGAAGAATAGACCATGATCGCGCAGGCTGTGAGATTTCATCTCTCATGCTGAATCTGAGTTCAGGCTCCTTCTCGCATCAGCCAGGTGTCTCTAGCTTGATGGGTAGGACATTTTGAGGGTGTGTGATTTTTTTTCAAATTGTTTGTTGTCTTTCTTGAATAGATGTGAAAGTCCCAGATCTGCGTGTGGTACCAGATGAGGTATTTGCAGAAGAGTTCAGTATGGAGGAAATCATGATAATGACATGGTTGATGCGGGCCGGACCCCGCAATAGATGAGGCTTGCAGTGATGCAAATACACATGCCTGAGGGAGATTCAAAGCTGCAGCAATATGGATAAAATTAAATCAGTGCAGTAAAATAACAGTTCATAAACTTGAGAGATGCATCACTAAGTCAGTGGGTCAGTGAGTGGGTGCGCTTCAGTCAGATGTGTTCGGTTATTAATGAGTCCCGTCTACTAATGAGTACTGTATGGATTGCAGAGCTATTGAATTTTCCAGCACAGTGTAATTCTCAGCACTGAGTAAACCTAATTGAGAAAGCGGTCTGAATCCAAATGCTGATGTCTTTTTTTAGAGAAAAGGAGAATGGTATGAAAGCAAACAGGTTTCTTTTCTGTGTGCTGGAGTAGCATGGTATATTTTCACCACCTGAAGGGGGAGACATTGCCTCAGTTTGCTGACCAACTTGCTCGCAGCTCCTTAACATGAAAACCTGTGTTCTTCTTTCATTGTGAATCAAAACTGGCCGGTTTGCTCTTTTGTGCAGTTCCCTTGCTTACAGTGCATGTTTCACTTCTCTAAGCCAGTTGCTCCAGTGCATTTTTGAGTCTGTTTTAGGGAAGGGTGTAGTGTGTGTTTTTGTACAAGTGAATTGATAGATTTCATGGGTTTTTTGGTGTTAACGTTTTTTTCAGTACTGTAGGAGTGCCCCCACAGAATATATAATATACATGTAATTTATTGGGTGTGCAGTAATCCCAATGGAAAAGGGTGAGAGGTGCATCTATTTTGTGGTAACGTACTAGTATCACTCCCCATCCAGAAGTTTGGCTGGTTCAGGTGCACTGTCGACACTAAGATTTTCACATCAGTTTGTCTCATCTCAGCCTGCAGAGCCTTAAAGGCCTGATAAGTCACTTGTGAAAGGCTGCCAAACCTCAGGGTGCATTGCCTGTGTAGGCTTGCGTGTGAGGCCCTGTTTTTTTTTTTTTCTCCCGCTGTTGCTGGGGTAACAGTGATGTGTGGCTTTTCTTTTTTTCAATGAGACCTGGTGTCTGAGCCGTCTTATTGGTGGAGAGTGCTGCCACTGCAAAATGACTGGATGAATTTGAACCTATCCAGTCACGGATTTTCCCTAAAGCCATGACAACAGTTGTAGCAAACTTTAACGTTAGGAAATGTAGCAATGAGGCAAAGAGCCTTTAATTAATGTTTTCGTTTTCACATGGCTGTTGGTACCTTTTTTACCCTTCTACCCAAAAATATCTTTTGTAGAAGCTCTGGTGAGAGAGGCCTAAATCTTTAGGCAAGAATTGTAACTGACAATTCACCCAAATGCCTGTTCACTGACTCCACCTTTTCTGATCTTGAGCCTGTGGTATGGCTATTATGGGACTTTTTGTCTATCTGATCTCTTGTCATCACCTTAGCGTTTCGAAGAAAGCTGTTACTCAATCGTTCAGAACATTTCTGTCATTTTTTGGATGTCATTCAATCCAGCACTGCCAATGCCATGCGCTATCAGGTTGTTACTAAGAAGCAATTCGATCTGGCTTCACTCCGTGTGCCTCGAGTGTTGTTGGTTGGTGTAAATAAACACACCTTCCGGATTCTCTGTTTCCGAGAGCCCCACCAACTTGAATGGCTAATGATGCTGTGGGAGGATGCACACAGTTACTAGTGTGCTATTGGGGGTTTATAAAGTCATGGTACTGTTGGGTTCTGTCCCACAGCTCTGAGGAATCTAAACCAGAATTTTCAGTCTTTTTCTGTTCTTGCAAATTGTTCTTAAGACTAACTTAATTGTAGAATATCCCCCCAACAAATAATTTTGCCATCCAGTGGCAATTCCAGTAATCGTTGCCAGATGACGACAAATTTTCTCCTTGAGGACATTTTACAATGTGAAAAGCTGTCTAACTTAGTCTAGTGATAGTTCATCTGGATACAGTTCCCTGTTTGTGGTAATAGTGGGGTAGCAGCAGACATATTTAAGTGAATAGTTAAGCATGTTAAAAGAGCCTTTCCAAAAGTAATAATCAAAGGCTGAAACTGTAGATTTAAAAATGTATCTCTGATAATACTGTAATAAGTGAGATTTTCCTCCTGGCTTGCCTTAAGTGCAGGATCAGGAAGGGAGTACATTTAAAGCACATTTTAAACAGGGAGTTCATTCATCAACCCCCCCACCCAGACTGTTTAACACAGTGGCCTCCAGTTTTGGTTCTGAGAAAAAGGCCTTGACTAAATACCATCGGGCTGATCCAAATAAAGCAGCCAGCTAGCCCAGCTCCTTTCATGTCCACACCTGGGGTGCTTAGATCTGAGAGACCCAACCCCAGACATGCCAACCACTTAGTTATTAGTGGCTTGTTTGCTCGACACAACAGTCCGACTAACTCTTTTTGATTTGCTAGGCCTTGCATTGGTACCCTGGCCCTGGGAATACAGGCGCTACTACCTGAGGATTCTTTCAGAAGTTGCTTTTGAAAGACCTGTCCCAGATGCCTCAGTGTCTGTGAGGGCAGGCCACTAGCTGCCTATGTATGCTTGCCTCAGCTACCCTCAGAATGGTGATATGGCCTTTTCACCAACCTATAATCAGTTTGTATTGCCTCTGCATCGCTGGCATGCGGTTGAGAGTTTCTGTTCCTCCCCCTGCCCCCTTGCTCGGTGTTGCACACACGCAGTGGGAACAGGCCACATTCTCCACATGGCGCTAAGCCACTTGCACAGCTCTGCTGTGGGCAGGCAGTAGATTAAGGCGAGGCAGACGCAGCTGTGGTTAAGACGTCTGAAAGAGCAGACCCAAGACAGGACGTGGGCGTGCAGCCGGCTGCCCGGGGCCTCCATTGGGCCTGACTGGGCAAACAGAGGTGGGGTTCCAGCACATACTCACATCCCTCCTCTCCTCTGCATCTCTCCCCAGGCACCTTGCTGCAGGACCTGACGGAGCAGTTCACTCCCCCGCAGATGGCACCCTTCATGTTGGTGAAGATGCTGGAGGCCATCGAGAGAAAAGGTTAGTGTTGGGAGTTCTGGAGTTCCTGCTTCAAGCCAGTGCATTTAGATGTGCTCCATGTAGCTTTATGTGCATGAACGCACCATTAATCAATTAGCATCTTGTGGTGTTTCTAGGTTTGGAGAGTCCTACCCTTTACAGGACATTTATGGCCGGCAATGGGCTGGACGTCAGGCAGTGTTTTGAAAGCGGTAAGTGACTGTGTAGAGCCAGGGTGACCCTCAGCCTTTGTCATCAGGGGGTGTTCTTAGTGGGGCTGAGGTCTGGTATGTGTTTTCGCTGTTGCTGGGACACTTGCAGAGACGTGCCCATTGTCACCACCCCAGATTCCCCTGCTGCTGAGCTGGAGCAGCTGGACCTGCAGACCCTGTGTGACGGCCTCCGGAGGTACCTGCTCGACCTGCCCCACCCCATCATCCCGGCAGCAGTCTGCAGCGACATGGTGCATATTGCTCAAGGTGAGGTGGAGAGACCGAACCTACAGTGGGGATGTGGACATAGTTGGTCACTTGCTTTGGCTTCTCTTCTGTGGATGCTGCAGTATGATCAGGCGGCCACAGGAGGGCCTCGGTGCCTGTGCAGGCAGCTCTGACAGTGGGGGACGCATCATGCTGACTGTGCATTCTGTGCCTGTGTTCCTGGAAAAGAAGCACAGCTGCAATGGCCACCCCTCACTGTCCCCCAGACAGCACCTGCCATTCCCGGCCTCCCTTTCTGGGAGCTCAGGCTTCCCTGTTAGGGTTCTAGCACAACAGGTCGGGCTGCTCGTGTTCCAACATGTTCCTTCTCTTCACATTCAAATGTGCAATCAGATGAAAGTTAAACAGCCCCACGAGTTACATAACTAAACTGGTATGAGGGGGTGGGGGGGGGCTCATAAAGGGCCGTTTGCATACACGTTTCCAAGTTCCGATTAGCTCCTGCCAAGCTGGGGCTCTGGGGTGCCTCTGCTGATATCAGAAGTTAATTATTAGCAGGGACTTGTGGTGCCCTGATCACCACCAGTTTGGACATCCAG
>JABFEB020000113.1:2315123-2334175 GCA_019775895.2 Stomatorhinus ivindoensis
ACCAGACTCTTACAGATTTCAAATGTAGACTAAAGACCAACCTTTTTAAACAGTATTTGAGTGATCCATAGTTCCATCATTGCACTTGAATAAATCAATTCCCTTCACTAGAAAAATATGCACCTTCTTTGTGCTTTTCCCCTTCTTTTTCAGTCCTGAGATTTGTGTAGGATTTTATGAATGGTGCCTGCAGATACCTTGCTGTAGTTCTCCTGCCATGACAAGTCCTCCCATTGACTTTCCTGTCCTTAGTGTGGAGTCCATGGTGTTCTGTTTGCTCACTTTCAAAAAAAACCCTACCAAAGCTATGAATGACATTTGAAGATGTTTCAAGAGAATGAGCTCATGAAACAGCCTGGCTGAAGCAGTGTTTGTATGATGTGGCACCTTTTAATAGGAAAGGTTGGTTTCGGCAACGGAACCAGGACTGTGACGTAAGTTTATTACACACTCCGTGGGGACTTTTCAGTGTGATCTATGTAAGCGTTGGGTCACTTATGTGCAAATATGCAGTTCAAGCGTTACTTGTTGCAGCAGCAGAGATGTCATGGGGGTCCATTGCTTGTATGTTCTGTTTTTTGCGCTGATTTTGACTTTAAGCTCAAAACTTGCCCTTGCATCTTCGAGAAGGTGAACGGGTTCGTCGGAACCTCTTTGTTCAGCTTTGCCGGCCTCTCTGGTGGACGTAAATGCATGCTGCCAAACATAGTCTCACTGGCATAATATTAGCCTCTGGAAGCAGCCTCAACAGTGACACGAGTCGGGCGACCACAGCAGCGGGCAGAATAATGGCCTGTGTGTATGTGTGTTTTTACAACCCTGCTCTGCTCTGCCCGCTGGCTTTTTTAAAGGTTTTATTACCTGTTAGGGCCTGTTTATACTTGCTCCTGGCATGGGGCAGCCTCAGCTGTCAGTAGTTCACACCTGCAGGAGCGAGTGGGGGGGGTTGAGGGGGTGGTGGCGGCAGGGCGGACCAGCCTGGCCCACTGGTCTCAGTTCTGTGAGGTGAGCCCAGCCACAAGGAGAGCTTTGATACTCTAATGTACTGAACTAGCCCTAGTTCCTTCCTGTGCCTGGCAGGTTGGTGGTGATGATCTGTTTAGCTTTCAGAGACTTCATAAAACCCGATACGTTATAGCCCAAACGTGCACGGGTGTGTCTGCCTCTGCCCGTGTGTGTATGTGTGTTCCCATGTGCGTGTTAGGGCCCAGTTACTGGAGTCTATTTTAAGTCGCACTGAACCTCTCTAGGATTGGGTTGGCCGCAAATCTCAGGCCGCTCCATAGTGAACGCTTGTTAGTTGACGACAGTTTTCACTTCAGAACGCCCTGCTCACTCGCCCGCCCTCCCCCTCCCATTGCCCCTACCTCCGCTGGCCCGGAGTGTCCAGCTCAGCAAATATTTGGACCCATCCAAGTTAATGATAACACCAAGCTCCCCATGAGCTCAGCGGCGAGACGGGCCGTGCCATGCGGGTGCCGCATTTCAAACGGGTCGACGCAAAGTTCAGCTGGGTAATGATTAACTGACAGGTCAGTCCTTTGGAACCTGCGCAGACGAGCCCCACAATTCGAGCTCATTGCCTCTGTGGACTGAGCTTCTGGGTAGTCGCACACAGCACCTGCTGCTCCAGCACCGATCTGACCCTGATCTTTCAGAACCAAGAGAGGAAATAAACCAGGCTTTATTTATTACTTAACAAACCATACATCTGGGCTGGTTTTTGCCACTTCTCTTGGTGGATGAAGTTTATGGAGTGTTTCGGAAGATGCACAACTTGCTGTGTAAGTAACTGGGGATACATACGGCAGATGTATTTTGGATGAAAGTGGGATGTGCTTCTGTCTGAGGTTCTTAGGTTAGCCATGTTCTGATGAAGCTCCTGAAACAAAGTGGAACGTGCGTGTCTGGGAGGAGGGAGCCCTGCTGGTTTTCGGTATCTGACCTGTCCAAGGGAGCTAGAAGAACGAGTTTGGCAGTGTCCCTGGGGGAATTTTGGACTCCTCTGTCTTTTAGCCCTGGGGTGGGGATGAAGGTTCAGGAGGCTGACGTGTGTCTGCCTGCCTGTCTGTATGTATGTATGTGTGCTTGGCAATGCACTCAGGTATTGTTGTGCAAGTCTTTGACTGGAAAGATGTGGCTATACAGTGAAGCTGGGTTATTTGCCTGCTGTGGAGGAAAAGGTGCATTAGGAGAGTTTACTTTATAGGGCTGGTTTCCTGAGGTATATTTTGGAAAATGTTTTTGAAAATATGACTTAATTTATGGGAAGAAGAATAGATCAGTATTGTCCTGTGAATATCTGGGTTTTGGGAGGGGTTGGAGCTTTACTGGGATCTTATTCTGTCCCAGTGTGTCTCACTAGTTAGACCAAAGCACCTTCATAGGACTTTGTGTTAAGTCTACATGCAGTAACACAATATTCAACAAACTGGTTATACTGCTGTTTTGAAGCAGAATACTCTTGCTCCAGTCTCCAGTAAAGTCCACTGCATGGACCTGGTACGGGGATCGCTTTCCCAACCAGCCGTTGTCAAAGGAGAAGATAATGCCCCCCCCCAACACTCCCCAGTCCCTTTTTAATCTACTGGGAACTGTGGCTATTTTTGTGTTGGGGGCCAGGGCAGCCAGCTTCCTGGATTTCCTTGGTGTCACACTCGGGGATTACTATGGTGTTTCAGAGGCAGTGGTGGCAGTAGTGCTGACCTGGCCATACGTTACCGTGGCAGCCTACGTGCCGGGCAAGCACAGCTGCTTTTGTCTCTGTGCCAGCAGTGGGACGGACAGAACCAGCACGGGGGGAGGGGTGGAATCAACCTGAGAGAGATCTAGAAGGAGAGAGAGGGGAGAGGGAGAAGTGGTCATAGCCTTTCTTTATTTCTTTTTTTTAAAACAGCCGTTCTTTATCTTGCGCAGATGTATCTCTCTTCAGTCTTTTCAAAACCACGCTGCCGGTCGGTCAGTCAGTGTGCACTCCGCCACACCCTCCTGATTATGGGTCACTTTGCACCGGGATGCGGCGTGCGTGCGTGTGTGTGAGTGAGCCCGTGTGCGCTGAGCCCCGTGCTGCCAGAGCGACTAAGCAGGAGCTTCTGAGCCTTTCAAATGACATCATCGCTCCGAGGAAATGAAAGATGCAGTAGCAGGCGGGAGTGGCCTGGCGAACATACCGTGACTCCATTGGCTGGGGTAAGTGATGTAATGCATCACTTTTAAAATGAATTCCAAGACACCCATACAAAGAAAGGGGCTTGCTCCTCACACTACTGTGCGCCTTGTCAGTAGGATACGGGGTCGTATTTGGTTTTATTTGCACTTCTCAAATGTACAACACGGTTGTGATGGTGGACCTCAATACTGAAAATGTCAGTTCAGAACCTGGCTTTGGGACGGATTTGCTCTTTTATATAGAGATGGATCCTCCAGGTAACACTGCATGCGACGGACATGCTCTTTGTCACGTCCTTTCCTTCGGGCCACAGGGGATGCGGCTCAGCTGGTCGCTCTGACCAGCTTGGGGGGTTTGAGCTGTTTTGAATTTATATTATTCTGCTTCCTGTGCTCCTGCTCGGCCACATAACGTTGGCTCTGCTGGCTGAGCACCTGGACTTCTATGTGCTTGTGTGTGAGTGCGATTAGGCATGCCAGCCGCTGTCGCTGGGCTGAGATACAGCGTGGCGGATTGTCACCAGGCTTGCGTGCCGATGTGGGCCGTGCTTCACTGATAATGCGGAATGAGTAAGGCAGACAAAGGCATGCAGATCTCAGCCGGGTTAAAAATAGCTCACCGTTTTCCGCCACCTCACGCTCTGGAGAAGCTCACCCGTGTAGTAAATGTCACTGGTCTGATTAGTGTGTCAAGCACAGCAGTCGTTTCTTTTTCAGTTGGGGCGTTTGTGTGAAGCTGTAGGGAAAGATGGTGTCAGACCTGTTTTGACGTGCTATGTATCTCAGGTGTACCGAGTGCCAGGCTACTCTGCTGCCATCGATTCGAGCTTTTGTATCCGGGGCTAAACCCTTCTGACAGAAGTTTTAATGTTTCACCTTCGGTGTGATATTATCTCTGTCGCTTGGGCGGTTGTTAATGGTAAATGGTTGTTAATTTCAGCATGACTGCCGCGGATCGCACCCTGAGAATTGCATGTTTTTATGTGAGCGACAGATGGCGCCTACTTTCCACCACGATTTATGGCCACGCATCACCCATGGTGTGAGAGGGTGATTGTGGCAGACGGTTTGGTTTTTAGTGAATGGAGTGCCCTTCGTCCGACTCGCTCTGTTGTCGTCCTCACCGGTAGATGATTCCTGATTTATTATTAGCCTGACACCTTTGCCGAATGTTTTGCTGCTGTGCCTTTTGCTTATACTTCTGTTTTAACTTTGAGATGGTCATTTCCTGCTTATTTCCTGCTTCATTCTTGCATGTTGGCTAAATGGAAAATGTCGCTCTCATCTTGCAGCCCTGCCTCCTAAACCTCCGAAGCCCACGCCAAGTGCAAACAACGGTATGAACAACAACATGGCCCTGCAGGACGCTGAGTGGTACTGGGGGGACATCTCCAGGTAAGTTTGGCCTGTTCCTTACCCTTCATATTGGCAGCCTGGATGCCATTAACCGTTGCTCAACCCAGTTTCTGCAACAGCATGAAGTTGGGGAAAGTTTTGAGTCTCATCCCTGCTTCAGGAATGATCTCGCAAATGCAATCTGCAGGAAATTGCTAAGCAATAAGTAATGTGCAAATTGAAAGCAGAGTGGCTGCTTTAGCATTCCTGATGGGATACTCAAAGGCTGGATGAGTCCCTAAAATCAAGACTGATGTGCCGTGGCGCTGTTCCTGAAAGTGGTTGGCCATAAATGAGCTGGCTGAATACCCTAACATATAATGGGACAGGCTGTTTGTGGAAGCGCGGCATCAGTGTGACCTCTGTTGCAGTCCCTTGTTTTATTGTCTTGCTAAATGCAGGCTCTGTCCACTGTTTTTGCAGAGAGGAGGTGAACGAGAAGCTGAGAGATACAGCAGACGGTACATTTTTGGTTCGAGATGCTTCTACTAAGATGCATGGAGACTACACACTGACACTTAGGTACGCCATGACTTATTTCCCTTTCTGTCACAGTAATGGAAATGTCTCCATGTGTTATGCTAAATGGTTTATCTTCATAGTGGTTTATCTTCTCTTACAGGAAAGGGGGCAACAACAAGCTTATCAAAATCTTCCATCGTGATGGGAAGTATGGCTTCTCAGACCCTCTGACTTTCAGCTCTGTGGTGGAGCTCATAAATCACTACAGACACGAGTCCCTGGCACAGTACAACCCCAAGCTAGATGTGAAGCTCTTGTATCCAGTGTCAAAGCACCAGCAGGTGATTATAGCACAGACCCCATTAGGAAAAGCAGTCGATCTTTACCTTCACACAAAGCTGTTTGTTGAACAGTCTAAGAGGGTTTCACACGAAGTTTTGAGCTTCCACTGGACTGGTGGGGTGAACAGTTGTGACATTTCATTTGCACTCTTCTGGCTACAGGATCAGGTGGTTAAGGAGGACAACATTGAAGCAGTGGGGAAGAAGCTGCATGAATACCACCTGCAGTACCAGGAGAAAAACAAAGAGTATGACAGACTCTATGAGGAGTACACCAGGACATCCCAGGCAAGTGTCCGGGAATGCTCTCCATTTTTGTGGAAATGCAGAGCCACCTGGAGTGTTCAGTCAGCCGCTGGCTGTGCACAGTCGTAGCTTGATGTTACCGATGTCACCTTCAGGAAATCCAAATGAAGAGAACAGCCATTGAAGCCTTCAACGAAACAATCAAAATATTTGAGGAGCAATGCCAAACGCAGGAGCGGTATAGCAAGGAGTACATCGAGAAGTTCAAGAGGGAGGGCAATGAGAAGGAGATTCAGCGGTAAGCCCAGACCCATGGCAATACTTCCAGTATCTGAATGTGTCTGAGGGGGTCACAATGGTGACTCCAGTCACCCAACATGACTGTAAACCCGTTTTTTTTTTGCCAGGATCATGGTAAATTACGAAAAACTCAAGTCGCGCATCAGTGAAATCGTGGACAGCAAACGGCGTCTGGAGGAAGACCTGAAGAAACAGGCTGCCGATTATCGAGAGATCGACAAGAAGATGAATAGCATCAAGCCCGACCTCATCCAGCTGCGCAAGACCAGAGACCAATATCTAATGTGAGTGACCGGCCTTCCCCTGGGCTGTCTGTCTGGTGCACTGTTCAAGGGCGACTCCTTTCCTCGTTGGTCTGACGGCTGCGTTCTTTGTTGCAGGTGGCTCACGCAGAAGGGGGTACGGCAGAAGAAACTGAACGAGTGGCTGGGAATCAAAAATGAAAATGTGGAAGAGTACGTATGCCATTACTTTTTGCGCTCTCACCTTTTGGTGGCTGATTCATGTTGCTTGCTGTGACTCTGTCCCTTGCATCCCGTCATCTTTGTCCTCTATGCCTTACAGTCAGTACTCCACGGTGGATGACGACGAGGACCTTCCACATCATGATGAGCGCTCCTGGAAGCTTGGCAATATCAACCGAATCCAAGCAGAGGCTCTGCTCCGGGGAAAGAGAGACGGAACATTCCTGGTTCGGGACAGCAGCAAGGCTGGCTGCTATGCCTGCAGTGTGGTGTACGTATACCGTTCGTTACTGGCGCCCATGGGGGGGCAATATGCTACTCTGTCTGTTGGTGACAAATGCGTGAAGCACATCTGTGAAAGTGTCAACTTTTTAGTTATGGTCGTGTTCATTGTGTGATTTGGAGAAATTGCCCAATGTAACGATACTCTCCTACCCTCCCCAGTGTTGACGGCGAAGTGAAGCATTGCGTCATCAACAAGACGCCCACTGGCTATGGATTTGCGGAGCCCTACAACTTGTATAGCTCACTGAAAGAACTGGTGCTGCACTACCAGCACACGTCGCTTGTACAGCACAATGACTCTCTGAATGTCACGCTAGCGTACCCGGTCTATGCGCACCAGAGGCGATGAGCACCGGCATCAGTGTCGGACTTGTGATGCAGGACTGAGAGGGCCTCGTGGGAAGAGATGGCCTCCTTTAGGCCCACGGAAACATCCGGAAGCGGTCTTTGTCCCTTACCAGGGGAGGATGGACGTCTCGGTGACAGACTCTTAATGAGTGTTGGGCGGTGAATGTAGTGTCACTTCTCTCATGCTTTCTGGGGGGGGCCTGGCAAATAAAGCACATTACCGTCCCGACACTGCTAGGCTATCTCCTAGGAGGAAGGCAGAGGCCTTTTCTTAACGGTGCTTGCTGTTTTCTAAGCTTTACCAGCTGGAATGTCAAATGCTGATAACCCCCAGGGTGCTTTGTTTTGTTTTGTACAGCCCCTACCCACCCAGCCACTTTTACATCTTTTTTCCAGTGTGCGTGCGTGCGTGACCAAAACTCTCGATGCAGAACTGTGTCCCATGTCAGGACGGACGAGCGTTCGTTGGCATACCTTGGGTCAACTGATAAATGTAGCAAGAAGGCACTTTTTTTTTGTATACAAAATATGGACAGTGTTGTGCGCAGAGGTCCCTGTCACAGCAAGAGCACTGCAGGATCCCTGCTTTCTCTTCTTTGGAAGCATTACGGCGCAAGCAGGACGTACGGACAGGATTTAAAATGGACCCGCCATGTGACTCATTGTACATATTGTGGGGAGAGCATCAAAGTGATTAAACCAATAGTGCAGTACCAAAAATGTTCAGGTCCTTTTTGGTTTTAATGCTATTTCTGCTATGCAATTCTGTATTTCCTGAAAGCAGTTAACTTTTACATGTGGCTACCCACAGTATAAGCTTGTTTTAACTTTTTGTCATGTCCACATCCAAGATATTTTGTGTCAAAATGGTAAGAAATTGGCTTTAAAAGTTTAAAAAAATAAGTAAAAATAGAGATTGCATACTTGATCATTTAATTTTTCAGTAATTTAGTCTGAAGTCCACTGTATTTTTGTTTTATTTTTACTTTGTCATTTTTTTCCTAGGCAGAGCCTGCTGAGGATTTATTTGTAAGCTGCTGAATTCTCAATAAATATTTCATTTCAGAAAAGCTGCCCCTAAGTCCTGGGTCATTCCTTAAGGACACGTGATCTATGGGTATTACTGCAGTCAAATGCTTGTTACTGTTGGCCCTTCTATGTTGAAAATGCTACAGTGTTCACCTGTCTGGACCCATCTCCATGGAGATTACAAAATAACATTTTAATGTGTGCCCCCCCCCCACCACCAATTGTAATAAAACCTTACCATAGGAGTGCCACACTATGTAATGAAAAGATCGGCCAAGAGATAAAAATGTTATCTTCCCCTTCTGAGTTCCCAGGGTATTTTTCTATATCAGAAATCCATTGTGCTTGTGTGATAAAACAACCTATTAGGCACAAATTTTGATCCATCCACTGCCAGTTAACCTGGAAGAAATAAATTATGAAATTGAATGCTGATGCTTATCAAATAATAGTTTTTCCTCACCAGAGCACACAATTCACTTCCATGTTTCCATCTCTGCTGCCTTTGTCAGTTCAGCCGTCTTGTGTGACCTGATGGTATTTGAGAGAGGCTGCCATTCGGTAATTGTGTGGAGTTTGATGTCCACTTTGCCAGTCCAGTAGTGTATATTCGCCTGCCCGTCTTCTCCAGATGATATTATACATGATTCCTCTGCTTTGTGTGGAGCACGGTGGGGTTAGTTGTCACTTAGGCTGCTGTATTCAGGTTGTCTTGTGCTGTGCTTCAGTGTCTTCTATTCTCTGTCGCCCCAATGCCAAATTTAACTCTGGATGTGCAGTACCTCAGACAAGGTGGGAAAGATTGGAGAAATACTTATACATACACCAAAATGTGGTTTGGGGGGGTTCTGCATTTGTAGGCCAGTTTCTGAAGATCTAAGAGCATCCTGTGCAGAAGAATTAAATGATTGGTACAAGGAAGATGGTTATGTGAGGCTGACACCCCCCTCCCCCCCCAAAAAAACAGATGTTAAACTACAGTCTGGCTGCCATGTCATCTCATTATCAGTGTTTTGACGGCACATGTTTCCCAAGTGCTGTAAGGCTGCTGCAGTGTGTGTGTTCAGGATGGGGTGGCTGGGAGGGGTGAGGGCTTAATCGCTTACGATATGTTTATATATTGTAAGACTAACCTGAAATAAAGCATCTCTGCACTTTCTAGGTAATCATTGTGCTGGTTCCATTGCTATTCCCTTGATTCCCTGTATTTTGCCTCTCTCCATCTTTTCTGTAGTTCCATGTCAACTTCAGGGAGTCACTGGAACCTCACGTTGAAGCCCATGTGCTCCAATGGTTTAATCAGTGTTTTTTTTTAAACTGCTTTGATCTTATACTGGGCTTTATCCCTGTGTGTGTGTGTCTGAAGCACAGAGGTTTCTGTGTTTGCGGTTCTCCTTCTCTCCCCATGTGAGACCAGGCTGCCGCTGGCTGCCTCAGGAACAGCTGTTGCATCCTGTGCCATCCATGTCCTCTGAGGTTGTGTAAATTCAGCAATCTGCTGACGTGATGAGCGGCCGCCATGTGACTGGACTGTATGTTCCCGTGGTGAGCAAACACACTGTTTTGGGAGCAGTCACTCCCAAATTACTCTGGGTAGTAAAGCGTGCACAGCGGCTATAAATAGTGTCTCGCTGCATCCCGTATGATGGCAACATTCACACCAGTGTGTCTTCCAGCGTACAAGTTTTCAGTAAATTAAGGTGTTGGGATGACATAGTTCGATGGCTTTTTTTTATTAAGAACTAGATGTGGCGTGACCTTAATACTTGTGTAATTCTGCATGTTTTCTTGCGATGGTGGCCTCGTGTGGAGCTGGTATGTTTACACAGACGTGTGGCAAGGCCTGCCTGAAGTTGACCAGCTGTTCCTAAGTGTGACGGATGAGCATACTCTTCTGTTCTCTTAGGTTTGGCTTTATGGGGGGGGGGGGGGTATTTTTACCCCGGGGTGACTTGATTGATTAGCTGCAGAGAGACTGATCATTCAGACAAAGGCATATATATCCAGCAAAGGCGCATATATATATATATATATATAGCCCATATTTCCACTGTATGTCCACCAGCAATAGATTCTCCTTCGCTAGGGCTCTTATGATGGATTTAGTCTGAAATCTGGGGCATGTTCAAAAATACAGAACAATGACTGAGCTAAACTTGCTGATGCTAATGGTGGCGTTTTCACCTTAATATATAGAGGAACGAAATGCTCCGGAATGTTCTGAACGCTCACTTTGATACCTCTCAAGACATGCAGCTTTCACTTTAATTTCTCGGTCGTCTGCTTGTGATGAACTTCCTGGAAATCTGTAATGCAGCTGCAATGGAAAAAGAAAACTGAACCACAAAAACCTCTACAATATAACCTGAGACGCCTTTAGTCAGAGCCCTTCTGGGGGTGCATTTGAAGGCGTTACTTCTGTCTGCATGCTGTTTAATGCTAGTATCATTACTTATCTTTATATATATGCACACCTCACGGTACCTCTGCTCACATGACCTGCTAGCCTGCAAGCTTTTAAGCCAAGACAGCGGTTGAAATTACAACCGTGGCAGTCAATTGAAGATAAGATCACTTCTGGGGGGGCAGCATCCACTCCAGCTGCTTAAACACAATATTAAGCATAGATTAATGTGTTACTGAAGGTCTCAAATGCCACGAGACAAGCCCCCCATCACATCACATCCCATCATACATTTTGATTATTGGATTTCCTTGTTCCTACAATGTATAAGAAAAGGAAATGCATGCATAAGTGTCTCAGATACTCCACCCAATATGGCCAACAATACCTGGTATTGTCATGTTGGGAATAACCAGTGTGTCATATTATACTTCCATCCATCAATACATTTTCAATACCCACTTATTCTATGCAGGTTCACAAGGACTTGGAGCCTATCCCAGAAGATACGGGTTTGAGGCGTGGAACAACCCAGGATGGGGTATCATGCTATCATAGATATCATATCATTTTCATATTTCAGAAAATGTCAGAAATTAATTTATCCAGCCGTCTTCTCGCTGCTTATCCAGCAGATGGTTGTGGTGTACACATTCATTCTGATTATAGTTAAAGATTAATGATTAATATCATTGTTGGGGTGACCTCCTGGGTTGTGGGTTCACCCTGTGTGTGAGAGGAGTTTTGCACTGCTGTTCCATATGCACCTCCCATGACTGCTGTTAGTATCTGTGTCTTTTCATTCCCTGTGATGGATGGTCATCCTGTCCACAAAGTTCCATGCATTGTGTCCTGTGTTCTTCTGGGATAGACTCCATGACCTTGCATTTGATGAGTGGTTATTTGAGGCTGGTTGGACCTCGTTATTCTGTGGTTTGGTAATGGAAAAGTCTTCACATACTGTTTCCTGGGAGAATCTGCTTGGCTGATACATAATCAGTATTGCTTTTTTTCTTTACTTTAGATCAATCTTTCCCAATCTGGTCCTTAGGAACCTACAGACCCTCCCAGCTCCTAGTAGGAACAAAACATTGGGTTGTCTTTGGGTTCCTGAGGCCCAGATTGGGAAACACTGCTTTAGTCTTTCATTTCAGCTTGTTTCCTTCCTTCTTTTCAATAACTCATGCAAGCAACATAACTATATCTGAGGATTTTTGCTAACAATCATCTCTTAAGAAAAACATTGTTTTATTATTTATAGGAAGATTATCTTATTAACTCTACTGACTATAATTGCAACAATATTCCCACCTTGGAATTAAACAATAAACAAACCATTTAATTTGCAACTTATCAATAGTTAAAATTCTAGCAACCCCTCAAAAGGTAATGCCACTGGATATTAAAAAAATAGAAATTTGCCATAAGACATATTGTGTTACTCATTGTATTATAAGACCTGCTAGGGGTGGCATGGGATATTAATTTCCTTGGCTAAACTAGCGATTTTGCTAAGCATTTGTCCTACATCAGTACCACTGAAGAGCTGGCGTTTGTTTTGCGGGTGGATGGTCTGCATTCCTTGGGTCTCTTGTGTACTCATAACAATCAGCTAAACCACTTTCCCTGCTCAGAAAGCTCTATTTGTCTTTAAGCGCTTCGCAGCAAGTCTGTTACAACTGCAGTTTGTTCAACATGTGCATCAACATGTTTAAAGGAAAATGAGACCCTTGACATATTTGAAATGTTTCATATGCCTTCCTATATGTACTGAGTATAGGGTGTAAAATTGCCCACCCTGATGAAAGGAGCAGGCCAAACACTAATTTTACTCACTTGTTAGTCTCTTGCAGTGAGATTTAATTATGTTACATTTGATCATTTTTATTTCAAACTTTCAGACTTACATTCCTGGAAATGTCTTTATATACAGGTCAGCCTACCTGTGCCTCAAAAAAGACTGACAATCAGCCTGTCTGTAACTCGTAGAGCTGGTAGTTTCACTCTCTGTACTGCTTCAGCCCGAAGTAATGTGCAGTCGTTGCCTTACTAAGTTCATGGTCTGCTGAAATTATGTTGATATTTAGCCCAACTGGAGATTGCAAAGCGAGAACAGGCTTTTTAAGCTTTGAGTCAGTTCTGACCTAAAACAGGAGATGCTACCAGCAAAGCTGAATTCCATTCCAAATGATCGATTGGGGTTTAGGTCTCTTACAAAGAGTAACAGGAGCTTAACATTTCGAGCTGAAGCAGTCATAGAAAAATCACCACCAGCTACATTCCCAGTAACATTAACCAGTCAAGACAGACTTGCTCAGTGCTAGATCATCCCTGATGGTTAGGGTTAGTTTTGAAGACTTTGAGAACGGTATGAGATTACAATGACAGTGATAGTTTAGAAACTGTTAGTGTTCAAGTTCCAGTTCTGATTTTATAGCCCGGTTAGTATGTTTTTCTTTTTTGGGGGGGGGGGCTTGGCGGCGGCAATGATTCTCCAATTCCACTCCCTAAAACTAAATATAGATCTCCCTCAGCACCACACTGACATTCATGATCAGAGTCCAGGAATGCTTCAGCTGACGTCTTTAACTTGGAGATCGGTGAGATGCTGCAGAAAGCAATGGCCCCCGTCCTGTACACAGGGGGAACATGGAGCTTCTGATGCTACGTGAGGTGACTATCTACTCTGCATTCCTACTACGCCTCTAACATCATTCTTTAGGACACTCGCTGGGTATATCGTATACATGCCAAGTCACTAAAAGTCAAAGGGCAACAGAGATGCTTCGCTAATGGCTAACATACTTCATTTAAGGGTTCGGTGAATCAGGCTCTGAGATGTCTGCCCAGAGTTAAGTCATACAAATATGACAGCTCTGTCCTATAATCCAAGCTCTGGATATGATGCTGTTGACGAAGCAATGCTTCAAAGTCTAATACTTACATTACGAGGTTCTCCTGTCTGCTCCAGGAAAGGTCTAATCGAAATCCTCCGAGGAGCAACTGTCACAATTTATTAGATTGGCCAGCTTTCTTGTGAGGAAGAATGGACTTTCTTTTCACCCTCAGGGCTGTGTTATCAGAGACGTGGATCAATACAAATTTATCATGGAGCGACGAGCACTTCATATGAAGCCCACACTGACTACATGTGCTCTGTCTGACACTCGACTGAATTTCAAAGCTAATGTGATTCATCAGCAGAAATCTATTAGCATGTATGAGCATAGCTGGTCAACCCAACTTGGTTCAGACAACAAAACCTGATACCATAATGGTATTATATGCATGGTCAAGTCTGTCAATATGCTATTGCTGAGATTAGCATGGGTTTCACCATATGAACTTCGGGGCATATTTAAAAAATATAATTTAGTTTTGGCCTGCTAATACTAAATTGGTATTTACTAAAAGAATAAAAGAAAATTCATGTAGGTTAAAAAAAATCCAGTCACTTTGCCTAATCTCACAAACCAAATTAATCTGAGAAACTTAATTTATACCTGATGTCGAAGTTAAGTGCTAATACTATCGTGCTATTATTTATTTTCACAGCAGAACTATAATAGATGTTATTGCATTCGGTAATTAACAATTAGATGTCGATCATCTCCACAGACCCTAATAAACTCTGAGGAGGAACCTGGAGCACACAAAATCTCTGAAGAGCTCTTAAGTGCCCATATACCCATCTTCCAGCTGAGCCAAGTGATATTAATGGATTTTATTTGGATTTCTGCATTTGTGACTCAGGTTAAAAATAGCTGGATTGCATTTTAAGTTGAACTGAGAATGAAATATCATCTTCCCCTGTCTTATTTCTCATATTTCTCATATAATTTTGCAGCCCAATGAAACCAAAGGAATTGAACAAAAGCCATAATATTGCAGAATCAGAGCCATACGCGATTTAAACACTTTTTAGGAAATTCAGTTTTGTAAGAATCAGAGAATGCGCATGCACTCAGCCATAGATGATCGAGCTGCTATTGGAAAGCTTAACTCAGAAACATATAATGAGGTGTCTGGGTAGAATAAAGAAACATTCAAAACCACTCCAATTGAAACTATTCAGATTCAACAATAAAGAATTTTACCAATATTTACAGATGGTTTAACAAACCACATTTATTTGAATGCAGTCAGAGTCACCCTGTGACCCTGACCAAGATATGTGGTTAGAAGATGGATGGATGGATAACACTGATTTATGCAGCTTTGAATATGTCAGTCTGAGAGCATAAAACCAAATGTACTTCAGTTTTGGTTCCATAAGATTGCATTGAGCAAGTGTTGTTCAGTAAACAAACATATTAAGTTCCATAATGTGGGGAAATATAGAGACGATTAGTCTACACTCTTGCCAAGACATGAGTTCTATGAGCAGGGAATAGAGAGAACTACAATATAGTGCTGAAACTGATTGAGTAAGACCAGCTCAAGGTTCAAAGTACGAGTCTAGAGGTATGGAGATTCAGGGGAGGAGGATAGGATTTAGAGACAAACAGTTAGTAGTTAATGATTGCCAGATGGTCCCCGGGAGCACACTGCACCAGGTCCCCTAATGCACCTCATTAACATGTCATTTCCTGCATCGTTGCATTACTGCGCTGCTCACTAGCCAAATGACATGCATTTCACACATAGTTACATTCCCCCACCACTAGAGGCGCTATAGTGATCACTTGCAATGAGGGACCCTATTTGGCTTGAAGACAGGCAGGAGGCATTGTATCTTTCCAAAGGGGGCGGCTTCTTGTGTCTTTGGTGGTGGCCAGTGACATGAAACCGTTGTTATCCTTTGGTCTAGAACATGGCAGGCATAAATTATGGTGAAGTGATCTTCACTTCCAGGAAAAGGATTTGGTCAAGTGACATCGCCAACAGGCCGCTCTGCTTGGCCTACATGCCCGTCGTCCGCCTTACCTACTGACGGGCCCACTGCCCAGGCAGAAGCAGCCACAGTTCAATATTCGATATCCCACAACCAGCTGGGCTGATAGCCCCATCGGGGAAAATTCATGCTGCCTCGGCTTACGTCTTTACCCAATCCTTCGCCCAAATGACGCAAAGCCAATTTATATGACATTGTTTGACTAATTCATTTTTCATTCATCAACACATGTGGCCCAATTTTTTAGGGAGCAAAACGACCATCTTTATTTCCCATCTGAGAGCAGTAGCTGATTAAAGGGAATATGTATGTGGTAATGATGATAATAATGATGATCATGATGAAGAATGTGCTCTCCAGGCACTTTACAGACTTATGGCCATTTATACAGCTGACTCAACTCAAACTGTTGCCTTGTCAGCTAACAAGTCTGCTGTGTTACCTAGCAGGGTAATAGCTATCCCTGGTTCTCTATATTTCACTGATAAAACTGCTCACCACTGGTCCTTCAGTAACCCAACACTTTGCTTTGTTCTGTGTTTACAGCCTTTGAGTTTTCATACAAGACTTGAGCCAGTAAAAAAAAAAAGCTGCTTGCCAACAACACTTTAAAAATATATATATTTGATTGATTAGTTACAATAGTTTTGTTTTGAAATGAGACCTGATGTTGTTGGATGTTTTTGCATCACGGGGAGGAGCTGTGTAGGCTGTCCCAGGACTGTGTGCATGGGCTTTGCCTGTCCTCCCTGTGTCATCATGGGGTTTCCTCTGGGTACTCTGCCTTCTTCCTACAGCCTAAATACTCACAGTTAGGCTAACTTGCATGCGTGTTTGTGACCTGAGACGGACTGGCACTCCATCCAGTTAGGACGTACCCTTGACTTTTCCCCTATGCTTCCTGGGACAGGCTCCAGACCACCCTGATGACTCCGAGCTGGATAAACAACTCTTTTCTGGGGAAACAAAGTCAGTTTAATCCGCCCTGTTTATAAAAGATATATCGAATTTCGTTCACATGCAGCAGAAAGTTCCTAAATATCAATCCGTGTTATCTGAATCATTTAATAAATTAGGAAGACGCAAATCCACACCGGGTGATTTCAGTAGCTGCTGGATTTGCGTAATCATTCGCGGCCAACAGATCCTGCCCGTAACCAGCAAGCCGTAAAAACTGCTCTTTTGTCTGCTGGGTGGCTCGCAGGCGCTCCGGGCTCGTGGGGTTTACCTTCCTTTCCCCGGTCGATCGCTCGCCGAGGCAAGCCGGAGTTATTTTTGAACCCCGCGGTCATTTTCCATCCTTACATTAATATATGCCATATGGGATATAACGTCACATCAAACCGACAGGTTCGGCCTCAAGGCAGATACGAAGCAGAGTTACATTTTCATGCGTTGTGTGATTTTCGCCTGAAGGGAATGATGTACGACGATTGCATAATTATTATAATACATTTATCTTTGTATTTTCCATTCCAGGTTTTCGGATTCATACAACTTCATACATTTAATTCAATGGTGGGTTTTTTTTAATTTCATTTCAAAATCTAGTGAGTCTAGTGTTACTAATATGGAAACCCGTTTCCGGCACCGGGGGAAAAAATAATATAAAATGTAAGTCGAAATTTCGACTTAGTTATCTCGTTATTTCGAAATTTCGACTTAGTATCTCGAAACAAGTTTCTAGCTTTAATAACTTTTCACGGAAGTAAGGTGGTGCGTTTTTAATGACAGAATCGTGTTATCCAGTACACAGACAACGACGCATACCGATTATTTTTGCGCTTCAAACCATTTCGTGATTTGTGCAAAATCGTGTTAATAGCTAATATTATAGGTGCTGTCAGCTGTAATGACCTGGTGGTTTAGCATTTTGGGTTCATGGCGACTGATGCACCTCCCTATGTTTCCCAGATTGCTTTACGTACGAATTTTAATTAATTTTTGATTGTTCGAATGTATCCGTGTGCAATGGGACAATATGTAAATGGGTTAATAACTTTAAAACTAGACAAGACGGGCACTTCTAGTGAAGAGTGCTTTGATCAGTGGACTACAGGGAACAATGGATTTTCAGAATAACTTTCTCTCTATCAGTTATTAATTAATACATTGTATCCATATTACATGGCAAAGGGGTAATGCACTAAAGGGTTAATAGCTCTGAAACAAAATGAGACAGCCATGTCCTATGCAGTGTGCCTGGATTAGAGGAACCTGGGGGACAATGCACACCCCTTGGATTTTCAAGATCACTTTCTAACAGCTATTAATTAATACATTGTATGCATATTACATGCCATTGCTCCATTTCATACACATTGACAGTTAATTGATAACACAAATTAATTCATAAGTAAGTTGTAAAGTGTGATTTAGGCAGTGCACCGTGGGACACAGCAAATGTATCACAGCTGAGTTGCTTGATTCGTAATCGGTGTGCATCGTTGTCTGTGTACTGGACAACACGATACTGTCATTAAAAACGCCCCACCTTACTTCCATGAAAAGTTATCCAAGCTAGAAACTTGTTTTGTGATACTAATAGTTCTCATTATTTCGAGATTCTAAGTCGAAATTTCGAGATAGTTATCTTGTTATTTCGAGATAAGTTGAAATTTTGAGATAGTTATCGTTATTTCGAGATAAGTTGAAATTTTAAGATGTTTTCTCACACAGCACAATAAAATATAATAAGGTATTTATTGATCCTAGGGGGTAAGTTGTGGCGCATATTGAAGGAAGCAAGAATTTTGTGGACACACACACGCAGTGTCAATTAGACAAGCTATTACTGATAATATCCATTCATCCATCCTCCAACCACTCATCCTAGTCGGGTGGAACATGGGCATGAATTATGTAGGGATTGGAGGGGGTTGCAACCCCCCAATGATCAGCCAATACAACCCCCTGAACCCCCTTAAATGGGTGGAAAACTTAACCCCCACCCAATACTCAATCCAAAGTGATGCCCTTGAGTGGGAGCTAGAGGCCACGGCTGGACAGTATGCCATTCTACTGCAAAATTCACACACAGCGTCATGGTATTCAAACTGGAGGTAAGCGGTGCCAGTGCTAACCATGGAGCCACCAAACAGCACCGATTAAAACAGGATCAGCTACACTATAAATGTATTACCTACAAGAAGCCATCGATTCCCACAAGCCAATTGGCTCTCCCTGCCACTATATTGAAGCTTTTGAGAAATTAGCTAATGATTATTGGTTACAGATGAGCATTTGAAGGGGCAACTTTTCATCGTTCCCAGGAATCTAACCCCCTTAACCTGCTCTTCTGTTCCTAATGTTGTGACGCAATCTAACAACCCACAGGAACTGCTGAGTGAATGTCTAGCCAGATGAATTTACACCCTGTACACCCCCTTTACACTAGCACTTACTACCCCATTGAAAATAAATCACGTAGGATTTTAAAATATCGCTATTTAGAAACCACTGCATTAGGTATCTTTTTTTGTATCCTGCTATAGGCAGCCAGGCAATAACTTATCATCCCAGATATGCCCTTCATTGTGGGGGATGTGTTTGTGGCTCAGTGGGTTACATCACTGGGCCTCTAATCTGAAAGTCACTGGTTCAAATCCCAAGGTCCGCAGAATGGTTTCAATGTTGGGCTCCTGAGCAAGGATTGGACGTTAATGGTCTGGAGGGAGGCAGTGTTAGAAAACAAAAAAATACTGATTATGTGATTA
>JABFEB020000113.1:2379903-2389923 GCA_019775895.2 Stomatorhinus ivindoensis
AGCTGGAATCCATCAGGGGAGAGACATGAGGTATCAGGGGCGTGGCACATGAGGCTGTCACGGGCAGGGTATGACACCTGTAAGCGGGTGAGTAAAACAACAAGATGACACAGGCTGCTACCTTTCTGTTCTTCATCCAAAGTGTATCTCTTTATTTTCTGTATACAATTGATAAATATCTATGTACAATAATTCTTTCCTTGGTCACAGTGTGGTCCAGTTGTAAACATTTTCAATAACATTTAATTCATATAACCTATACAAACACATTCATAGTCATTTCATAACATAACACTTAGATATTCAGGTATTCACAAACTAACAAAGCCTAAGAATTGCACCTAAAGAGTTTCTGTTAATTACTATAAAACACTGACTGCTAAAAGCTAGATATATAACAATTAATCAGAGGCACAATAATTTCTTTACTTCTTAACTTAAATATTTTTAATAGTTATGTCTTATAGCCGAGATATCTTAACCCATTTTTACCCATTGAACTTTGTAACATGTTAACCCAGTTAGCTCGGCTAGCTGACGGTCTGCAACACTTCTGTACTTCCGCCCCTTACGCAACCCGGAAGCAACTGCTACACCTATGTCACGCACTTCAGCTCCGACTGTTATTTTACAGCAATAATAGGTGATTTAAGAATAAACAATAGCTTGTTTAATCCCTGTTTTATTATTTATTTACCTAAATTTTTATAATAAACTGTTTATTATAATAAACATATTATAAACTGTTTAAATCCATATTATTCAAAACATTTTCAGATTAAAAGATTATGTTTTTTATGTAAAGCCAACAGTTTAAAACCGTAAACACTACAAATTTTAACTGTAAAATGTACATTTTTTACTGTATTGTAGTATATTGATTCTGCCATGATGCTACATCATAAACCCGGTATGGTTAAAGCTTTTTCATTCATAGAACTTAACAGGACTGTGAATCACACCAATAACCACAACACTTTCATGTATAACAACATACAATAACAGGCATTACCCGCAATGGTTGGAACAAGGGGTGGGTCACTGTATGAACAATGGGAACTATACATGGTTAGTAACTTATACACAGTCAAACACACGGGAATATAGCTTAAACTTAAGCAGGACACGAGTAAAGAACACACAATGCATGGAACCTGGAACATTAACTATATGCATGACATAGACAGCAGCCATTCTCCACAACACAGCGCGGCATGCTGGGACAATAGGCCAGATGGAGCTTGGCTCACCAATGCCACAGTATAAATTCTACTATAAAATTACAGGAGCACTGTTTAATGTATAACGGTATACCTTGTTTCCATAATCTGTAGAACTACATATTCAAAACTGTATTTTGACACGTATTCTCATGTCATTATCATATTACAGGTAACTGAAGAAAAAAAAATTATTCATCTTACAACTAAAAATCGTATTAAAGATACATTTTATACTTACAAATATTTTATATATTTTAAAAAGTATTTTACCTAATTGATATTTACAGTATTTTCCAGTTATCGTTATATTATTTTACAGTGTTTTTTATGGTCAAACAATGTATTAAATATAGAAGTATTTTGTATTCACATTTACAGTTCTTTTTCTCTATTTGACACAGTATTTTACCTGATTGTTTTTTTATGTTATTTTCGCCACTTGAGGTATTTTTTTACCAGTGTTGGGAAGATTACTTTGGAAATGTAATTTGTTATAATTACAAGTTACTCTATTTAAATTGTAATAGTAGTGTAACTATTTCAATTACTATATGAAAGTAATGTAACTAATTACATCTGATTACTTTTTGATTACTTTTCTAAATTATGAATGAATATTCTCAACCGTTAACCATGACATTTTGTAACCTGGTAGTGTTTACCTTACTAAACACTTACTACTGTCAAACTCCTTTCAATACATGAATTAACATGATTATAATTGATCAAAGGTACCAAACATACCATATAGGGCTAATAATGATTTTTAACAACAGGTAAGAATAGATCCTCACTTCATACTTAGTGAAAACCCAGATTCCCTCAATGTAACAAATCATAACATTAATGTTACATAAAATATACCAAAAATGTAAAAAAAAAAGTTCAAACTCAGTTATTAAATTCAGTTATTAAATTCTAATGTGTGTTCATAATACAGTATAAACTTTTTGGGAGTCAAAACAAGATAAACTATGAGTGATTTGACCACTCTGTGATGCTTCAGGATTACATTATGATACAAACATTTTATATACGTGCGAAAATAAATTGTTCCATTTTACGTCTGATCTGAACAGTTCTTGCATCAGACAGGATATGAAATTTCAGCTGATTGTGTAATCACTTACTCTGTTTAGGTCAGTTTTTCAATTACAAATCTGGGAGTAGCCTAAGACTGTCTTCGCAGTACTGTAAAATAAAATGGTTTAGCAGAGTGGTAAGACTGCATCGCCCAGGGGTTAGCTAGTTAGTGAATTTTCAAAACTCAATATGACATAGCATGTCGGGATCGAGTACTAATATCAGACCAACAAGCAATCCAAGACAAAGAGCAAGCAAAGGCGAGCAAGAGCTCCTGAACATGGCAAACAGTAGCGTCTTCAACACGGGGGACCGGAACTGACGTGCAGGGCATCGGAGGAGATGTGAGCAGAGTCTGGTTGGGGAGGCGGAGCCAAGATGTAGCTGGCAGATGACGACGAGGGAGGGTGGTCCGGAGAACGTGAAAACTTCCCCTGGAACTTACGGCACGCAACACCCCCCCACACAACAGCGAACCTGGCAAATAGAAATCCAAAAAAAAAGAAGAACCGCTACAACGAAAAAGACGATCAGACATTCGAGATCCAGAGTCCTTAGTCAAGCTCGGGAGAGAGCATCGGTCACTAGATTAGGAATCACTTTAACTCCTGCGGAGTCTGCAGGATGGGGACTGACCCAATAGCTTGGACCTTTATGTCCAGGGGCTTTACTTTACTGTGTCCGACTTATTTGCCAAGATAGCTAACTGTACCTTTACCAAATTCACATTTTTCTAAGCACTAATGAAGCCTTTTGCAACAGAATGAATACTTGCTCAAGTGAGCTTATGTGCTGCTTCCACAAGTCAGAATAAATGACCACATCATCTAGGTAAGTCTCACAGTGAGGGACATCACCAAGCACTTTGTTCATGAGCCTCTGAAATGTAGCTGCGGCATTATGCAGACCGAAAGCCATAACGATATACTGAAGGAAAGTGTCAGGGGTAGCAAATGCGGAGATCTCTGATGCCCGAGGGGTTAGCGGGACCTGTCAATAGCCTTTTAATAGGTCTAACTCGGTCACATATTTCGCAGAACCAATGTGATCAACGCAGTCATCCATGTGAGGAAGAGGGTAAGCATCTGGATGAGTCACGGCATTAACTCTCTGGTAATCCATGTAGAACCGAAACGTGTCATCTCGTTTGGGGACAAGCAGGCACGGAGAACACCAGGGAGTATTAGTATTGCTAGGCAGCGAGACCAGTCTCTACTAGGTATGTAGTTTCTTTAGACAACAAAGCTCTTTTCTGAGGGTTTACCTGGTAGGGATGCTGTTTAATAGGGATATGATCACCAACATCGATATCATGATCAATAACAGGGGTACGCGAGGGGACGTCAGCGAATAGGGACTGGAAACATCTTACTAAGGATGCAACATCAGCTTGGGCGGACTGAGGTAGGTGGGCGAGCCGGGACGTGAGATTTTGTAGAGCCTCTGAATTAGCGAGGCGAGCACAGGGAAGACAATTTCTACCGAGGCGTAAGTTATCACTTTCCGGGGAGAATTGGCGAAGAGACACTCTACCTACAGGAGTGGGAATTGGAGTAGAATCGGGTGAGGAGGCGGAAACTGAGCGATCAAGGTAAGGCTTCAACATGTTTACGTGACAAACTCGGGACTTCCATCTATGAGTTTCTATAACATAGGTGGTGGAAGTCAGCTTAGACTGGATGACAAACAGACCGGAGAAACGAGCGTGAAGGGAAGAATCGGACAATGGGAGCAGAACCAAAACCCAATCACCTGCCTGTAAGCTTCAGTCTTTTGAGGCCTTATCGAAGTGTGCCTTCATTTTCACTTGCGAGGCCCCTAGGGACTTTTTAGCTTGATCTCTAGTGGCGGACATCCGTTCCTGGAGGGAACTAACATATTTCGATATGTCCCGCAGTGGAGACTTGGCCAGGGACAGCCATTGCTCCTGTAACGCTTTTAGGGGACCACGGACGACGTGACCGAATATGAGCTTGGTAGGACTAAACCCGATTGACTCCTGCACGGTATCCCGAATAGCGAAAAGGAGGAAGGGAACGCCCTCGTCGCACTACTTCCCTGCATCTAAACAAAAGGAACGTAACATGTTTTTAAACTCTGATGGAAACGCTCTAATGCTCCCTGACTTTCTGGGTGATAAGCGCTGGATATCTGATGACGAACACCCAACTCACGGACAACTTGGCCAAACAACCTGGAAGTAAAATTTGTACCTTGGTCGGACTGCACAGACTTAGGAAGCCCAAAAGTGGTGAAAAACCTAATCAGTCCCTTAATGATGACGCGAGCCTTTAGACTACGAACAGGAATGGCTTCTGGAAAACAAGTTGCGGCACACATGAGGGTAACCAAATACATGTTCCCTGAGCAAGTTTTTGGTAACGGGCCCACGCAGTCAATAAACATGTGCTCGAAGGGCTCACCGGTTGCTGGTATAGAATGGAGTGGAGCTGGGGCAATAGTTTGGCTAGGCTTACCGACTAGTTGGCAGGTATGGCAAGAGTTACAATGACGTTTCACATCAGAGTTGACACTGGGCCAGAAGAAATGAGCCAGCAGACAGGTTAGTGTTTTCCTGATTCCTAGATGACCCGAACATTGGTGATCATGATCGAGGGATAACACATAGTCACGGTACACATGAGGGACTACTACCTGACATACTGTAGCCTATTTGAAAGTCGAGTTCGGGTGGGTCCACTTCCTCGCCAATACCTGGTTACGACAAAAATACGCAGTGGGGTGATCCTTTAAGTCAGCCTGGTCCACGATAGAGGCACAACAACCCTCCAAGGAGGGATCAGTCATTTCTGCAGCGATAAGGGTGTCCCTAGTAGAAGGAACACCGGGAGAAATGGCACATTTCACAGGGGATGGAGAGGTAGGAACATTAGTCGAAGGACTTGGCAGTGCAGGTTCTGACATAAACGTGTCAGCTAAATCAATGTCCGCAAGCCAGCACCGCTGGGCATGGGTATGCACACAGGCTGGAAATACACTGGGCAGATCCACCACAACATCATTCACGCAGACCTTGGGTTCAGAAACACCCCAAGTAGGGGAACAATTCTTTCATCCACGATGTCATTCCCAAGGATGAAAGTGAGAGCTGGAACAGGTAGTTGGGGCTAAACAGCAACACGAACATATCCCGCGAAGCCTGGAGTACACAGAAAGACCCGGTGCAGGGGTATTGCAGCTACACGCAAATCAATCCCCTGCACCAACACATCAGTTCCACAATAAGATTTACCATCTAGGGGAATAACTCCCTCGATTAAGAATGATTGTGCTGCTCCCGTATCCCGTAGAATAGTAACAGGATATCGAACCTGATCTTCACCAAGTGAGACGGAACCAGGGAACACAAACGGCTGGAAGGTGGGTTCGACATCATCTGGTGACAGCAAACCTTCAGGATGGGCAGCGACATTCTGTGTGGTAGCACGAGTGTCCTTACGTTTTAGTGCAGGACAAACATATAATATGACCCACTTCATGACAGTAGAAATATTCATGATTCTCCACAGGTGGTGTTGGAGTACGCCGCCCCACCGAGTCCAGATGTAAAGGGATCACACTGGAGACACGTGGAATTGCAAATAAAAGTATTTTATTCACCTTGGCGTTATGACTCGAGTCAGGAACAGACAGCATACAGTGCACGTGACACCCAGTTAGTTCACAGGTCGCGCAAGGTCTGCTCTGCTCGAAGGGGCTGGGTCCCAGTCAGCCTTTTTATACCTAGCCCTTGAAATACCTCCTCCTACAGTTTGATACCTCGAGCTAGTACTTTTCCACTTGTACCTTCGTTTCCCGAGAAATCTCACAACCTTAAGTTTAGTTTTACTGTAAATGCTTATAGCTGCTTACTATGTATCGCAAGGCCTACAATTGTTATGCGTCTATTACTGTAAATACCGTCTGCTATAATATCTAATCTGCTTCTTGCTAATACTGCTGGTTTATTAATATCTAATATACTGTAGATACTTTCAGCTTATTGATAATATAATACTGTTTGCAAAAGCCACCCCCATCTGCTGCACCCTGTCAGGCCCTATATCCCACAGTGGCAGAGACGCAGCGGATGACTGAGGAGTTGTCACAGGATGAGGACTAAATCTATGAGGCATAGGGGTTGGGGCAAATACAGTCTTGTGGGTCAGAACAAATTTATCCGCAAGGGTGGCAGCTTCAGACAAGGAAACAACCTTTTGTTCGTTCAAGTACACCACCACATGATAGGGAACACAATTTTTAAATTCTTCTAGTAACAATAATTCCTTCAGCTGATTGAAGTCAGACACACCACTGGCAGCACACCATTTATCAAAGAGCAGGGCTTTCTCTCGAGCAAACTCAACATGGGTTTGGCTAGTGGATTTACTCAATTTCCTAAAGTTTTGTCGGTAAGCCTCTGGCACTAACTCGTATGCCTTCAATATCGTTGCTTTCTTGATATCGTAATCCAAGCTCTGTTCTAACGCCAGAGCTGAAGAAACCTCCTGCGCTTTCCCTACTAGCTTGCACTGCAACAACAAAGAACAAAGATGTTTGGGCCAGTTCACGGTCATAGCAATCCGTTCGAATATAGAAAAATAAGCATCTACCTCATTCTCACAAAATATAGAAACAAGTCCAACATGACGGCTGACATCAAATCCGGAATGCCCAATTTCCGTACCTTGGGAAACTGGCGAAATCAAAGGAGAACCCGGACGAGGGCGCGGAGCATCTTGGGCACCAGCTGGGTCACGGGCAGGTAAGTCTGTCTGAGGGGCCACACCAGGCAAGTGTACCTTCCACGGACGGGGCTCAGGCTTTGGTTCAGCCAAACCCTCAACGTGGGTTTGGCTGGCGGATTTACTTAGCTTTCGAAAATGTTTTCGGTAAGCCTCCGGCACTAATTCATAGGCCTTCAAAATCGTGGCTTTCATGATATCGTAATCAAGACTCTGTTCCAAAGCCAGAGCTGAGCATATGTCCTGGGCTTTTCCAACTAATTTGCATTGTACCTACTAGTGCCCTAGGTACTATTTAGCCCCCAATCCCTATCCTTCCTCCTCGACCACAGCCAAAAACTGCCCTTCTCTGCTTCTTGTGCCAGCTTTTTAATGGCTCTCCGACACCCCACTCCTGTGCATCCCATTTCTCTGAGGAGGCGCATTGTTGAGGATCCAACGAAGTATGTAATAAAGGACTGGCCCCGTCCCCGGACTCTAAAGGAACTCCAGCGGTTCCTCGGGTTCGCCAACTTCTATCGTCGTTTTATCCTAGGTACCTACAAAGCCTCTGCATCCCACTTCAACGGCGCAAGATAGTTTTCCAGCTAGCCTCCTTACAACTCTCCACCAGGTCCATATACTTGGAATGCTTCCGTTCATTAGCAGCCTCCATACCCTCCTCACATGGGACTGTAAGCTCCACTAACAGAATGGTCTTGCGTAGTTCTGACCACAAGATTAAGTCTGGCCGGAGCGACGTCTCTACAATCTCCCTGGGGAATTGGAGCTGCCTCCCCAGGTCTACCCTCATGGTCCACTCGCTGCTAGGAGAGAGAATACTTGATGTTATTTTCTGGCGAGGAGGGATGATGGCTTCTCCATCCCTTCTGAACAGAATCTTATCTCTCTGAGGAGCAGGAGGTCTGACGTTAGCCTCCTATCTACATGATTCTGCCACCTCCACCAGCTTCCTCAGCACCAGGTCATGCCGCCACCTGTAGCGGCCTTGGGACAAAGCCACTTTATAGCCTGATAGAATGTGCCGGAGGCTCACATTGCTGGCACTGCAAAGTGGGCAAATCTCCTCAGCACCAAAGCCCTGGTTCAGGTTTCTGGGACAAGGTAGAGTGTCAAGAAGCTCAGTTTAGCTTGGGCGATCTTCCACAGATCAGACCATGACAAGGATCTGTCCGTGACGCCCTCCCATCTTGTCCAGCCTCCCTGCCGTATCTGTGACAACGCTTTGATTTTACCAAGCTCCAGCTCAGTCCTTGTCACTTCTGCAACCACCATGGCTTTTTGTTCTTCTTTGGAGGTCTTTGACCAAAATAGAGGGGGGTTGCTCCTCCCAATGCCTGCTTGGCCCTCCTGAACACTTCCCACCACATCTTGATGTTTCACAGTCTGCTGATTGCCATATCAACCTCTTTTTGGGCTTTGCCCTTCCTCCCTGTTTGTACTTGGGAGTCAGCTGCTCTAACCAGCTGATCAGTGGACTCCCTCAACTCCAACACCATCTGAGCCTTTTCCTGTTTGTATCCAAAACAGATGGATTTCAGTGGCAGTTGCAGTATGTTCCTGCCAAAGAGGCCTACCTCCGAGAAGCATCCTGGCAGTCCCAACCATTTCCTGATGAATGAGTTTGCTAGCTTGTCCATCTTGTCTACCACTGACAAGGGACTTCTCTCAACTTCAGCGGCCACATGACCCTTGGGTACAACACCACTTGATAGCTACACAATTGTATATAACTTTTTGTCTAAGATGGACCTATATAATTAACATGCTGTCCTGTTTATAAATGTGTTAAAATGGCCGCAAAGTACCTTACAACTGGTAACAAAATACATATGTAAAAGGAAATATTATTGTGACTATACATTTTGAAGGCTTGAAACTGTTCTCATATAATTCTTAAATATTTTTTTTATCCTTAACACAAAGGTTACTTTAATCATGTTCTTACGCTTTTAACCTGTCAGCTATTTTCTGGCATGCAGCCTCACGAGATTTGATAATGCAGCTCGTGTTCCCCTTTCTGGTTATTATGCCTTGTAGTCCTCATAAGCTTGCAGTAATCATTTTTGCTCGACTTGAGGAAAAAAACGCAGCTCTTTCCTTCCGTTCTTACTTATCCTGCATCAATTAACAAGGCTGCCTTTTATATCGCATGGACCTGCACGAGCCTCGCTTGTCCAGCATGGCTTGAATTTTGTTCGTGGAACTGAATGAGCCTGAAGTGAACTGTTAGGCTAATTCAAGCGAGGCTATTACAAATAATCCTCGATTTTATAAGCTCGCTTTGTGAAACAGCCCCCTGGTATCTGATTACGTTGAATAAATTATGTAATTTTTCTGGAGATAAAATTAACAAAATCCTCATCTGAAAGTAATGATGTGTTAAGACGCCTGAAACGATAAACATAATGTGATGTGGGGATGCACAAAATCATCCATAAAGGTGCATGGTCTGAGATAACTATAGCCTGATAGTCACAATCACTAATTAATGAGAGAAGTTTCCTATCAGTTAAAAATAGTCTATGCATGAGTAGGTCGAGTGTACAGGAGAGAAAAACGAGTAGCTCTTTGATGTAGAGTTTCTAAAATGCCAAATATCTGACACCATATCTTCTAAGAAAAGCATTTATTGTGTTAGCGGCTTTCGACATGGGTATTTGCTTTAGTGAACTATGGAGTTGGGGATAGAACACAATTCATATGGCCACCCATGATAACATGGTGTGTATCTAAATTTGGTAGTTTACTAAAGAATTTAGTAAAAAAAAGTATTGTCGTCCCAATTTGGTGTGTGATTATAAGAACATAAGAACATAAGAACTATACAAACGAGAGGAGGCCATTCGGCCCATCAAGCTCGCTTGGGGAAAACTATTAAGTTCTTTTAACAACTCAGAGTTGTTAAAATCTTATCTAGCTCTGATTTAAAGGAATCCACGGATTCTGCTTGCACTACGTTATCAGGA
>JABFEB020000113.1:2403956-2419655 GCA_019775895.2 Stomatorhinus ivindoensis
TCCCCTTCAAAAATTGCTCATGAGATATTTTATATTTATTGTCCCCCCCTACTGTTAAATGAAATTTACGCCCATGTGTTTCCTGAATAAGTCCCGGCTGATGTACAATCGGGCGATTTTTCGCCGCTTCATTTTGCCCACTAGATGTCACTAAAACATAAATATTGAAATGTCGTGTTACTTTCTAATCCCAATGTGTATGCAATGTAAAGCTGTTTTATGTTCCAGTGCTTCTGCAAGCATGTTAGTTTTGACTAGTGGGGCAGCGTGTGCCTCAGTGGGTTAAGCCTGTCTACCTGTAATCATAACTTAAGGTCGCCGGTTCAAACCCCGCCTCAGCACGTCTGCAGGTCCTTGAGCAAGAGCAACACCTAGTTCCCTGGGCGCCGCTACGGCTTACTCCCTGCAAGCTGAGGGAGACGTAAAGACAATTACCCCACGGGGATCAATAAAATATCGATTATTATTATAAACAGGTTTTTGTACACCGATGTGCGTGTATATATATATATATATATTATTCATCTTGTATATGAGGAAAGGTTTAATCTTAAATGTATGAATGGCCTAAATGTTAGTAAACTTTAAAATAACTTTCTGTAATTAAATACAAATCCATCTCAGTCCTATATAAATGTCACGATCGGTTTGGAGTGTAAAGCGCTTCGTGAGTCGAATACGTTAATGGAAACCTCAGAGCAGCAAAAATGGTCTTTGCACGCGTGCCAAGAGACTGCGAAAGCAAGCGGTGTATAGCCAGAGGCCCTTTCTCACTGTAGCCGACAGGAAACATCTGCAAAGGAATTATTCAGGTGAAAGGACAGATTTCACCACATTCCTTTATGTGAAACGTTATGTATAAACTTTACAAAACGCTTGTTTTAAGCAGCGACCATTGTTACCCAGACCTTCTGGCATTAGCTTGGTGTTAAAATATGTGCTACCACTAAATTCACGTTCGTGTTTTATTATTATTTTAGGCAAATCTATTAAATATATTTAAAAATCTGAACTAAATTAAATATAACTTTACTCGTTGGATGGCATTTCAGGTGGTACCTACAGGGGTCAGCACTGAATTATTGATCATTGTTGGTTTGTTTCTCCTGATATTAGGCCTACCTGCATTGGCTGGCTGCAATCTCATTATTGGGAAGGACCTTTAATTGATGAAGTAGGCAAGTTCATTTGCGCTGTGTTCCTATAACATTTCTTAAACCCACAACACTATATAGCCTTGAAAAAACTGTGCAGTTTAGCTAATCTAATTGAAAAACGATACAGCAGATGAGAAAAGCCGCTAACCCTATACCCCCACCCCACTCAGTGGTACTCGCAGTATATAAATCAATGTTTACAACAAGCCATAAGTATCGCAGGCTAATGGACGCATCAATGGAAGGAACAGAGGGTGGGGGAGTGATCACACCGTCTGTCTGCAGCCTTTCATATCCTGGAGCTGGGTAGCCTTCAGGGGAGCTTGGGCACCTCATTCCCATGGGAGTCGTAGGAACACATGCTCTTCAAGGTGTTCGGCCCTCCTCACCAGCTTCTCTCACAGCATGCCTGCGATGACGGTGAGCAATAACAGCCAGAATGTGTTCATCTCGATCAAATTGCGAAAAGTCGTGCGGTTGATTGCATATAGTACTGCTAAATCTATAACCAAGCCTGCCGGGGAGTCGATGAGAATTCAGATAGTTAACTGTCCAGGAAATTACCAGATTTAAATGGCAAAATGTCTACCTGGGGATATGGCCTCATTAACTTTTACCCAGGTGTTCACATAATATAAACGTGTTAATCGTTAAATTAATTAGCATTAATTCTTTCAACTTTGTATCATGATATAAACTGCAAAGAATTTTAAGTTTAAGTTTATTCAGAAACACAAAGAGCAGCGGACACCAGTGTTTATGACGATAAAATGATTAGAAAATGATCTGTGATGATAAAATCACACAAAAATGTCTGCAGGGGAATTTTAAAAACAAATTATTAAACGTAGGCCTAGATTTTGCCAAAATCGTAAGCAAACAGGCCCGTCAGTGCATATATCAGATGCCACGTCTTACTGTAAATAAAATAAAACATTACTTAAGCTGAGTGACAAATTTGTTCTGAATTAAGATGCTTTGAGGAAAATACCCCACCACAAATGTTTTGGGATAGTATTTAAATGGGAAACAGACCTAAACATGCGCAGAGGGATGGTGCAGAAACGGAGAAAGAAACGTGGTCCATAAAACAAAAGCCACGTAGAAAAACGAATACGCGAAAAATCCTAGACAGTACCATCGGATATACGTGTATAAATATTTACTTTGTGTGCAGCAGGACTTAGCTCTTAGAAGATGGCTTATCTACTCAACTCCTCCCTTGGCTGCCATCCTCGGAGGCCTATCATAATTAGGCTCGGTTACTTCGGAGAGCTGGACTGCGTTTAAAACTGGCTGAAAACACATGCTTGATGGGTGAGGTCATGACTCGGCAGGGATATCAGTTTACAGATTCTTCTTATGAGAAAGGAAAAAAACCAGAAGAACCTCAAGTTCCCGACGCGACCTGAAGCTTAGCTGAAACGAACAGTTACAGTTAAGTTTCACTGACAGAACTTGGGTAATGAAAATACCATTCAAATTATGCCGATTGCAAATAATTTTAAAACGAGCCATTTATTCATAGAAATCTTGTTAAAAACAACTAAATAACAACCGTAGATATAAGCCTATTGAAGGTGGGAACTAGGAATTGCAGCATGGAAAAACTCATTATTCTTTTAAAAAATGAAAATTTAATTTATCCGTTTAAACTTTCACTTAAGCATAAGAGCTAAGAAACACCACTATTTAAACGACAAGCTACTATTCTCTAAACGTTAATTTGAGTTGAGAGGAGAGTATTAATTATTTTAATTTGCTCTCACAGCTCCTTGTTCTGGTAAAATATTAATCATACTCAGTGTTGCATATCTGAAATCAGGCTTATTATAATGTGGATTGGTGATACTGGATAATTTAAAATCACTGCCTTTTGAAAAGATTTGAGAGAGTTCATTTTATTGTCATAAGCACAGTAAAACACTCAGTTACAGTATACAGTGAAAAAATTACCCTACATGTTCCACGTGGCACAGTCAAAACAGCTCAAACACAAAATAAACATATAGTGCAGTGGACAAATAGGCCTATACATAAAATATATCAATAAGATACAAATATGAAAAGAGAGAAATTTCTCTAGTAGAGGTAGATAGGTTGTTTATTACAAAAAAAACATCCTGTAATATAATGCAATGGCCTTTTTCCAAGGACAGCGGTATTACATATAGTACACCAATCTCATTTTCTAGAGTATCCATTCATCAGCCGAAAACACTCATGTCAATTTCCCATTCATACAAACAATATGGCCTTTTTAGGGGAGGAACGCAGTGGGCGTGTCGCGGTGAACATTCCCGATAGTGGCCACACCCTCCCTGCGCCTGAGCCCGATCACAACCGATCCTGCGTTCTGTATTTTGCAGGCATTGGAAGTTGTACCCGCGCCCTGAAAGATCATTTAACATACAACGGAATTAGATAGCACAAAACATAAGTACAAACAAAATAATAAATATAAATTTATATGCATGTTGATTTGTCCGGGAAAGTGCGCTGTGTATTTATGAGGTTGGAGTAATTATCGCTTGGTATAGAGTTGCCGAATTTACGGAGGGTAATCCGGACAAACGCCGGTGTTCCGCAGTCTGGGGCTGCGGAGAAGTGTACAGCTGTACGCGATGCGGAGATTTTCTGGCTCCGAACTACATCATAAATAAACACGGCCGCATTCGCTTTCGCAATTTATGGAGGAGTTAACTACGCTAACAGCTCAGTGGCGCAAGGGAAAACAAAAGCTCTGTGTTTCCCCCAGGTGTGGAAAAGCGCTATTTCTGCTATTCACTCATGCTAACTGCTAATTATACAAAATAATGTTATCACAGGGTCACATATTATCTTATTTAGTAGTATTTCTCTTTCTGTTAAGCCCCTCCCCCAAATCTTAGCAAAAGAAGTTTCAGGTCTCAGATTTGTCCAAGAAGAAAAAAACGAAGATGATTGCATTCGCAGTACGTAAATCTATGTCGTGGAGATCAACCGTGTACCGAGGATTTGCAGCCAGCTTCCAGACTTGGTGAAAAATTTAGACTCAACATATAATATGCTTAAAATTTTTAAAGCATGTTTCACACACAAAAAAAAACTTTTATAATTGTATTTTTTACAAGACTAGTTTTAGTGGATTTTATTATTTTTTGCTTTTTAACAAATGTACATTAACCTAATATTAGACTTGTAGTCAAGACCGCCCAAACCAAGACTAGAGGGTATTGAGACTAAGACCAAGACACACCAAGTCAAGACCAAGACAAAGTCGAGGCGAGACTGAGACCAAAAAAAAAAAAACAAGACTCCCTTAACTTTTGTGTGCTGTTGAGGACACATGACGGGTACTGACTGGTCCCAAAATCATCTGACAAAACAGCTAACACCTCCAACAACTGTCTAAAGAATGGGAAATATGTAACTGATTTCAATTATACTTAATTTGTAGATGAAATTGTAACATCAAATTGAAGACACAATTATAAACAATGTCCCATTGTAGTAGTACTAGCCAAATGACACTGTATAACAACTTCCCTGAAATGGATTAGGCCTGTTAAGTCAACACATGATATGCAGATGTGACCATTGGATTTCAAATAACATTTATTTAGTCAACACCATTTTAAGTAAAATACTGTAATCAAACAATATAAAGACGTGCACACATCACATGAATCAAATGCAAACTATTAATACTATATACCTATACAAACTGCAGATCAAATTGTGCATTAATAAAAATAAGGACAAGATTCTGACATCTTGATGTATGCAGTGGCATGTGATTACAACACACTGCCAATGATATCAAGCCTGTTGTTCAGTAGGGCAAGAACAATGGAACACAGACATAATGGACAAATAACAAATTGATAAACTAATACAGTTAGATGAAATACTTAAAAACACAGAGAGAGAACGAGAACATCACTGTTAATAGGCATATTTTCAGAGAGGAGGGAGAGAGAGAAAACAGTTCACGTTTTTAAATAGTGGTTGTTTTCACTTCAGGAAAACTAAAGATTGCAACATCTTATAGCCTGTGATGCTGGATCTAACATTTAACTAGCACCACACTTATTTTGCGTGTATAACGCATATTTTGATTGGATGAGTACCAATGTCTGAATCACAACAAAATGCATGTATATCATTGATTGGTTGCATTTGAAGGGCGCGAAACCTGAAATAATAATAATGTTGTGTGTCATGGATACTCCAAATACTTTTCGCTCCAAATCTCCCGACCACTATGTCAATCTGAGACAGCGAGACCAAGACAAGACCGAGGGATCCGAGACCAAGACAAGACCAAGACCAAAGACCGTTGAGACTGTGACAAGACCAAGACCACATAAAAGTGGTCTCGAGACCAAGACCACATAAAAGTGGTCTCGAGACCAAGACCAGTCTCAAGACATCCAACTCTACCTAATATCAAACTAAATATTGATCTCTTTACATAGCCTGTTTGAGCAATGAAGTAATATGTACAGTAGTTAATATAACTAAAACCTTTATACCTTTAATTGTGGTTTTAAATTGGTTTCAAAAGTTTCAAACATATTGAACTGGATCAACATTTATTAATTGCTTAAAACCAAATTTGACTGGTCTATGCACCATGAAACATTGAAACTGGGCAGAACCAGTCAGCTTAGGTGAAACCAGCTTACTAGCCTGGTTCAGAAAAGTCAAAATCATGGGACCAAATTTGGTGTAATGCTTGAACATTGTGTGGAAATCCCCTTGAAGTCAAAAATATGATAAATAACTGCTGTGGAGTTGTGCTGCTTCTTGAAGGTCACAGGTCACACTGCTTTTCTTTGTATCTCAGCCCTGAATGGCAATACCTGGAAACCTGTATTTTTGATCTTACATAATTATTCCTGTTTAAAATCTGCAGCTATTAAAATTTGCTAAGCCACATTTTTCAGAACATTTCAGACTATTATATTATTATTTATTTTTTTTGTATTGTACCATTACTGGACACACCATCCACTATGATTAGCAATTAAATTCTATTAGAAAAGATAATTTTAAGTATTCAGTTCGATCGTTCAGCAAATAGTTTAAAGCTGTTTTTTAATGTGGTCTGTGGTTATTTGGAGAGCCTGGCCGTCATTGCCAACTTCTGATGGTGTACTTAGCATAAAGCTGACCCAGGACACTGTCCTGTGCTTTTATTACTATTAATTAATTTTTACAGTTTATTTTATTATTAATAATTATTTATTATTGCTGTAAAAAATCTATGAATGACTGAGAGCTTCATTTAGTTGGTTTCTTTTTCAGTGTCTGTATTGGCATGCATGTATTCAGTGGGGGTCCTGCAATTCATTGTCTAATTTCATTTGGAATATCAATTTAAGGCACAGTTTTAGGAAAGAAACTCTGTAACTGGGGATTACTATTTAGTGTCACTAATGAGGCCTGAATGAGAAACAGTGTCATTGTAATGTCATTAATTTGTGTTATTTTGCTAAATATCAGTACTGAAAGTACTCTCAGTAAAACAGAATTTGGCCTTTGCAAGTTAGATGGTGCACCCAAACATTGTTTTGGGAAGTATTCATTCAGTGACTATATTTATCAAAACCAGAGCCAAAGACAAGACTGCACAGTTAATATTGATATTACATTAACGTGTAAAATGAGATTCCCAACATTGAAACCAATTTTGAATGCTGGTCTTTTTCCGGTCATTTAATCCCTTCTAAAAGGTTTTGTTTATTTCCAGGACAACATAACCATAATGATGAAATGGAAGCTATAGAAACCTCAGGTCAGGAGGTACATCTCATGGCTCGTTTTAATGAGCTGCCATTTGCTGCCCATGTTATCTGTATACTTACAGTAAGAAAGTGATGAAGACAATGTAGCATGTTTTCCAGCAGTGAATTTAATAATAAAAAAGAGCTCAGTACCTCTTACAATAATGAATAGAAACTACAGTTTATACGGACATGGATTTCAGGCACCTGAGCGGCACACAGGCTGAATAAGCGTGGCGGTGTTTGTGAATTGGCATTAGACTGCTATTAGGACCCATTAGTGTCACGTCATTTCAAACAATTTACTGACCATTACCGGAAGCCCTATTTGAGATCATAAGAAATTAAAGGTAGGTTTTGATTGCTAACCAAAATATTTTGACCATTAATGATACTGAAATTAAAATAAATTAAATATATATATACTTTGGCACAAGCTATGTACAGAATTTTAGTGGCTGGTATGCACTTGTAGGAACAGAAAGATCTTTTGATAATTAGTAAGAATGGGTGTATAAAAGGGGTATGTCAGAGGTATACTGTTATAATGAAGTGAGCTAATGTCCTGCTCAAGAAAAACATGGATAAAAGATGATCAAAGGTCAAAGTTCATATTGTGTGTTCCCTGGTATAAGGAGACCTTCAGGCAGAAGTGTGGAGATATTGGATGAAGATCTTTGATATAAAGAGATGCCAGGGCAGTAATCTGTGCTCAGTCGTTATCGTACTGCTGAGTTCAGGTGTCTGGGGGTTGAGGTAACTCCAATCATAATAAATTCCTAGCCATGACCCCACACCTGCCACACCCCGTGTTATCTTCTCTCATTAACATAATGTTCTGTCATAGCCTGCCTGTCCAACAAAATTCTTCAAGAACCACTGTCCAATTCCTGGCAAACATGAAATCAGTGATCCAAGGTAAGGAAATGAATGAATGATTAACGACCGTGCAGCTGCAGATATGATAAGATTTTCATCTCTTTAGCTGAAATCATTCTGTGTGACATCTCAATTCATGAAATCTGTCACAGTTATTGAATTATATCAGATACCTCGGAAGTCATAATTTGGCCTAATGGCACAGTGGGGTGTAAGAGGAATCAAGTACTTGCATGAATGTAAAAGTAGGACAATGTGATTTAATCAACTCAAGTTTTTGCAGGACCAGTTATGACATGCTATTTTACATTTCCATGATTTTTTATTTTAGGAATAAAACTCCAATTCAGTCTATTTATGTTCAATAGCAAAAAAAGGTAAGGACATTTATCACTACAGAATAGACAGTAATCATCCAGAGATAGGGAGTATATTGTTCTGAACTTCTGTTTCTTGCTAATATGCGATGATAGGACATCTCTGTATCTTGGTGAAAGGCAGGGGGACCGCAGTGCAGGGTAACCTCTTCTGTTTGCAAGGCTTTTAATATTATATTTCTTGCATACTTCACTTACCAAACTAGCTTCATACAGCTGGAAACATACAGTTGAGCTTAAGGTATTTTTTAATGGTCTGGCTGTACCTCCCTTCCTGATTTTCAGCACTTATGACGGAGTAGTCTTGTTTGGTACCCACTCTAATAGGTGCCTTCTAAATCATTAAAAAATATCCACAAATAGCTTATTAGCTCATTATCATGCCATGAAAGTCTTGTTTATGACTGTTTATCTGAAATGTTATCAAAAGAAATTACTAAACTGCGTCATGTACATTGCTACAAATAGGAATTCTATCACCTGTGCTATTTCTAAAATGCAAGCCTATTATGTTTAGCTGATTTACATTGGCCGATTTCTGTATAAAATCCATTTTTCCACCCTTTCTGTAAAACAGGATAACCAGTAGTGCTGCTGGGCATGTCTGAGTCATGCGTCTGTATATGATTCGTTTGCATAGTGAAATTACCCTAAGAGATAATTCTATCAAATGAACATTCTGTGAAGTCGGAAAGGTCACACCTGATAAACACCCCTGGAATGGAGCGCACTATTTTTGAAACAGTGCACCATATAGCGTAGCCCTCAATGACGCCTACAGTAATCACAATCCTTTTCCTGAATCGCAGGGTTTTCTTGAATGCAGTCGTAAGGTTCATTTACGATGTGATATTCCTAGTGGGAACAGTTTTTCCTTGAAGAGCTCCATGATTCTATGCAGGGCCGGTGATCAGAGTTGTATAACACAAACAACAAGACACTCATTGTATCCCATCGGAATACAGACAAAAAATCTCAGGCACAAACGGCACCAGGAACAAACAACGCCATTTTTGCATATTACTAAACCTCAAATGCATTTGAAGCAACTGTTAAATCATATATGTAAATACCTATGAAGGACCTTCTTGTTTCAAAATAAAAAAAAACTGTAGTATTGATGACATTACGTAGGTGCTATAGTCTTTTACCCACAACGCAGAAGCGAAGGCAAGACGTTAGGGGGGAGGTTAAGGATATTTGAGGACCAGAGAGGAAGAGTCCCACAACACCACACATCAGTATTTCGCACCTACTCTGGTTCTCATTCCTTTTTTTTAACTCACTTTTCTGGTCAGACAACCTTTTTCCAAGTTCTCATTGCAGCCATCAGAGCCTAGAATGCTCCCTCTGCACAGTGTGCAGGTTGGACTCCGCATTTATGCCCTGTCTTATCACTGTTAGTCTTCCCTATCTTTGCAGTCACCTTCAGATATTCCAGAATTTAGGGTCTTCTGTTCCAAGACCTTCCACCTGGTTTCATGAGCAAAGTCTGCTCAGTTTGTATCAGCATATTGCAGTAAATGTCCTCATATTCACCATCACACAATTCCTTTTCATTGAACAGATGCTTTAGTCCCTGGAGCAGTTGGCGATGAGGATGTTGCTCAAGGGCCCAGTGGTGACATCACTCTGATGACCCTAGAATTTGAACCAGTGACTTTCCAATCGCATCCTAAGCTGCTGAGTCATACACAGCTCCCGATAACTGTTGTATCCTTCCAGTTCACATTAATACAATTACTGAAAGTCGACCACCATCTGCCAGATCCGATTGTAACATGTCAAAGATGAGTCATAATGACTTTTGAGAATAAGGAACACCATGTAATTAAATCCGAAGAAATATCAGTACATACATCTGTGTTATTTTGTGATATATTATCAGTAAATGGCCAATGAGTCTTTCAATCAATTTTCAATAAAGTAAGCTACTAGGAGAATCGATCAAGCAGTTAATCAACCAAATGGTTCAGTCAATCAATCAGACAATCAGCCAGGCTATAAACAAGTACGGACATCTGTATGGATCTGTAAGCCAGAGACCTTTGCAGTATGACACATTAACTGAAATTTAGCTTTTCTGAGCTTAGTAGTCATGTTCACCCACATACACATATATATTGCATAAATTACAACCAATTTTGTATATAAGTATATAATATATCCAATGAGTTACTACAGTTGCGTCTACCCCCACTTTCCTGTGCCGTTACTGCACAGGTAATAAGTTGTGCTCTGTGACATGTGCACACAAGATCAGGCTGTAACCAGATACCCTCATTATTGAGTTGCTGGGATCAAAAGCATCAGTTCAGGACGTTCAATCGAAACAAAGTGGCACATAAACAACACTGACAATTATTGGAATGTGCATTTTCTGCAGGGTGTGCATGCTCTCCAGCATGCAGTGCAGGATTCCTGCAAGAGTCATACAGTTAAAAGAACTGGCGTCTGCGTGTGTGTTTGTTTGTCCTGTGATGGACTGGCACCCCTTCCAGGATGCCCTTCTACCTTAACCCCTGTGCTGCCTATGACAGCCCCCCCACTCTGTAGGAAGATGTCTGGAAGGATGGAATAATGGATGGAAGCATGAAATGATTAAGGCTTTCTTATTTTGCCCAGAGATGCAAATGTAGCTTTTATTAGACATGCAGTGTCTAATTTCCTTCAGACATTTTGAGCGGAAAAGGAGGTTAGATAAAGAGCCCAAAATGACTCTGAGGCCGTGCTCCCTGGTTTGGGTTCAGGGAAGCTGCTTAACCACAGTCATTCTGAGGCTGGACTTGCTCCCACCGCCACTGGTTTATTTATAGTGGGTAAACGTCACAGAGCAAGTGGCACATCCTGCAAATGTCACAACCCCCAACCTTCACAGCACCTCATCCAGATATGCTTCTTTCCTTCAAATCCTGCTTTTTATATGAATATAAGAATCTAGGAAAAATGTATTGTTTCAGTGTATGTGATTTTCACATATACAAATAAGCATAAATTAAAGAGATACTGGAACAGTATATATGATGTTTCACTTTAAAGTGCTGTTCACCACACTGAGTTTAACAATGAAAATATTGTTAAACTGCCAAAAAGCTACCCAATGGATTTTTTGAGTTTCGAGGATGATTGTATATGGCAAAGGCTGAGATTAGCCAACCTCTTGTGTTGTTATGGCCATTGATCAATTGCTCATTGACTGTTAACAACTCAAGTAATTAACCTGTTAAGCTGATTGGGTAGAGTCTCAGGGGTGGGGTGGTTGGGATTCTGTTTGTTTGTTTGGGGGTGGAGTCTGAGATCTGCTTCTCTGTATTCTAGTTTGATGGCTTTAAAGCTGATTCTTTTACCTGTTTCGTTCGTCAGCATAGTTTTAAATGCCTAATTCCCACTTTCTTTTTTTTTCCTCCAGAAAAGTGCTTTTGCTTGCTCGCTGCCCTGTGGTAGACCTCCCACAAACGTAGGTGGTGTGTGTATCTGTGGGTTAGACCTCTGTGCTTGTGATTGGAAGTTCACTGGTTTAAATCCCATCCTTGCTGGAAAAACCTTGTAGATTGGACCCTTGAGCAAGGCCCTTAATCCCCCAAAATGCTGTAATTGTAGGTGTTATGCATAGGGGGGGATGGGTGGATCACATCCCAACAAGTATTCAAAACACTGTTTTTTTGTCCCACGTAATATTTTCTTTTAAAAAATATTAATAAACTTTGGTTCCCATCTAACGTATTAACCAAGGGGGATAAACATATAGTGACGATTTCAGTTGCATATGCATAAACAAATGTATACAGTCACAAGAGTGCAGACCCTGCACTTGGACCCCAAACTTCACTCTCACCTGTTTATATACATCATAATTAAAGAATTCCCAATGTACTTGTGTCGATGACAAATAAAGCATCATCTCATATCTTTCCAATCCTGAGGCGAGTGCTGAATTAGAGTGTATGTGTTTCATGGAAAATGTCATTGCTGTATAAACAATAGTTTTATGCCTGCTTTGGTGGGGTGGTGTTGATCTCAGTTCCTGGAAGTCCAGATCCCTCTAAGACCCCAACTCTGGGTGGAAATGACTCAGTCTCCTCAGTGTTTTGATATTCTGAACTTTTATTTATGAACATTGCTGTTGCTTTGGACTGCACTCAAGATCCATCGCTGTTTGCTAAGCAAATACTGTCAAAGATTTATTAGGAAAATTTGTAGGCCTATGAGAATGATGTCATTTGTTTAGGTTGTAGTTAATTTCGGGTTTTGGGGCAGGACACGCTGCCCTCTTGCACTGACAGTGATAGTATTCAGCTATCATCAGGGAGTCGCTTTATGTGCTCAGCTCTCCCCAAGGGATTAGAGAGTTACTGCTTTGATATTTTGTGAAAACACTTAAATTTAGAGAGGCAGACTTTTTGCAGTGTTGCAGGGTCTGCTCGCTCTAGTTGCCTTGCCCTTTAGTGTGATGCTGCTCTCCAGAGTTTTGCAGGCCAGATATTAGGTGACTGAGACGGCCATGCAGTAAATGATATAAAGGCATTACTGGGCCATTTCCAACCATTCTGCATGAATGTAGGAGGCATGTAACTCGGCTGAATGGGACTCTGTGATCAGAAGATTGCTGGTCCAAATCCCAGGGTCAACAGAGCAATTTCACTGTTGAACCTCTAGAACAAGGTCCCCAGTTGTATACCCCTTTAGACAAACGCGTCTGTTAAATAACTATATTAATCTAGCAATTTCTGCCATGTGAAGATGGGCATGTGTTCATTTAAACATTAGGTGCAAATGTTTCCTTGTACTGTGTTGAAAAAGGGAAGAGTGAAATGGATCCAATATGATCAATGAACAGCCATGGATACGTGGTTGGAGGGCCTCAGCATCCATTCATCCCCCCCCCCCACACACACACACATCCCTGCCCCAAACATCGTCAGTTAAACCAAGATTAATGAGCCGCATGCAAAAACGACTGGAGGCCCCAGAGCCGGGATACCATTAAGACCTGAAACTGATGGGGTGTGCCATCTGTGGTAATGTGACACGCACAGGTGATGCATTTGAACGATGCATTTCGTTTTACTGCAACTGCTACAGTAGAATTACAGGGACAGGCATCAGGATATGTCTAAAAAAATAAGCTATGACTCTCCATTTGACAGTGTTACTGTTATAGTGACATACTTATTACAGTTTCTTTTATAGACACAAAATAGATGATACTATTAAAAATATGTTTCTTATTGCACATTTTGGTAAAGCCCTTAAGTAGTTATATTGCAGAATTGTAGTGTTGTTGTTTTTGAGGTTAATTACCTCATATTCATGCCCATAAAATAGTATTTTGTTTTTTTGGGGGTGGCAGTAACAGTGTCAGGGAAACTGGGTGTAGCTAATGATAGTAACAGATATTTATTCCAGTAGGAGTACTGGTGCTGTGAATATTTTTAGTAGTCATAGTATAAATGGCAGTGATATTTCAAGCCTGAGTGTCATTCAGATATTGAATTCCAGCAGCTGTTACTTACAGTATTAAAATTGCGCCATTTAGTCATTCAATGGAGAAACATAATTTCGAATTCAAATGGATTGTTTGCACAATAATTTTAATATTAATATGCTTGCAGGCCAGCCAGAAAAGCCCAGAACGTTCTGGCCTTTTGGATTTCCTTGTTCGATTGACTCCTCTTTCTGGCCTGGCTGATAGCACCTGTGCAAGCATTTAAAGCACTTTCCTCCACCGCCATTCATAATTCCATTTTTCACACTTACATAACATAGACGCCCCATGTATTATCAGGGGTCTCACATTTCTCTGCATGTCAATGCTGCAGATGGGGCCATGTGGCAGTCATATGGCCCAGGGTCTCACATCCCTCTGCATGTCAGTGCTGCAGACGGGGCCTTGTGGCAGTCGTATTGCCCAGGGTCCCACATCTCTCTCTGGCCCCTTAGCTAATGATCCAGGGCTTTATTTACCCAGGACATTCATTGAGAATATTAAAACGCAAATGAGTGAAATGTATTAACAGCAAACAAATGTATTGATAATATCTTTGCCATGACTCTGCAAAATGGCTGATCATTTGAGAAATTCACACTAACGACCATTGTGCATGCAATAGGCATTTGCAACTCCCCATAGAAGCATTCACAAGGAGTGCAGGTTCAGAGGCAGGGTTCAGTGGTGGTCGCTGTTTTCTGTATCTTAAAGCAGCGGGCCGCTGTCTCCTGTACTTCTTGCCAGCCCTGAAATGGCCATATCGATCTAGCTTGTCAATAGCAGCTTGTTTCCACTGATATTATACTAATGCACTGGGGGCATTTCCGTACCGCATGCCGGGTAATAAGGTGCCCAGGCTCTCTTCAATAATTCACGAGCCCCTTGACAGGCGAGCCCTCCATTAGGGGAGTGCAATAATGATGTCACACAACCTTGTGGAGCCAGGGTCCTGTCCCCCGGGACCATCTCATTGAGCCAGCGGCGAGAGTGCGACAGAATTGAGATCGGCTTCAGGCTTGCGGTGTTGCCAGCAGTCCACTAGATAGTACCACGAGCACTGAGGTTTTTTGAGGGGCCATAGGAAAGGTGTGACACTGGAAACCCACAAGGCAGACATTTCCAAATCTTAAGCCCTGTCTTTGAAATGAAAACCAATCAAAGTGGACCATCACTTAAGTACTAGCAGGGGATCCTGCTTTCCTATTCGGACCTACATGCATCCACAGCTGGCTCAGGCTCCCTGAACACCCCAAGCTATCGATAGAAGCCTCTCTCCTGGCCCAAACGTCGATCCAGTTGCCCATACTGCCTCTGCTTCCAGGGATCTTTCTAACGGCAGCATGAACCTCAAAAAAATTCTGTCCTTTTAACAATATCCCGCCAAAAACTAAGATCACACATATTGACTGTACTGTAAGTGCTTTCTACTTTTTACATAAAGCTCTAATAAAAAGCAAGCATGCAAGTACATATCAAGAAGTGTACAGCTTTGAATGAGTGTGAAATCACATACTTAATATGCATTTTTAAAAATACTTACATCATCCATATACAGTGATGGGCATCATAATGTTAGAGCTTTCTTTGTTCCTCAATGGAAATAATGGAGGGGGGGCAGAATGTGCTTCATGTTGATGACCCAAAACTAACAAATCTCTTTTAAAATCTCTAGAGACCGGTGCTCATGCCACGCAGAGCCACATATGGAAAACACTGACCCAGGATCTTTTGTTGCTGTTTTATGTTTTTATGAATTGATAAAATCCTCCACATCTCCCTAAACAGAGGGAATATGGAGATGATTTATGTATAAGAGGGATGATCACTGTGTATTCAGGACTTTTTACTGGCTGGTCTTTCGTCCGTTTCTGGGAAGGACCAGGGAAGGTGTACATACCAGACACACCATGGAAAATCAACATATGATCTTCGGTTGTCGCGCCAAGAAAACGCCAGCAGTGTGCCCGCGGGGGGGGGGGGGGGGGGGGGGGGGGGGGGGGGGGGGGGGGGGGGGGGGGGGGGGGGGG
>JABFEB020000113.1:2446564-2459337 GCA_019775895.2 Stomatorhinus ivindoensis
GTGTGCCCTGCAATGGGCTGGCCCCCCATCCAGGGTTGTTCCCTGCCTCGTGCCCATTGCTTCCGGGTAGGCTCCGGGCCCCCCGCAACCCAGTAGGATAAGCGGGTATAGATAATTTAATTATATATTGTATAGATGATTTAATTAAACCCCCTTTCTAGTACAGGCCACTGGTCACATGCCATCCCATAACACTGTTGTTGACATTTCCCCTATGTGCAAAGGATCAGCATTGTTGGAAAGGGCGTGCGGTAGTAGGCACTCTGCGTCACTTGACTAGGTTCATCCATACTGGTTTGTTCCACTTGCTCATCATTCTCAGTGATTGTTATGTTCTGGAGAGTTCCAGAGTGTTCTATTCTGCTTCACCCTCATTAACTCAGAACGTAAGTGCTAATGACATTCCCATAACCCATAGTCTCTGCCCCTTTTGTTTAATTCTTTGGCCCTGGAGGTAATAGTGGCAATTTTTCAGTCAAGCTCCTTGATTTCTGTGCCATGCTCACCCAATCCCTGCCTGTCATTGAAAAACAGGACCTGCTGATTAGGCTCTATATCTGCCTCATATTCCTATGGTTCTGTTTGATAGGCTCTCACAGGATGCTATATAAAGTACAATCAGAATTAACTGAACCTGGACTTATTATTTCTAAGGATACATTTCTGTTTTACTGTATTCTCATCAAGAGCTGTTGCTTGAATGAGGTATAATTATATAAATTCATATTGTGTTTGTATGTTTCATATGCAGTTTTTTTTTTGCTAGTATTTTGTTATTCTGGCAAATTTTCATACTGTGATTAAATACACCTCCTGGCATTGATAAGTTATAGAATAATTGTGTTTGCATGCTTTTGGTGGATTTCCTCAGGCTGTTTGTTTCTTTCCACATTTCTTCTTACAAAGACTCTTAACTTTTAGCATTTGTCTCTATAGTCATGTGCTTCATATTGTGGCATTCAGAGGGCTTTTTTTGCTCTACATTTCGTGTCTTACATTCAGCTTTCATTTGGCCTCCTTTGCTCCATGTTTCATTTTGCAGCTTTCATTTGGCCTCCTTTGTTCCATGTTTCATTTTGCAGCTTTCATTTGGCCTCCTTTGCTCCTTGTTTCATTTTGCAGCTTTCATTTGGCCTCCTTTGCTCCTTGTTTCATTTTGCAGCTTTCCTTTGGCCTCCGTTGCTCCACGTTTCATTTTGCAGCTTTCATTTGGCCTCCTTTGCTCCAAGTTTCATTTTGCAGCTTTCCTTTGGCCTCCTTTGCTCCACGTTTCATTTTGCAGCTTTCCTTTGGCCTCCTTTGCTCCACGTTTCATTTTGCAGCTTTCCTTTGGCCTTCTTTGCTCCACGTTTCATTTTGCAGCTTTCATTTGGCCTCCTTTGTTCCATGTTTCATTTTGCAGCTTTCATTTGGCCTCCTTTGCTCCGCGTTTCATTTTGCAGCTTTCCTTTGGCCTCCTTTGCTCCACGTTTCATTTTGCAGCTTTCATTTGGCCTCCTTTGCTCCACGTTTCATTTTGCAGCTTTCATTTGACCTCCTTTGCTCCACGTTTCATTTTGCAGCTTTCATTTGACCTTCTTTGCTCCAAGTTTCATTTTGCAGCTTTCCTTTGGCCTTCTTTGCTCCACGTTTCATTTTGCAGCTTTCATTTGGCCTCCTTGGCTCCACGTTTCATTTTGCAGCTTTCATTTGACCTTCTTTGCTCCACGTTTCATTTTGCAGCTTTCATTTGACCTTCTTTGCTCCACAATTTGTGCCTTTTGTTTGGCCTTCTTTGTGTCATGTTTTGTCATTTTCAACTGGTCTTCTTTGCTCCACATTTTGTTTTGTGCCTTTGGTTTTACCTTCTTTGATATACATTTCATTTTATGCTTTTTGTTTGACCTTCTTTATCCCATGTTTCATTTTGTGCCCTTTGTTTGACCTTCTTTGTTCCATATTTTGTTTTGTGGCTTTTGTTCAAGCTTCTTTACTCCACATTTCATCTTTCATTCAGCCTTATTTGTTCCATGTTTTGTTTTGTGCCTTTCAATCGTCACAGTCTTGCCCCATGTTTCATTTCACGTCTTTAGTTTGGTCTTTTTATGTAGCACTTTTTTAATAGTTTTTTTTTCCCAAGAGGTGATTTCCTGTCTTCTGCCCAAAGCTGACTAAACAGGGAACTGATCTCATTTACCCTTCCATGGCACTTGGTGACCTTGCTTAATTATTCATTCTGATGAAGGGCTGTTCGAGAGGCTCTGCAGATAGGCCCTGCATCATGCTGATGGAGGGAGGGGGGTGCCATCCAAGGACACAGAGCCTCTGGGAGGAAATGAGCAAGCACAAACAACGGGGAAACGCGTTTTGTTGACAAGGTTGACATCTATCCGCTTTCAGCTGGAAGAAAGTGGAATTGCAAAGCTGTTTTTAACAAATGGTTTAAATTTACACTTTGTACTGCAAGCCTGTGTGCCCTGTAGGGGTGAAGTAGGGGTGGGTTAGTCTTATGTATCGAGGGTGCTGTATCTTCATCTCCAGCAGGCTACACTGTATTTAAAGCACTATTTATTGATGCATACATTGCAAATGCTAAAATATTAAGCAGGAAATATTGGCACACAAGAGCATCTTCAATACACACCAGCTGAGAACATAAAATAAAAAGATTTTATACTATATTTTGTGTTCTGTAATGCAATGGTTTAGTATATAAACCTACAGATACATTGTGCTGTACTTAAGATCAACCACAACATGCAAGGCATCAGAGGTCCTTTGAAACATGAGGAATGAATTATGAATGGAAAAAATCAATATATTTATGGGTAAATATAATCCCCTTGTAGAGGTTAAAAGCAACTAAGGTTTATAAAGTAACAGAGTGGGTATTTCTAGTGCAAGTGTCCATAAATACTCTCACTAAATACGTTAAAGGCATATTATTCTTTAAATATGTCATTTACCATAGGATTGCTTTTTAATTTGTATCTGGTTTTGTCAGGGCTCTCCACATAAAATATACAGATTTGATCAGGCTTCCCTGAGGAAAGCTTGGGTTTAATTATTGTTGTGGTTAATTTTGTGTTGAACTAACCCATAAACTCTGAAGGTCTTTATGAGGTAATATCTGCCACTGAAAGTCAATGGGGTATATTTAGAGTGCAGACAGCTCTTATTTGGGAGGACACTCCTGTTTCTAAGAACCTTCAGCCAATACTATGACAATATGTCTGCCTCTGTCTCTGTAACTGTATTTCCAGCACTGATGTCCTCTGCTGAAACTCAATATGTTAATTTGTAGCATGTAGTGTAACTACACTGCCAGAAAAAAGAGCACCAGTTTGTACCTTAGCTTGTCACTGGTTCTGTACCCTCAAGGGTCTGCCAACTGTGTATCCTAGTTGTAGGTAAATGGGTACCTTTTAGTATAATTTAAGATACAGAAACAGACTCTGAAGAACATCCCCAAGGTACAAACAACATTAATGTACTCCCAGTGGTACAAAAATGTTCTTCATAGTCAATTTCTATATCTTAAAAGGTACATTTACCTACAGCTATCACCGGCAGACCCTTGACGGTACAGCCCCAGTGACAAGCAAACGTACAAACTGGTACTCTATTTTTCTGACAATGTACACACAATCAGACAACAGGACAATCAGAGCTAAAGAACTATTCAAACAACACAGGACAACTCAGTTTATCGTTTATTCGCAGACATCACAAATAAAGTAAATATTCTACATACTGTATATTACTATTCCAGTAACAGGGTAGGAGCACACATACTGTGCTATGTTAGCTGGGCCACTCTTCTTGTCCTCTACATTTCCCAGCAGGGTCGGTAGACTCGTCCCACCATACATCTCATGGTGTCTCTTCTGCCAATGGGGATGCTGAGTTCTGAGTCCTGGCTGGTCTCTCTCCGTTCAGCAGTCAGGAGGTCCTCAGGGGACGTGGCCACCCCCAGATCCCGGTGCCTAACTAGAGCAACGCCCCTTCCGAGCATCTTGGGGCTTCTCCAAAGTCCGGCATCTGCCACCATGATGATTCTCGAGGCCGCACCCTTGTTGCCGGTGTTCCTGCCAGAATCCCCGCCTGATGCTACGGACCCGAAGGGGCCCTTCGCCACCTCATCATTCAGGAAGGCACTCAGGGCCTCTCGCTCTGAGCTGGAGTCTTCAACTTTGCTCATGGACATCACTGGTGAGATGATGTAGCAGTCTGAGATGAGGACCATGGCGATGAAAAGTGAATAGGGCTTCATTTCCAAGGATGTTCAAGCACAGTGCTGGTTGATGGAATGCTCTTGTGTATTCGCTGTTGGTCTGACTGAATCTCAGGTGTTCTGCTCCTGCTTATATGCTGCAGAACATCCAGAAGAAGCCACGTTGCATGTAGAAGGACGTCATCATCCTTTGTTATGGTATTAAAGGGTATTAGACAAGTTATGAGTGGATGGGACCTCAAGCAGGGCTGTAGTGCTTACTGCATGAACAGATAACATATCTTACATGAAACGTGGCTGGTTTTGCGGTGCAGCATCTTGGTGGGGTACCATACTCTGAGGACCATCTCATTCCAAAACCTCTGACCTGAGTAAAAATAAGAATCGATAAAAACCTGCTTGAAACTCTAATGATGACAGATTCAATTTGTGGTTGATATAGTCTTTCTCTCCATGTGTCCAACTGGTACCAGTGTGGTGACTGAACCACATCATCACTAAACCAGAAAAGAGACATTAAGTTATGATATTAGATACCAAGGTCTTCAACATTGCAGTTGTATTAAAGAAGGATGTTTGATGCAAAGCCTTGGATTTGATTTTGTGATTGTTACATTGAAACAAATTCAGAAACAAAAGGTCACATTTTCTGTTCAATTCTGTTGATCGGCTGTCTCACTGAAATTGTTTGTTCAGTGAATTTGATCTACTGATGCAAGCTGTGGTTGTACCCAGTCATCTTCTCTTATTGATTTTGCATTGAAACAGTTTAATGGTGGATTGGAGCTTTTATATGCTTGTCTTCTAATCCTTTTAAATAAATTGCAACAGAACAATTCACTGCCTTGTCAGAGACTGGAGTTTTCAACGGATTTCAATCTGTTCAATTCAGTATTTGTATTTCAAAAGACAGTTGTAGTTTTTTTTGCCATTTTTGTTAATTTAAATTGGAGCACTTACATGGCTGTCACCTCAGTGAAAGAGTGGTATCGAATTTTCAGTGCACTTTCCTGTCAGTTCAGATGAAAAATACGAATGGCAGTGCCGAAGAGGAAAACGGGAAGCATTACAGAAAGACAGCCAAAGCGTGGAAGGGAAGAACGAACCATGTTTCCAAGCTATTCTGGCTGTTATTCCTGGATTCACCTTGGTGGCAATAATCTGAAGAATGCCGCATGGTGCTTTAAGAGGCAGCCCACTTACATTGATGAGGTTTACGCAGGGAAACAGCTGTGGTTTAGACGAGAAGTGAGGCAAATAGCATATTACAAACATAAGACTGGAGTCATGGAGTTGACTAGGCATAAGTGTGGACCATATCAGACCATATCTGCCACTACATGATTGTTGTATCTAAAATGCATTTCATATATCCTGAATGATTTTGCCCTTGAGGACCCAGCCATACAAAAAAGGGGACGGTTAATAGGGAAGTGCAGTGAGTGTAGACTGCTAGACTCACCAAAACGCAGGGAGATTAGTGCTTATTCTTTTATAAGGATATTAACCCATACTCACCTTGATTTAAGGTGAGTTTTTGTTTCTGTCTGGGCTCATCATGTCACTTACAGTTGGTGGTGAAAATCACTCTTGTAGCTTTGTTGTAGCTTTTACCTCTCACATTTAAACTTCATCAACTAACTTAAAAAATGTGCAAATAATATAATCTGTTATCAATGCCTTTGCTCGTTCTACATCATCATAACCCCTGTTAAAGGTCTCTAAACTCAGAGAAGAAAATTAATTATTATTATAATTATAATTTTGTATATTTTATTCTTGCACCTTCTGAATATGGAATACCCCACCCCATCAGCTGTCTAACAATGGAGGTGTTTTTTCCCATCCATCCAGCCATCGCAGGGTGCTGGAGGACACTGGAGCCTTGTAGGGTTCAAGGCAGGGAAATCACACTCCTGGGAAGAAGGGGATGGGCCTATAAAGGGGCACACATGCTCACACACTATGGGCCAGTTTAGGGGTGTCAGTTAGCTCAGCTGGACTCCGTACAAAACACATATCATATGCAAAGTCACAACTTCCTAAGCAGTTATTATTAACCGCTCGTCATTTCTGGTCTTTACTTTAAAATAGTGTTTCTCAACCCGATCCTTGGGGTCCCCAGACACCCCACAATTTTGCTCATGCCGGGAGCTGGGAGGTAGCCAAAACAAGGACCATCTGGAGGTCCCCGAGGATCGGGTTGAGGAACACTACTTTGGAAAATAAAACCATTCTGCTTGGTGACATGGGACAGAACCCAGACCTCTGATGTCATACCCAGACCCCACGTGGCAATGGAGAAGAAAGCATCAGCAGATGGTACGCTGACTGCTCAAAGCCAACACCCTATCCCTTTCTTGACTCCTCCAAATCACCCAGACTGCCAAGCTTTTGGGTACGAAGCCTCAGTAAACATCTGGACCCCACCTTAGCTGAGCTCAGCCATCCCCAGACCTGCTTAACATCTGGAGAAACAGCTGGATGGTGACCACACCACCCATGCCACCACACCCTCCCAGGAGATTTCTGAAGGGGGAGGAGATTCTGCTACTCAGGCTTTCTCCTGTACCTGCCATGTGTAGCTCCTTTTAAATCCCTTCCACCAACTCAGATGTGCCTCTCTTTCCACATTGACTTTGAGTTTTTTCACTAATCGAACATTTGTAAATCATTCATTGCCACTAACCAAAGGTGTCATATTAATATTAAAGGTTTGTAATGCTGTGTGAGGGAAAGTATTTTTAAGTGAATAGATTTACTAAAATGCTGTTAGATTGTGACAGACTGATAGCTCTTTGACCTCTTAAACGGGAGGATGTAACTTGTAATAGCAGTGCTGTGTTTGAAACCAAACAAACTCACACTCTTCCTCTTAGTGAATTATTTTTGTAAGTTCAGTAGGTCCGATTTCAAAGTCCTTATAATAGCCATTCATCCATCCATTTCCATAAGACTTATCCAATATTGTATTTCCCAATCCGATCCTCAGGAACTTGCAGACAGTTCACGTTTTTGCTCTCTCCCAGGTCCTTGCCAGTCTGTCCACATTCACTGGGAGCAGTGAGGGAGCAAAAAAACATGGACTGTCTGAAGGGCCCTGAGGACCGGGTTGGGAAACACTGCAATAAAGGGTCACAGAGAATCTGGGACCTATTCCAGAAAACACAGGGAATAAGGAAAAGCCATGCCAAGCCATCACGGGTTACATTCTGAAACGCTAATGGCGATTCCAATAAACCACATGTTTTTGGACTGCAGGAGGTACCTGGATAAAATTCAGTATTGAGCTGGTATGAATAAAATTTTTCCGTATATTATTACATTTCTGCTCATCTTATTCAGGGCAATTTTTCCCAATCTTTACTGAAACAATTGCAAAAAGGCAAGGGAAATTATTCACCCAAATCTGCAATGTCTGCACCCATCTTTATAGAGAATAATTACATACAATTGCTAATTCGCTAATTTTACTAAGGCATAGTTACACCTTCAGTTCCTCACTGCTAGGCATTCTGGGAGATGCAAAAAAGAGCAGCGATGACAGGCCATGCCTGTGATGGCAGCCCACCATGAGCATTTAGATAATGAACACTGGACTGTTTCCTGCATTTAAAAGCATGTGAGTCATTTTACCACTTAGGGTCTGACTGGCACACACGCAGAGAGACTATATACAGATTCCACCATCCATTTGCCGACTGAAATTGAAAATTCATTTTAAATTAAAGAAAAAACAGTTATTTGTGGCTTTACATACAGTTAATTGTGGTATTTGGATACAACAATTCCACTATATGCAGAATAATACCAATTCTTTGTTTTTTAAATTAATTTTCAATGCCGATGCTAGGAAAGATGGATGGATATAGCATTCTATTTAGCCGTTTCAGGAATGTTTTTTCTTCATTACAGATAGGCAAAAAGTGGGTTCACCTGTCACAATAATGCCAAACCTGTAGTAATGGTTTGCTGGCATGTAATACATACTTACCAGGTCCATAGACACTCCTTACAGTCACTGTAAAGGTAGCAAAATATTGGATGAGTGGTATCGAATGTCCTCACTTGGAATCCAAAAACTCAGGGAACAAGTTCATTAGTCACAGTTTTAGTGTCTGCTGATGTGTTGGATGTGAGCAAAACACGAAAAAGGTTCTTCAGGGTGATATTGGTACTGGACACAGCAAATATGGAGTATCAAGGCAGGTGTCTAAATTGCATTATAGATGAGAGCTTTATATGGCATTTGTAATACACATGGCTATAATGTGTTATGCCTTTTGATAAATATTTATAGCTGTCTTTATGGTGATTTATAGCTGTGTTTATAGTTCATATATTTATGAATGGATTATTATTTGTTATGCGTTTATAAATTATTAAAAACATGGCCTCCATGTATGGTTCGAATTACGGGGGTACTGGGGGGTCTTTTGTTGTAAAAAAAAAAAGTTTTGACTATTTCAAACACCCCTAATGTGGACCGTACCAATTTAATCACCTCGCCTCTAGAAGCAGCCTGTCGGTTGCGTCATTCATTCTCATTGAGTGACCTGGGGGGTATTCCATGAAGCAGGCTTAAGGGAAAGTCTGATTTATTTCGACAAGTCAGTCTTACTTAAGTGAGAGTTCCATTCCACCAACGTGTCTTAAATGAATTCCCGCTGAATTACCATTTTAATTTAGACCTGCGAACAAGCCTGGTCCGGACCATGCTAACTGTCTCGTTTAGGTTAGCGTTGTCTCAAAGACCGTCCGACGTGTAGCTTTTGTGGGTGAGCACAAATTCATCTGCTGAAACAGCAGCATCAGAGAGTGCAGAGACTTTTTGTTCATTCAAATAAACAACAATCTTGTCAGGGAGGCAGTTCTTAAATTCTTCTAACAAGATCAGTTCCTTTAGGTGCTAAACGTGGAGACTTTAGTTGAAGCACACCACTTATCAAAGAAAACAGTCTTCTCTCTAGCAAATTCAACAAAGGTTTGGCCGGAGGTTTTACTATGTTTCCGGAACTTTTGCCAGTAGGCCTCAGGAACAAGTTCATAGGCCCGCAACACAGCAGCCTTAACAGCCTCATAGTCCAGACTCTGCTCCAATGATAGGGCAGAACACACCTCTTGTGCTTTCCCAACAAACTTGCATTGCAATAGTAAGGTCCAGATATTCTTCGGCCACTGTAACGTGAGAGCAATGCGCTCAAACACAGGAAAGTAGGTGTCCACTTCACTTTCCCTGAACATAGGAACCAAGGCAATATGTCTGCTAATATCAAAGTCAGGGAACCTTACGGATGATGATCTCTGAGGCACAGGAGATGATGCCCCGACAGGCCCATGTGGAGTAGGCATAAGAGGAGTAGGTGCAGGAAAACTGGCAGGAGGACGACGATCTGGATCAGACTTGCTTCTGAGCTCCAACTCCAACTCCTTCAGCCTGATATCCCTTTGTGTCTCAAGCTCCAGTGCTCGGACACGTAGCTGCTGCTGTTGAGACTACTGCCTGCTCAATTCAAGCTCCAACTCCTTTAGCTTCAAGGCAATCAAGGGGTCCTTCAGTAATGGCTCTGGATCGTGGGGTTCTATGCGTGCTGGCTTCTCAGGTTTGGTTTCAGCCGTTGCCATAACCAATCCCTCAGAAGGCCCTGGCTGAGATGCAGCACCCAAGATCTCCTCTCCTTCTGGTAAGATCTGCTGCTTTACCAGCTCGAGATACAGTGTGCTCTTCACGTCCTTCTTAGTTGCACTCCGTGGCACAGAAATCCTGAAAAAGTCTGCTATAAGTAATAGCTCATCCTTGCGGCAGCGCTCAAACTGTTCCAAGGTTGGGTAAATGACAAAATTGTCCAACTCAAATCTAACGGCCATCCCTGCAATCTGTCCTCCACCACACCACAGCAAAAACCACCAGAAAACCGTTACCACACAAAGCAAGAAAATAAGACAATGGAGAATATCCCGGACGAGCCCCCAATTTTGTCAGGTCCCGGTCTAGGGTGAGGAACAACAAAAAATGGAGTGCGACCACTATTTGGGTATATGGTGGTTTATTAATAGTGGGAACCACTTCAGGAGCTGACAAGGCCAAAATAACAAACAAAACACCTCTAACTGGAACTGGAAGAGATACCACTCATACCTAACCCAAAACACAGAAAACAAAAGTACACAAAACTAATCTAACTCCCTAACTAACTCCAAAACAGTGAGAAAACTTAAACAAAGCAAAATGGCCCTGGGGGTCGTAACAACAGATTCCCAAAAGATCGTTCCATCAGACGAAATTCCGCGATCTTACTATTCATATCATGTAATCTGTAATCATGTAATCTGTTGAATTATATGTCCTCATCTGACATTATATTTTACATTATCTGATTGAATTTTTGTTAAGATGTAAGGTGAAAATGACATGATTTTGTTTGAGTTATCGGGAGAATGAGTCTTGTATATACGTATATAAAAAGGAACCCTGTAGTCAGTGCTGTGAGCTAAAGCAAGACGAGAAAGCAGAGAATAAAAACCATGCATCTTTTCTTAAGTAAAGCTCTGCGTGATACTTCCATAATATGAAGAACAGAGCTGAGATTGCTAAATAATTAATATAATAAAGCCTATAAAATCACGTTTTAGCATTCCAATTAATCCCAAAATAATTACAGTAAAATCCCGTTATAATGGACTCGCTTATAAGGGAGTATCGTCTATAACGGAGGAGGTCCTCCGGCCGTGCGCCTTTACGAACATGCAGAAAAAGCATCGGTTTAAGCGGAATCGCATATAACGGAATTTTGCTTATAATGGACAAACAATTTGGTACATAGGGCGGCTTTTAGCTGTAGTTTTGTTCAGCTATAACGGACATGCAGTTCTGCCTACACAGCATGTGGCGTGCCGGTGATATCCAGCGCAGATACGTATTCGGGATTATTAAGGTTACCTAGTCAGGTAAAGTTGGATTACTACATGTACAATATAATAATCTGCACCATAAGTGTGTCTGCTGAGGTGTGGCATGAGTAAATGGTATCCTGTAGTTGTGTTCTGGGCATACAGCAACTCTGGATGTAACGGATTGTTTTGCCAGGTCCCTTGAAGTCCGGACCGTTATAACGGTATTTTACTGTAGAATAAAAGCGTACGCATATTACAAAGGTGAAACCTGAAATGCAATGACTGTAATTGGAAAAGATCCGTTAAAATAATATGAACGGTGTCACGATGCGTGTTGGCAGCGTGCCTGGATGTCGGTGGCGTGGAGCAAACAAGGCAACGAGGCAGGAATATCCGGGGAAACGGGGTTTATTCGGGAGACAAACGGGTAAACTTCCACAGGACATCACAATGACAGATCTACTCACACGGATTCAGACGTAGACTAAATACACAGGACTAACCAGGACTTAACCAGACAACAGGGAAACCTAATCAAACTAACGCACAACAGGTGATTACAATCAGGATTCGCACATGAGGAGCAAGGGGGGCGTGGCACATGAGGCTGGAACGGACGGATCATGACAAACGGGAAGATATCTTTATATTTTAGTCACTCTCTACTTTGAAAGTTTACTACTAAAATATCAAAGACAAGATACGGTTATTTGTGCAGAACATTTCACACGGATGTGATTTAAAGTATTTTACGGAGATCAAATAATATTATACCGTACTAATGACAGGTGATATCAACCCAGAAGGTTCCCCCTTGCCTATGGGGCTCGAACCAGCAACTTTCGGATTATAAGGCGACAGCATAAAGAAACACCGCTCTCGGTTTACAGGGTTTCCGACTCATTTGGTCGATCTGTCGTTCATCCATTCAGTTGGGCTTCTTAAATATGGCGATCGTGCGCACTAAGTGAGACTATGCAAGTCTGTCTTGAATGAATCTTGATTAATTAACATTGAACTGCACTCGTGGAACGACGTGAGGCTAAGTTTAGAGATGGAGATAGGTTGAGTCTGACTTTTTCGGGAAGTCTGCCTGTTTTGCTGCACAACATTTTTGGAAGCTTCATCTGATATCCCAGATACTGTTCTGTTAAATATAGATCAGATTTTATTCACAGACACACTATGAGAAAAAGGAAACATTGAGACATCAGACACTTTTTTGTCGGTAAAAGAAGAGTCAGTAGGAAATATTAGTGTTAAGAGCTACAGAACATTACACTAACAGTATAGGCGCAGTTTTACAAACTTAATGTGGCTGAAGGAAAGTAGTGGTCAGCAGAAGGTAGGAGAGGCACAGGAGCAGGCAGCAGGAAGATGGCAGGATGAGGACAGTGTGCAGGACAGTGAGCAGGCAGCAGGAAGATGGCAGGATAAGGACAGCGTGCAGGCAGGAGGAAGATGGCAGGATGAGGACAGTGTGCAGGCAGCAGGGAGATGGCAGCATCAGGACAGTGTGCAGGCAGCAGGAAGATGGCAGGATCAGGACAGTGTGCAGGCAGCAGGGAGATGGCAGGATCAGGACAGTATGCAGGCAGCAGGGAGATGGCAGGATGAGGACAGTGTGCAGGCAGCAGGGAGATGGCAGGATCAGGACAGTGTGCAG
>JABFEB020000113.1:2477198-2491250 GCA_019775895.2 Stomatorhinus ivindoensis
AATGTAACTTTATTCTTTCATGAGTTATTTACAAGTTTCTGACCACTTGTAAAATGTGTTCAATGTGCTGCCCATTGCGTTGGATTATTAAGGTGTATCCATATAAATGGCCCACCCTGTACAATGAAATGATGCCTCTTTTGCCTAAAGCTTCTTCTCACGTATCCCATCATGCTCTCCTTTGAAACACACAGCTGAGAGCAAAGCTTGGGTTCCAAGAGGCAGGTTAGCCATTAACCCAGCACCCCCAGACCATTCTGGGGTTCGGGGCCTTGCTCAAGGCCCAACCGCATGTGATTATTTTTCCAAGGACAGGATTCAAACCATCGAGCTGCTCACCACCTGAAGTATAAGGCTAAAAGTAAAAGCTAGGGTGACCAGACAGTCCATGTCAGGGAGGACACTTTGAGCTACTTCGGGTTTTACAAACTACTTTCAAATTGAATGTGTTCGGTTAAAAAGTTCAGCTCTTGTGCTTTGACTGGTTTGTTTCCTTGACTGAAAGACTCATCAAGCTGTTTCACAATAGCATTACTGACCAATCAACACACAGCAAGAACTCAGTACTCAAGTGAAATCCAGGTCCTTTTAATTGAAATGGTAATTTACAATTCCTGTTTTAGCTCAGAGTGTCCTCCCTGGCATGGATTATCTGGTCACCCTAATAAAAGCTGATTTAATCCACACAGCCTTATTCTGAAAAAAAATGCTTGCCCTTGAGATACAAAGGGTAAAACACTCACCACGGTAGACGTAATTCTTTAAATTGTTTAATATCAGCTTTGCTCTTCAGTTTGTTAGCCATGGGTTGCTAATTAGCATTCGCACTGTAAATTACATAGCGCTGTATTTCATCACTCAGGTATCAGTTCTAGATTATCATCTGTCAAAGTAGATTTTGTGTATATTATTTTTTGAATGGGGGTGCAGCTGTGATTTACTCTGCATATGTTCCCTATTTGTGTTTGGCAACAACTCTGAGTTCACTACGATTGGCTTGTAAGCTGCTTTCAGAGTCCAAAAAAACACTCCTAACCTTAATCTAAAAAAAATCATGAACGCAGCAGCTTCAGCCTTTGACTAGAGATGCATGACCTTTGTTCACCCTTTATTTACATGTGACCCAATATGGCATCAGAATCATAGATTATCAAAGGTGCCAAATTTCATTTTCATTCCACTGAAGCAATACATTTTCAGAAATCAAGTAATGCTGTGACACTGTTTAAATGGTTAAATGAAAAGCAGCAAGTTGATTGAAAATGGTTTTCATAAGCAGGGTCTGTTGATTGGTCGAAAGGTATTTGAAGCATGTTGTGCAGATGAATGTAAGCCAGAGGATTGACCACAAGTGACTGATTAGCAGCTAGCTTGAGGCCTGGCTCTTCATGGGCCTGAAGCCAGCAGAGGCCACTTGCAGATGGCTGGCTGACTTAAAACACCAAGTTAATGCCCAGTGTGTTTAATAAAGTTTGTAAAATTTATTAAGTATTTATAAATGATGCCTTTGATGCTGTTTCTTGAAAGCCTACATTTTAAAGAACACTTTTAAATCTCATTGGCTTAAATATATTTGCATTTGTGAGTAGTGTTTAATATTTATGCAATTGGTATGTAATATTGCACCCAATACTGATAATGTCTTGTGTTAACTTTGGTACACTGTCAGAAAAAAAGGGTACAAATGTGTACCTTTGCGTGTAACTGTGGCTGTACTCACAAGGGTCTGACAATTGTACCCTAGCTATAGGAAAATGTACCTGTTCATCTAATTTAAGGTACAGAAATGGACTCTGAGGAACATCCCCAAGGTACAAACATTAATGTACTACCCTGAGTGATACAAAAAAAAGTTCCTCAGAGTCGATTTCTATACCTTAGAAGGTACATATTTATGTATGTAAATATATGTATTAAATTCTATTAATATGTTATGAAGCACTGCTGATTGTTTAGTGAAAATATATTCTCAATGAACATTGATGGCTCAAATGTATGTGTGTGTGTGTGTGTGTGTGGTTGGTTGATTAGGTTTTGTCATGCATCAAGGCAGATTTCCAGTGACAGCATGGCATCGTGCAGGCTGGGAAGAAGGTAGACAACCCTCTTGCAGCTCACAGGGCAAACAGGGTTTATTAACAAAAACAGAAAACAGTAGGAACACTACAAAAACACAAAAAGAACCATGAGGGGTCAAAAGCCAAAGGGAATAGACAAAGACTAATTAACAAGGGGGGAGGGGGGGGGGGGACAGAGCATATATCACATATTATACCTCAAACAATGAACTAGTAAGGGGGCAATGTCATATCATCGATATTTGCTGCTTATTTTGCATATTTCAAAACCTTGTTTTTTATTTCAATAGATTTAATTTCTTTATGCATATATGTAATTACAAAATAGGTTCTCTTTTTTAAAAAAAATAGCACCGCAAAAATATTTTTTGTCTCATTTGTCTTATTTAGTAATAGCTTTATTCAATCCATGCGACTGTCACTATAATTGCCACGCAATCGTTTGTTTACTGTCGTTATGGTTACCGACCTGCGCATGTGAGACTGTATTCATCGCAAATCAGCTCAGAAAAGATCTGCTAAAAAGTGAAGTTATATTTACCGTAAAAAAATGAATCGTTCGGGTGAGGCTTTGGAGCAAACCCCATGTGGGAGGTGTCTTCTGGATAACTGGGTAGAGGAGGTACGTGGCAATACGCGCCGTACCTAGTGGTGCACAGGGTGTGATTGCATTTGTTTTTCGTGCTAACTATAATAGACTGTGCGAAAGTAATCTGTTTTGCCGGTGGGGCAAAATAAACAGTGGCTTTCCTCATGCATTACCCTAATTGTCTCCTAACATAGTATCACAAGTAGCCGAGTGTCGCTACGGTGGAAAAGCGAAACACAAGAGGGCTTAAGAGATCTAAATGTGGACCAAAATCACTGAGCATAACGTGCCCCTCGACAAGGCTAGAAATGCCTCATTGTTAAAGGCTCATTAATCGCGGAAGCTTGCGCATCGGTATATACACATTTTTTCTTTTCTTTTATTTTCAAAGAGCTATAATGAGCAAGTTATGTTTGTTTGATAGTGTAAAGCACACTGGGTATTCCACTTCAATTAGATGTTTTACCTGTTCCAAATCTACATTTCTTTTCAGAGAGCCTTGGCTTTGCTAGACAAGACAAATGACAGAGCTCAGATTCACAGGCGTGGACACAAAGGGATCCTCTCCACAGATACGGCAGCCAAAGCCCAGGATATCACCACTATGAAGGCAGAGTTCACACATCCCACAGACCCCAGGGTGAGACAGAGAGGTGAGCATGCTATTTCAAAACTTCTATACTGTACACTGTGCACCCCCTGTCTGATCCTTCAAACACACCCATAGTAACCTTGAATAGTTCCAGAGGTCACAGTTTGAACCAATTACCTGTTGAAATTTGTTTATCAGACATGAAAATGAAAAGGCTGTTTTTCAATCCAACATTATTGCCCTTACAGTACTTAAAAATGTACAATAGCAGGCTGATTAACAATTTATTTTTTGATAACTTTAATTGAAATGAAAGATGCATAGAAAAGTGCATCTTTTCACATAAATTCATGGTTTTGATTTTAGGAATCAGAGGAGAACTCTTTCAGAAACACCTCTACTGGACAATACGGTAGGTATTTTTAAATGAATACTTTATATATAAAATGATTATAACATGCATTTCAGATTCATATTAACCATATTTTTGTCTGCATACTGTTCTTATTTGAAACAGATTTGCAGTAAAGCATCTGATCTTTTCATAACCAAACTAATCTGCTATACATTTCTAATGGGGGGCAGCATATCTCTGACGGCCATCCTATGATCGTCAGTCCCTCGTTAGGAGACCTACCACCCTGCCCCGACATTCCCACATCTGCAGCCTTGTGCAGTCGCCCTGAACAGGCACAGAACATGGGGCCATTGGGATCGTTTGGGAAAAGTGAAGAAGCAAATATTATATTAGAGGGAGAAGGATTGGAAAATACTGTGAAAAATGTTGTATTTGACTATTAGCACAGCTTATTTATACATCAATGGGCAAATATGTGAAGTACAAAGACTACTGTGGTATGAAGGACGGTTAGGGCTGACACTGCTGCTGCCACACCATGAGTTGTGCTTGGAAGGAGCTCTGCAAGGAGCTGTGCTTCGGGTCAAACCCAAGAAACGCAAATGTGCATGGCTTTGTTTGTGGGCCGAGATGGCGGGCTATCAAACACAAGGCCCAGTGACAGAAAGGAGCCTGAAATGGAAACCACAGACACTTAATGTCACCTGAGGCTATACAAGGTAACTAGATGTGTTACTTCACTCGGAGTTGGGGAAATCACAGCTGGAAAATGGCTGAAAAGCAGATGTGCCTGAGGTGTAGGCTAGAGATTTGAGCAGACAGTTAACTGAAGAAAAGACTGAAGACTGCTGTTGTGGAAATTCTGGTTTTGGAATCCACTGTTTCATGTTAGCGTACTGGTACACCATTTTTCACAGTGAAACTAGTCTGTCAATGGTGGTGTCAGCAGCAAGATGTCAGGGATTCCACCGGTCACTCTCATGAGAATCTCTGCACCTTAATGCAGCTTTTAGCACAAGGGGTGCGGCATCTGCCGGCAGGAGAGCAGTAATTTGGCATAGCTTTAGAGCCCCTGAGCAGCCGTCAGCCAGACACATACGCACGGTATCTACAGTAGTCCAGTTCGAGTTCTGATCGAATTTTCCCCATAAGAAATAATGCAAAACCAATTAACTGGTTCCCGGCTCCAAAAAATTACACTGATTTAGTCCGCGTTTCAGTTTGTTTCCCCAGTCCAGTCACTGTATTGTCCGTCTACATTTTTCCTTCCTTATTAAACACCGTATTCCCTGATGTCTGTGCCTTTGTCTCCATTCCGTCCCCGCTGGGCACGACAATTTTAATATAATTAAATGTATTAATGGTTTATTATTAATATTAAAATATTTAATAAGGATTTTAAATTTTTAATTGTATTTTATTATTTAATAATTACTGTTCATGTCTATTATTGTCTAAATGTATTTTTAATGACTAAATATATGTATTCAGCTAGTGTAAACATGCACGATGCTATCACAGCGAATGTGAATGCGAGACTGATGCATTACCCTTTGTTTCCACTGAGAGACGTGCCACGTGACTAATTTCTCCGCGCATACAAGTTATATTAGGTCGCCGTTCACAGTTTGACTTCTGAGATTAAGATTGATTTCTAGGTCTTTTTTTTTTTAACTGAATCGTTCAACTTTTAAGAAATTCGAGTTCTAATGAGTTCAAGAACTGAGGTAATACTGTACATGAAAATCACATACTGTATATATGGGGTCTGCGGATGGTTCACTATTATCTTTGATTTTGGCTATCAGCAGTAGATCTTGGACCATATTACTCATGGATATTGGGTAACTACTGGGTATCTTTGCGGGGACTTATCTCTATGGGCATAACCCTAATCCCTCCACAATGTAACACAGACACAAGCTATGGGAACACCATTCATTAAGTGTTATTACGATCTGTACACTCCACCGCAAATACAAGCTACACTACGGGAAAGAATCAAAAAGAAATATGAATATCGCATGCAATTCTCAAATTAATATATGGACACTTGTATTGCACTGGTAACGGGGTAAATACCTCAAAGGTTATTTAATTGCAAAATTCTTCTCTTGTATGCATTACTGACACCCAGAAATCCACTTAGTATACCTCACACATGCACCACTTGATAAGCACCAGCTTTACGTTTGCCAAATTCTTTTTGCGTTTTAATGAACAGCAAAATCCTGGCAAAGGGCCTGTTTAGGCCTGTAGCAGGTTGTCGCTTTTGCGCTCTGTTTCTGATGCTCTGCTGTCATACCCAGTGAACAGGTACTCATGGAGCAGAGCCCTCCTGTTCCTTCAGGAGAGCTTGTCTCCACGACAAAAGACGACTTTGGAGCAGAAAGATTTAAGCCCACTTTCCCAGATCCTTCTTGGGTAAGTGACCATTATCAAAATATTACAGGAACACTAGTAGGTTGTTTTAGATAATTTATAATTTATAATTATGAAAATGGTTATTTCTACGTGTATGTATTGCATGTATAAATGTATGTGTGGGTGCGTGAATGATTATGCCATAATGTATGTAATTAGCAGACATGTAACTCCTAAAAGGTTTTCACCACTACCTTTTAAAAAAAGTTTTTTTTTTACATTTTTGCTTTATTGCAGAAAATGACTTTTTTCAAAATGTTTGCAGTCCTAATTGTTTATGCTATAAGGAACAAATCACTATTGTATCACTAAGGGAACTGAAATAATGCTCACATACTGTATGTAGTATGCACAATACATTTCGTGTTACAGTGTGGATTATGGTTATTGTAAAATCCTGCAGTACAAGTTAATTTGCTGAATTTCTCTTGATTTTGTTTAATAGGAACATAACTATAGAAGTGAGCAAGCAATAACTTTTTGGAGCGAGAATCATAAGAAAATACAGGTAATTTTGACATTTCTCAACTGTATGTTACCATCATGTGTAAACAAAATGAACACGTTCCATTCAAAGAACCAACAGCCCTGATAGCAGATTGACAAATCACTTTTACTAGACTTTTTTTTTTTTTCCTGCTTACAATGTTTCACGCTGGACTCCAATTGTAGTTGTAGCTTTTCTGCAGTGAAGAACAACTCTTGTTCTTCACTGCAGAAAAGCTACAACTGCAATTGGCTTTTAATAATTTTTATTATTAATTTAGTCTCTTACCATTTTACATAGTGTATCGTACAACTGAATACTTCTTTTTATTTTTCCAGGTTGTGACTTTATGTGGGAATGAGGGGTTTTATATGACACAGATATATAAAGACTAATTAAAGGAGACATTCTTAAATTGTCTAAACAAACAAAGGGAAAAAAAGGATTTGTATGCATTGTACAGTTCTGACTTGCACTTACTGTAACCTCATCCTAGCTGCACTTGTGCCTAGTCAACTCCTTCATCACTTTGGGCAATAGCGTCTAATAAATAAATAAAACGTAAATGAAAACGCAAATTAGAACATAATTATCATTAATGCCTTTTTTATGCCGCAGCATCTGTAGCTACAGTAAAAATAAATAAATATTTATATAATATATGCATTCATTTGTTAATTTAAAAACAGATGTCATTTAGTTCATATGTTTAATCTATCCATGTAACTTTTAGGTATAGACCCATGAATTTTAACCCCAGATTGTTTATTAGCGCCGCAGTCAAAGTTTGCGGTCATGAGCCGCGTGGCAAATTGGGAACGGACCGCCTGGCTGTCAGTTACTTGGTTTATTATCGCGTCATTAAAAAGGAGCGATATCACGGCACTCTTTGTAGCGTGACATGTAACGTCTTCGATGGTCCTTCTGCGCTCCGTACTCTGTCATAATCTTTGACTTTGTGTCACGCTTCAGTTGCCATTTCATTTTTATTTATTTATATATTAAGAAAAGAGCATTGAACTCGTATCAGTCAGGACAAACTCAACTCATTACTCTTTTTCTGTGTTGCGTTATCGGCTTAAATTATATTTCTCAGAGAAAGACACATCATGAATTCATTTAAATTGTTCAGCATGTCCAAGTCTTTCTAAGGCATTCAAGGACTGCATGGTTTGCACGTTAACAAGTAATGGGTCATAGTAAAGCAAAACATCCAAAGCTCATCTTAAAAAATAAATTCAAATATTTATGGAGTTCAGCTGTTTGTATCTTCATTGGACAGTAGCTAAACACCTACAACCAAAAAACCAATAAAATATACCCTAGAAAATTATTTGCCAGATGTTATTTGTTTTCTGCAGTCTGTGCTGTCTAACCACACCAGCATTATATGCCAGATGTGGCTGCAGGATGCCCTTATTCCAACCAAAGTTTTCATGAAATTGTCTGGAGGCTAAAATAATTAAGCACTCTAAATAAACTGAATGAAATATATAAAATTTCAATTTGAATTTGTATTTGAGTACAGAAGCAACACTTATAAGTGGACATTGAACTTTATCTCAATTAAACCAAGCTCTAAACTGATTATATCCTGTTTTGGTTTCTTTGAATATGCAGTATAGCCCTTGAAGCACATTAACAAACAGGATTGTTTCATTGTGAAATGTCACGGTCCAGACACTTAACAGTGTCCTCATTTTTGCGGGCGGTGATTGTTCTATCATAATAGGCTCTTGTAAAACAAATATCTACTGACTGTGTACAGTTTCTGGGAGGTACAATGAGTCAAAGGGCGTGCTAGTCCTGGGGAGTCATATGTCTGTGTATTTAGGAGCAAGGAACATGTATAGGTGTGATGTGTATTTACTGTAGTTAAATAAGCAAGTGAGAGCCAGTACCCCCACATAAGCCCAGAACGTTCTTTTTTGAGGAAATACAGCAAATGAATTAATGATTATATATTGTGAAAAATTGCAAGTATTCATCTTTCAATTATTTAGTTTTATTACCCCGTCAAAGTGCTGAATGCATGTCTGAAGATATAAAGTGATTTGACAACTTCAGTGGACAGAAGCCTGAATCTTATATTAAATGTAATGTTTGGCTGGTCAGTGCAAGCAGGAAAGTATAAATACAGCAGTATGTTGCATGTAGAAATACTGGCCCTGCTGCACTGTACCGTGTTAACAGTTTCTGGGGGTGACTGCAGTTATGCTGTCTTCGTGTTGCATAATTGTAACCGTGTTGCCCACACAAGGCCACAAGGACATGCCACTGGGCCGTTCCTACCAGACAAGGAGGGTGTCATTTGTTAGAAACTCATTGCCAGCACTCTTCACAGAACCATGCCTGCACTGGTATTTCTTGCAAGCATGGAACGGTTTCTCCTTACCAGCATGTTTGTGACTATGCTCTGGCATTTATACTCCATGGTAAAACCCCATGGTTTGCCACAGTGCGTCTCTTATTCTCAGACTCGCATGTTCTCTCTCTTTCTGTTGACCTTTTCCTTCTTTTTGAAAACTGCTGCATTCAGGACCGTTACTTATAGCAACTGGTGTAGCCGTTGACTTTGAAGCACACGCGATGCTAACTGCTGTTAACTTGCTAACTGCTTGTTAACTTGCTCATAATCCTAGATATCAGGCACAACGCGGTTGTACATAGATGAAGAGAGGCCTGCTGGGAAGGGCCGGCTTCACGTGCACGTCCAGCGACCCTTAGCTGTCTTACCTACCACACTCCATGCTCATATTTGGACTGATTAAAACAGCTAATCAGCTGAAACGTCTCCTTTGCTATCCCTTAATGCCTAGTATCGTACCTTTACTGGAACCATGTCTGTTTTTCAATGGATTTTGTTCAATATTAGCCTGTACAGAAGGTTTTAAAATTGCACACGCAGGGCACCCCACAGGTAATTCTTGGTCATGAGAGCAACATGTAAGCAGAGTAATCTTTGTGGCTTCATGTATGCACTTATGGAGGGTGTTTTTAAGGATTAGATTTAAAATGTGTCTGTTGTGTTGTTCATCATCGTATTGGCCCTGGCTTGATGTTAAATGTCTTCTTTTTCAGGGTGTCACCTCCATGAGAAGCAGAGACACTCAATTTAAGAAAAACTGTAACTTCAGCACACCAATCAGTGCGCGCCTTGATGACAATGATAAGAACCATCATCTGTGAGGGCTCGAGACATTCGGGGTCGATGTCAAGGGAGGTACAGACTGTTTCAAAATGAGCATGTCAATGTTAATTGTGCATCAGATTGTGAAGCATTCCCAAATCGTGACACGATCTAAATCCCATTCCTAACTGTGATGATCTGTCTGGTGGGCTGTCCTGCATGTCACTCATGAAGGTGCTGTGGAATAAACTGGATATGACCGGATATGAATCATCCCACCACGGCATGGGCACATGGCAGGTCTCAGCAGTGCTATATAATGATGTATATCACCAAAACTAATGTTACTGTTGTACAATGAAGAGATTCTGCTAGGCTTTTGGCTTCAAGCCTACCCTAACTACAAGAATAAATATCAGTCATCTGCTCTACAAAATGTTCTTACTTTTATTTGGTCACATAGTCACCACACAGTGCCAGTCAACCCATTAGTTGATGTAGGTGAGCGACATCTTCTCAGGAGGTGCAGACATAGCAAAACATTGACCCCCCCCCCACAGCCGCTCCACGTTTTTGCTCCCTCTGTGCTCTCTGCCAGACAGTCCAGTTTTTTGTGGTCTGCCTGTGGGTCCCCGAGGACTGGATTGGGAAAGACTAGCTTGGGACACCATATGATCTTTGACAGGTACTGTCCCCACACACTCCATATGCACAGTATGTAGAGGACTGTAGAGGAAAAAGAAGCTCAGTTCCCTTTAATTGTAGGGTAGTAGTCCTCTTCCCTGCCTGCATTTTTAGTTTTTCCAAGACTGTTTGAAATGCCCAAGCTTTTCTAAGCAATACCCACATTGGTACAGGGACTTGACTGGCAGCTTTGGGGAATGCCCTGTCCAGAAGAAGCCAGAGAGCTCCATGGACAGCAGTGTGAAAAGTCAGTCAAACAGATCACTCAAATTTATCTGAGAGCCCATCATAAGTTGCTGAGGGGTTTGCAAGTTCTGGTGATGACTCTCTCAGAGGAGACACCTTTATTTGGACTGAAGACAAAGCCCAAGAAGTGAGATAGGCCACAGTAACCAGTAAAAGTTACTGGTGGAAGAGCTATTACTAGGTGGGAAGCTGTTGATAAAATCCAACTGTCAAAAAACTTGGAAGAAAATCAGACACCCTGAGGCGTTCAGGCCCATTTTATCTGAAGGCACGTTCTAGACAAGGGTGCAGTTGGAGACTTCCACAGGACTGGAATCTGGTCCATGTTAAATGTATGGAGACAATGCGGCAATAATGAAGCAGACTATAAATAGATAGAAAGAGTAATGTGGCCAAATTATTTTATATAGGGAAAAGGCCATACCTTACTGTAAACCAGCAGAACTGGTTACCAGCCTTCTTGATCCTTTTTAAGACATTAGTAACTGCCAAGGTCCTATTTTAAAATGTGACAAGTTTAATGCATCATCTCAGAAAAGGAAGATTTGGGAGGCCATCTTACTGCAGGATGGGGATGCTGCCCGCTTGCAGTGTTTTTCTGGTTGAAAATGAGGCAGACATCGGCCTGAGTCAGTGCATAATGGCTCACTGATTGGCATCTGGGGGAAACCTGTGGATACTTTGTTTGGCCTCTGTGAGGCCCCCGAACTCCGCTGTGCCAGTGGTACAGAGGCCATGGTCGAATACCTCACTGTAACACTATGACTTCCTAATAGCACTTTTTATCCAAGAGTTTTACAGTCGTTATCGTGTTCTTCCACCACAGAGAACAATTTCATTTAGGCAGAACACACTGGAACTGTGAGTAATTATTATAGCTTTATATAAGTTGGTTGACACAATTTTGAAAGAGTTACTTTTAGGATGACTGGTACTGACTGGTTATTAGAACAATATAAAGTTTGGTTAGGATGGCTGAAGAAAATTCTGTAGGTGAAAGACCATTATTACGGCAAATAGCAATGATTATTTCAAACTTGTCTGGCAGTCTGTCAAGTTAAGGAAAGCAATGTCATTTCACCCATGTACAGAGTACAGGAAAATGAAATTACATTCTTCCTGAACCCTTGGTGCAACATTAATGACAGGACAGACGTTACAGTGCTAAAGACAGAGTTATGGAATCATTTACATAGTGCAAAAAAAAATCCTGTACAATTAATAATTTAAGGGGAAGGGAGACAGAGAGAAGGCTGGCAACATAACATAACTTATCATATCAAACAGAACGTGACGTAACATGAAACCAGAGGTGGAAAGTTCAGGTTTAGAAAGTAAAAATCCAGACCAAGATTTTGTTTCAACCAACCCTTTGAGTACTCTGTGAATGTGACTAAGCTGGTTGGTTGAACTAAAATCTTGGTCTGGATTAGTACTTTATGAACCTAAATTTCCAACTGCATAAAACAAACATGATGTAACATAACAACAAGCAAAACAAACATAACATAAACATTTCCACATTAGACAAACGATAAACAGGCACACTACAGACACTGGGAAATTAATGTATGGAAATGCTATCCATGCTTAATGAGTGACTAGCTCTGCCCCTCACCAGGTAAGTACAGAATGCATCTTTCTGACATTTATCCCAACATACAATATAATTATAAATGCTGTCATGTAATGAGTTTACTTCTGCGTTGTGCTTATTTTATTAAACGGGAAGGCTTTTGGAGATTGATTCCAAAGTGAGGGTGTTTACTTGTCACATGCCGGTGCAAAGTACACAAAGTACATAAACAGATGCTGTAAGTTACGTGGACTCCTCAATGGCATGTCCTGCCACCACAGCATGAGCACAGAGCTGTGCGTGGTCTTGATAAAAGAGAAGTTACAGAAGATATATATATATATATATATATATATTGTTACGATCCCCAGTCTGGGTTGGGGATCGCCAGAAAGGTAGAGGAGAGGGAGAGGGGAAGATGGGACAAACAGGGAACAGGAAAGGGGAACACAGGAAACAAAGGGATCTTTTTTTGTATTTTTTTATATTTATTCACAAACACAGTTACAAACACGAGGTGCAACAAACTTTGGGAGTGACCCAGGCCAAAACAACAATCAAAACAGCTAACGAAGACTTCCGAAACTAAGCTAACACTAAAGGTAATGAAAACAAGTGGAAACGAAATTACAAAGACTATATGTAGCTCCCTAACCAAAACAACAATAGACACCACGATCGCAAAAACAAAACGGCGGTCACTCCTTACGCACCTAACAGACATGTACCGAAAACACACAGGCCAAAAGCACAGTATCCAAAGGGGCAAGCAAAGAGAGTAGTCAGGAGCTAAGCAAGAGTTCAAAACCAGAAGACAATCAAAACCGAAGGCAAAGGTACAAATAGGGCAAAGCAGAAAATCGGAAACCAGGAAACCAAAACAGTCATACACAATAATCAATCAGAGATAGCAAACCAACACGGCAAACAGCAAAAACCAAAGGTTGAGCAAGAGCTCCCGAATACACGAAGTGCGGCTTCTTCAAAGCGGCGGACCGGAAGTGACGAGCAGAGCATCGGAGGGGATGTGAGCGGAGTTGAGATGGATAGGCGGAGTCTGGTCGGGAAGCAGAGCCAAGATGTAGCCGGGGAATGACGATGAGGGAGGGAGCACCGGATAATCTGTAAACAGGTCTGAACTTATGGCACGTAACACCCCCCCACACAAGAGTGAACCCCGTAACAATAGATTATATTATATATATTTATATATATATAAAGTAACAAAGGAAAATAAATGTGTTTCTACCCTCAAGTAATACATTAAATTGAAGCAAAATCGAACATATTAAACACTCAATGTTGATAACATACCTGCAGAGAGTACACAAAGTACATAAACAGATGCCATTATGCAGGCTCTTCAGTGGCACCGTTAAAACATAGTACATCCTCATTACAACCACATATACTTTGTACTCTTTACAGAAAGATAAATACTGGATTACAAGTAAACAAAACAGAATTTAATAATATCTAACTACCAAATTTCTATCTATGAATACTTGACTACAAGAAGCCAAACATAGCCAATCCATACAAAAAATTCTATTCATAGTTACTCATTACATATTACAAACTCAACTCAATTCCCAACCGTGCTGAGCTTACACGTTGAACCATTGCAATAATACTTCTCTTAAATTGGGTCAATAAAGTACGCTAAAGCTGCCCAAAAGATTTATGGTTAAACACATATGTGTAAAAAATAATAATAGTGGACCTAACTGATACACATCTCCTACTACCACGGCAGGAGTAAAATATTACGATATAGACATTGTGCCCACCTATGATGAAATCAGGCGAACGGTCCCTTAACAAGTGGGGGGCACATATGCAAAATGTTGTAATTCCTACACCGTTCGCCTGATTTGGATGTAAATAC
>JABFEB020000113.1:2492711-2530340 GCA_019775895.2 Stomatorhinus ivindoensis
TTCTTCCCAAGCGAGCTTGATGGGCCGAATGGCCTCCTCTCGTTTGTATAGTTCTTATGTTCTTATGTTCTTATGTAATCCATTATCATGATTTATCTGATAAAATTTTTAAACGCAATTAATCTATGTATATATGCAGTGCGCAATGACTCAAAATCCCTCAAATGGCTCTGTCAACCCATTTTGGGCAATTTTGGTGCGTTCCATTTGCCCTCGGAACTCGTATTCCGAGTTGGAAGTGATATATCTCAGAGAAATATCTCGGAACGGCACAGAGGATCCCAAGTTCAGAATCCAAGATGGCTGCGCCCTTTATCAACAGAAGGGAAAGTTGTAGTTTTATACTGTTTAAGCGCTACTTCTCATTTGTGGTTTATTAAATCGGTTGCACACACTATACCGTCCAATTTATCTGTGGACGTGTTGCTACACAGTTTTATATGTAAAGCACCGCGTGTAATGTGTTATCAACTGATATTGCTAACAATGGTAATTAACCGGGCTAAAATTGGATTTCATGATTAGTCGGATTTATGGTAGTTCGGGCTAATTGTAAGTAAATGAAGATAAAGACCATTTAAACAGATAACTTTAATCTGACAAGTTGTCCGGCTAAGCAAATAATCTTGCTTTTTCATATGTGTCCATAGTAATCTACTTCTGGGGCAGATGGAATGCATCCGACTCATGTTCAAGATGTTCAATAAACATGTTAAGTGCATATATTTTCCCTTTTTTCTTGAGTCTGTTTGCTCATGCAAAATGAAATGCGATTAATATAGATTAAAAATGAATGATATTTAATCGTGATTAATCAAGATTAATCCACAGCAACCCTGTGATTAATCTGATTAAAAATTTTTATCATTTGACAGCACTAATTTAAACCAACTCCATCTGAAATGTGGGTGGAAATGTGACTATGAGATGAATGTGAACATTTCTATTTTTGCCATTTATCGCTACCATTTTAATTTCCTGATATATTACATACACATGGCGCTTTCCAGTTATAACCCTTTATGGTCACTGGCAATCAGTGGTCCTGGTATGGTAGCTCAGGGAGTAGCCATGCTGCCACACTGCTCCCTGGTTCGGGGTTTGAAACTCTTCAGAGACTTCCATCTGGTTACTATGGGTTTCACCTGCAGGCCAACAGCCAAGAATTTCGGTATCTCTAAATGATCAATATTGTGTATCTGTGCCTTGTGATGGACTGACATCCTGTCCAAGGTGTTCCCCAGCCTCATGTCCTGTGCTGCCTGGGATAGGCTCCAAGCCCCCCATGACAGCCAGCTGCAGGTCTGTTAAACAGCATCACATAACCCTGTCATGTCTTTTGATTGGTGACATGTAGTCACCTCCTGTCCAATGGTTCTCAACATAATTACCCAACAGCATTGTGCATGAGAAGGTATTTTAAGTGCCTTTTGAAGGTTGGGTACAGAAATTGTGCTGATTTAGTGAAATTCTTGATTACAGCAAATCTGGCGTAGATTTAGATCTCCAGTCAGAATGCTATTCACAGCAGAGATTACTATGTAGTAGTTATGGAAACAAGTCATTTTAGACTAACTGAACACAGTGTTTTTGTTCATTATTGCATTTAATGAGAAGGCATTTTGTGTCTAAGGAATAACATAAACTATGACTAAGAAATGTATAAATGTAATCATTTCTAACAAGTAATACTGATATGATTTTTAAATTGCTGTCCTTTTGTGATCAAGAAATTTAGCAGTCATTAAGTACTATTTTCAGCCAGTTTATTTTGATTCACAATTACCGCTATTGGTCTTTATTTATACTCTGCTGGCAGTTCTTTTAGGTGGATATTAATAAAGGTGTCCACCAACACTTACCAATGTGCATCAGAACCGCTCAGGTGTTACTTCTGTAGCTTCACGCCTCCAGGGCAGTGTGTTGAAGCAGGGCTGAGTTTGTTGTTTCCAAAATGGAATAACTAGCTAGTGAGTAAAGTATGATGATTGTAGTTAGCCAAACATGCTGTTTCCGCATTTCCTGAATGAGGAATCCTGGGGATTCCACAGGCTCTGTGCATGTGATGTCCTGATGTTCTGGTCCAGGCACTTACCACTCTGACCCTGTACTGAATAAGCAGTGATTTGATTAATTTGACTACTGGAACTCCACGTCTGTCACTGTGTCTCTGCTGAGGCCAAGGCTGGGCATTGACAGATTTTTTGGTGAGAGTGGCCAAGAGAGACAAACCAATTAACATTTAGTGAGGAAAAGCAGTACTGTTAGAGGCCAGGAAGGCATCATATAACAGCATGCTAGCAATTTTGGTTATTATTAGCAGTGGCTTCATTTTAAGGAGTTTTTTCAGTTTGGCTCACAGCATAACCAGCAGTATCAGGAAGTCCAAAAACCAGAACAACATAATTAATCGTTATTTAAATGACATTTTTGGCACCAGAATGAATGACATTTACCAAAGGACCACAGCCGGCCATTGAGGCAGACCATAGAATATGGCCTAAAAATAGCTATATGATGGAATCAGATATTTATTTATTCACTTGTTTATATATTTCATTATTTGTCATGAAAATCAACTGCCAGGAGGATGCTTGGACAATGCAGGAGGGCAAATAGCCATGTTTGGGACTCAAACATCCAAGTCTCACCTCTTAAACTGTGGAGTCATTGTTGTTATTGTATCTGCTCACAGGACGGGTCTGTGTTGCATGCTTGTTAAGTCATTTCTTGGTAGGAAAGCAGTACTTTGAAGCCATATCAAAAACAAAGATTGTTGAATATTAGAAAATATATAGCAGTGGAGCTGACATCAACATTGAGAAGCTGGAGAGGTGGAGACAGATTAACAGGAAATTAACAACAAATCACCCATAAAAACATAAGACATTTAGAAATGAGAGGAGGCCATTTGGCCCATCAAGCTCTTTTGGGGAGAACTTAACTAATAGCTCAGAGTTGTTAAAATCTTATCTAGCTCTGATTTAAAGGAATCCATAAAATATCTGTACATTATATTTCTGCTCCCTGCATGGAGTACCTTACATTTATGTACATAAAATTTTATCTGCCAGGTATCAGCCCAGTGACTAATTAAGTCAAGATCCCGTTGTAGCCTTTGTGCTGATAATTTAGTTTCTGCTACACCACCCATCTTGGTGTCATCTGCAAATTTAACCAGTTTACTGTATGTATTAGTGACAATATTATTAATGTAAATTTAATGTAACAATAATGGTCCTAAAATTGAACCCTGCAGTACCCCGCTATGAAGGCAGGCCCACTGCGACGTTGTGCCTCTAACTACCCACTGCTTCCTGTCTGTTAACCAGTTTTCGATCCAAGCTGTTACAGTTCCTAAAATCCCTGCAGCTTTGAGCTTAAGCAAGAGCCATTTGTGGGGGACATCCAAGGCCTGCTGGAAATCTAAGTAGATCATGTCGTAGGCTTTTTTGTGATCAAAAATCTTGAGACGGATAGCCCGCAGCTCGAAGTATGTGTGGCATGTGTGCATGTGTATTGTATGTGAAACGCATGTAGTGTGTGCGCATTTATAGTTTGTAAGCAGTGTGTGCATGTGTATACCATGTGTGCGTGTATAGTGCATGTGAAGCATGTGTACATGTGTGATGCATGTGTGTGCTTAGCCTTTGTGAAGTGTGTGCATAGTGTGTGCACATGAATAACATGTGTGGAGCATGTGTATACACTGCATAGTGTGTGCGTGCATAGTGTGTGAATTTGTATAACAGGCATGTGTATAGCACATGCATGTTTATAGTGTGTGCATGTATAGCGTATGTGTGAGAAGCATATGTGCATAATGTGTTAAGTGTGTTGGGTTAGGGTTGGGTAGGTGTGTTTGTGTATTCATAGAAACAAAAGCCTCCTACGCTATGGTCATGTCTCCTATTCCTGTATACAGACACTTTAATCCAGGCTGCTTACCTGCATGATTGCTGCTGATCCTGACTCTATCACAGCATGATTCACCTTAATCTTATGAAACCTTATTCTTTATATAACCTACACAGTCTTTAAATTGGGGTGAGGATTGAAGCAGGTTTGCAATCCATTTGACATTTTATTAAGGAATATCTCACAGGTTTCATACTAATTTAAGCCAGAGAACAAATCCTCGCAATTTAATTAAAGTAAGGACACATCATAGTGACACGACCTCATGTTATCACTGCTTTGCTTTAATTGTGCTTCTGTGCTGATTGGATGCATACAGTCATGAATACTGCAGTGTACTTCACAGCACCATCAAGTGTGAAATGAGCAAACAGTTCCAGAAAATATACATTTCAGCCATATTAGGAAGCCCTCACTTTAAGATTATGCCGCAGAGAATGACTCAGGAATGATGACTGTGGCCACCTTGATCCGAGGTTGTGGTGAGAAAGAAACGCAGAGTGAGAAAGGGGTCACGCAGAGTCAGGCGCACTCAGTGTCCTTTTCATCCACACAGCCACTTTCCTTCAGGTCCAGCAGCTCTCAGGACTCCATTATCAGCCTTCATACTTAATGGAAAAGAGTTCTGCCGAGATTATCCCCTTTTTAAGTTGCATTTATCTCAGGTGTTCTGTGCTCAGGGTAGGAACTATGAGATATGTACGGCAGAAATACAATTACATTAATATTCAAAAGCGACATGCATGTTTTTGAGACCGTGAAGCCCCTGCCCAACAGTGACATCACTCTGCTGATACTGGTATTTGAACCAGCATTTCAGTAGCCAGCATTTCATTGGGTATTGAAATACAGGGAGTAACCCGTTTCCATCAATAACCCATCTCCATCAATATGGGGAGTAATCTATCTTCATCAATATGGGGAGTAACCTGTCTCTATCAATAGAGAGAATAACTCGTTTTCATCAATGGGGGAGTAATCCGTCTCCATCAATATGGGGAGTAACCCATTTCCATCAATAGGGGGAGTAACCTGTCTTCATCAATATGGGGAGTAACCAGTCTCTATCAATAGAGAGAATAACTTGTTTTCATCAATGGGGGAGTAATCCGTCTCCATCAATATGGGGAGTAACCCATTTCCATCAATGGGGGAGTAATCCGTCTCCATCAATATGGGGAGTAACCCATTTCCATCAATATGGGGAGTAACCTGTCTCTATCAATAGAGAGAATAACTCGTTTTCATCAATGGGGGAGTAATCCGTCTCCATCAATATGGGGAGTAACCCATTTCCATCAATAGGGGGAGTAACCTGTCTCGACCAACAAGCATAGTACAACACAATCCCTGCCATTCTGCAAAAGCATACAGCCTATTGAGTGAACAAGTGATTTATTTTACATTAGTTACTGAGACCATACTAACAGTTTATCCACATCCCACACAAACTACAGATGCTCCTCTACTTACAAACTTTCAACTTTCGAACTTTTAGACATATGAACAAAGAGGACTGCAAGTCCAAATTGTGTTTGTTGGACTCCCGTTTCCTGTCCGCAAAATCAACTTTATTTTTTCTGCGCACCAATTCCGCCTAGTATGACTTCGGGCTGCTACTCCCGCCGTGCAGCAGTGTAGCGTGCATACTCCCAGCATCCTAGTTCTTTGTACTTGCGTATAGTGTTCTAACATACAGCCCCAGAGGGAACTCCCAATTTCTTTCAAATTATTGTGCCCCTATCTCAGCTGGTAAACACACATCCACTTGATAGGTCAGCAAAACAACAAGCATCTGTGTCATCGGGACCTAATCATGGAAGCTGTTTCTATACCAATCAGTTTGTATCTACATCGAAAAACCCCAGAAGAGGTGACTTTATCAGAGCTAAAGGAAGGAATCCATCATGCAGTGCTTATCTCACTGGTGCTTTCCAAGCAGGGAACTGCCACTTGATTATGGTGTGGAAAGACAAGCAGGAAAGAGCAGCCAGTTCTAGCTCCTAACACTGCAGATTTTGAGCAGTATTATTATGTGCAGTTTTATTACATTGCTATAGAGACTTCTTTTGAGACTGATAAATACTTAGCACATTTTTTTATGGAAGTTAGCAGTAAAAGCTACCTGTTCGGAAAAAAAACTCTTGCTGTTATCACAATTTACTGATTTAGCAGATACTTTTATCCAAAATGATAAATAATTGTGCAAGCAGGGTCAGACAGTCCTGGTAGCAATTAGGAGTTAAGGCCCCTGCTCAAGGGCTCATCGGGGAAATAACTCTGCTCTGCCAATTCTGTGATCTGAACAAACCTTCTGATTTAACCCTCTAAGGCACGCACCATATTGTAACAGACAGGACTATATGACCAAGGCCTACCTGAAGATATAGCGACACTAGGCGGCACTGAAGGGTCCCAGTGTCTGTGTCATGCCTACTCACACAGAGCACCACATTGCCAGCTCCCCGAGCTCCATCTGCCGTGAAGTGTCTGGCATGGCTGTCCATCCACTCGGCCTGCTGCCTAGGGCGGTATGTCTGCTTCACCCCAGAATGTGAGTTTTTCACCCACTCCTTTTCAAAATGGCACAAGTGCTCTGGATTCACGTTAGGGGGGAAGCCCTTTCACGCTTGAAGACTGATTTCAAACAGCAGTGGAGTATAAATCCCTGATGCGGCCATACCAGGTGCCAGGCTGCACGCCACAATTAGGATGCCTGACGCCTCTTGAAGACAGTGCTGCTGCATTGTTCTAACTGGCCACAGATGTGCTGTTTGGCAGCTACAACAACATGAGATGATCCCTGCCCTCAGGTCAGAGAGTGGAGTCATGTAACACAGCACATGTTGATGGGGTTCCCACACCCAAGACTGCAGGGGCCAGTGCGATGAGGTGGACACAGAAGGGAAGCGCGATAAGGGGAATGGAGTCATTTAAAACGGGAAAGAGAAATAAAAACAGAACAAGAGGAAATTCTGCAATGTCATAGGAATCAGGAAAGGCCTCTTAATACATTTACTGGCGTGACAAAGACCAGAGTGCATTGGTTTTTACTAGCAGAAATCAAGAAGGTGTAGGTGGAGCCAATCAGCACGAATAACCTCGGTCACCTGATCGTGTCCTGATACAGCCTCAAGGACGTTTTCATTTTATTTCATTGTAACAGCATGTAACTTTCCATTCATTTCATCCCTTTACTTAAAAATATCAAAATATGTAAAAGTGTTTTACAAAGTAGATCGTTAGTTATAGAAATCAACATTGTTTGTAGAAATGTGGTGGTTTCAATTCATTTGGAAGAACTGTTTTTTTTAACATTAAAGATGTTAATATCACCCAACACAGCGGGTTACATAAACAGAGGCTGGAAGCACTTAACGTTAATCAAAACCACTTTGGGCCTGGGGAAATAAATCAAGAACTGCTGATACGTTTGCATTTGATTCAATTTATTGAACAAAATATTTTGCAATATCTGGACTATACATATATACATATATTATGCTGTACTATGGTGTTTAGTCATGGGACCAAGTCACTCTAACCTCTGAACCTATAATGCCACCAGTGATCACATAACACATGACATGTGACCCCCTAGCATCCCTTTACGTGTTCTGCGTGAAAACATTATTAAAACGTTGTCGCTTTACAAACACGTCATACAAATCTTATACTGTGAACACAAAAATAAAAATATATATCACTGGAAATCGCTCAGCAGAAAGTTCTTCATAAAAACGTCTTTACATGTTTGTGTTTCAGGAGGTATAAAACACATGTAACGGCCAGCATTTTCAAACATATAATTTAGGAAATCGCCTTGCTGCCCTCTTGCGAAGGAAACACTCCTCAATACTTATTTTAGAACAAATAAAGTACCGTTTCTGTGTGTGGGGCTTCTTCCTTTCCATACAGCAGCAGAGGGGATGTCAGATCACATAGACGTCTGTCTTTTCCCCAAGCAGCCAGTATGTCCTCATTTTTCCCTTGCCCTGCAACAAAAAACAATGCAATGATCAATAAATGCATCAGGATTCACTGAGCATATTGATCTGCCAGGACCTTGCATCTTATCAGTTCCTGAGTTTTTATGACCGAGGGTGTCCTAGACGCCATTTCCTCCCTGAAAGTCTGCTCTGTCTTTGCTCATGGAAGTTTTACTACAAACAAGTTCTGAGGACAGATGTAAAAATAACTGCTTCAGGGATAAAACCAATCAGATAGTAGAGGACGTGTGTCCAAGCAACTATAGGAGGTGGGATCAACCAATCATATGTGTTCTACCTTCAGAACATTTTTGTGTAAGTAAAACTCCCAAGAGCTCTGTCTTTTTTCTGTGTGTAACATGTGCACAGTTGTTCAGATGGATGTTTTTCGGGGAAATGTCTTAACGTCTAACGTCTTAAACTGTTTTGCAGGTTCCACTGAGGCACACCCAACAAGACAAACTCGTGAACCATTTTCCATACCCTCTTGTAAGAGTCACAGCCTATCCAAGAATATATGGGGTGGAAAATAATGGGCCATCTCAACTAACTCATGGTAATTCCAGTTAGCATGTTTTGGGAATGTGGAGGGAAACTGGAAAACCCAGAGTAAACCTCACAGGCAGAACATACCTCCACATAAGTAGAGCCGGTGGAGACTTGAACCCACTCTCCAGAAGTGTGCTTCAACATTGTTAACCACTGCGCTACCATACCATCCATCCAAGACAAGTTCCTTGTATGTTTAATATACTTGGCCAATAAGGAATTTTCTGATTCTGATTCCAAAGTGGCTCCATGGCACTCCACATCCTCCTGGGGAACTTGCTGGACTTTGGCTACATTAAATTCAGTCAGGTTGAGCTACAGTGGATCACAGAAGCCTCAGACACTCTAAGCCCAAATGTAGGCATGTCAAGAAAGTGTAGAGATTTCTGGCATTGTCCCAGCCACATTTCCCAACATCATAAATTATATTACGATGCATGCTGGCCAGATTTTATCTTGCAGAATCCCTTTGTCCAGGTGCCCAGTCAACAAACGGCCCTCATCGCTTGCGATTTCCCCCCTTACCTTCATCTCTACGTCCCCCCGCAGCTGGAGCTCAAAATAACCGAACTCATCCAGCACTTCTTTGGTGGCTGAGGAGACGTGTATCTTCAAGGCTGTGGAGCATAAAAATACTATCGGCAAACTGGCAATGCCTTAAATGAGGAGGAATAAACAGACGAAGATGTGGGTGGAGAACCAGAGACAATCAACACATGGATGCGGAATCAGACAAGACCAACACGAGGAACACGTGGATAAAGTACAGGGTTGGTGGGATTCCAGTCTGTAAGATTTTCTAGATTTCACAGTTGCTGGTATGCAAAATTGAGTACATCACTCAGTAGCGCAAACTGCTCTCCATTTTCTGTAAGGCGATATATTATGTTCTGAATCTGCACAGTCACCTTTTTGAACAGACCAGACTACGGCCCTTTTGTGCTTAGTCATCTTAGCAGCTGGGCCCTTTGATTCCGGAAAGCACTGGATAGTAGCAAAGGACAGCAAATTAATTAATTAATTCCCATGCCAGCAAGCTGGATGAGAACAAAGACGGATTTCTTTCCAGTGTTACTAACACCTCCGTAGCTCTCCTTGCACACGTCCAGCTACATTTAGCATGAAGCACCACGGAATTGGCATGCTGCCTTTTCCGATGTCACATAGAACCCAGAGCGCGCGTGTTCCTGAAAAGGTGACAGCCACGGCCATGGCTGAGTGAGGCACTGAGGACATGGGAGGTCATGACAAACCAGAAAGCGGGAGATCAGAGAGAGAGCAGCAGAGAGAGAGCAGATCTGAGAGAGAGCAGCAGAGAGAGAGCAGATCAGAGAGAGAGCAGCAGCTGCCTACCAGTGGCAGCAGGTCTCCATGGCAGCTGTCTGCAGGTTTCCCTCCAACAAAATCTCGCCAATGAGAGATGAAGTCCGCCGCTCCCTGGGTTCTTCCCAAAGGCCTAATGCTAATGCAATGCCCCCCCCGCCCCCCGACCCTGCCCCAACTGCTTCTCTTTTCGCTCACATGACCAGGGCACTGGGGCCATCTTTAAAAACTTCTAGGGTCTGACAGTCTGACAGAGCTGGCCTATCCTTATGGCATTTACTCTCCAAAAATGTTAGCCCCACTGCCAGAGTAAATACATGCTCCCTCCCAGACCAGTATAATTGACTGGTCGCGCATTAAAAGAGAAATATGACATTTTTATGGATGAACAGCGTGGCATCAGAGCAGGCTTCATCTTCAATCGTCTGGCCAGCTGCCCGGTCTGTTCATGGCCTGCCCTCCATGGACATCACCGCTTGGATGTGAGAGAGAAAGGCTGGCCCAACCACAACACGCTTCATCCAAGTGGGAGACCACAGTTTAAAGTCTGGCCTTGTGAAAGCACTTTTGTATTTATTATTTTTATTTTTTAAGAAATGAGGTTTTGACGCAAGACCTGCACATACATTAAATGGTTATGGCCTTTCTGGAAGTGTTATAATATTTAACCTGACTACAAAGTCATTAACCAAGAACAAATTCCCTATCTAATGAAAGCCAGAATGCATTAGCTGCCAATTCCAAAACTGGAATCTAGCAAAAGTATGAAATGCAATTAATCTTATTTACTACTGCAATTAATAGGCTGGATAACATCTTTGACGAACCTCAGTCACTGTGCCACAATGAAACCCGCCTGAATGATGTAGCAACATCTCCTCTCATGAAGCAGTTACAATAACTTCAGTTCCCCAGACATTTGTATTTATGTTACTTACTTCTTCTCCAAAATAATGCACACAGGCACACAGGCAACCCCCAGTGATGCATACACAGGCAACCCCCAGTCATTTGTAGATAAGTCGGAATCATCCATCCATCCATCCATCCATCTTCTGTAACCACTAAATTCTCTGTCATTCTGGCTCCTCCACGACCATGACCTTCAGACTCACCTTCGCCGTTGGACTCCATGCGCGATGCCGTGTTCACAGTGTCCCCGAATAAACAGTATCGCGGCATTTTCAGGCCGACGACACCAGCGCACACGGGCCCTATCCATGCAGGGAATAAGCGCAGGAGTCAGTCTCAGTGTCACCAGGAAACAAACATAAACTGCAAAACCTGTACAATAACCAATTAACCAAAATCATTTTGACAAAACACATTCTATAGCAATACACAATCCTATTTCAAAAGGTGCCACATTAATGAAATTATGTTATAGTTATATAAAGTTCTATACATTCCAAATAAGGGTGGTTTGTAGGTAGGTTGTGATTTTGATTCTTGCCCCTAACTGTGTGATTGGAGTTTGCTCACCCTCCCCGGATTAGGTGGGGGTTTCCCTGGTTTCGCTGCCTACATATCCTGCAATGGTCTAGGATTCTATCCAGGGTGACCCCAACCCTGTGCCCTATGCCTCCTGAGATAGACTCCAAGTCCAATGTGACCCTGTTGTACATCAGAAGTTGGAAGATTGATGGAGTTTGCATTATCCTAGTATAGTTATATGAGACAGAGCAGTGCATAGTACTGTAATGAATGCAGCAGAGAAGGACAAGCGGAATGAACACTTTGAAACTCAGGGAAATTAAAACCCTCGGATTATTATTACACTGATGGCAGCGTTTTTCACAAACAGCTGCAAGGATTTCAATCACAGACGGTTCCAGCTGAACAGAAGTCATATGATTAGTGGAAGCTGAACACATAATAACTGCAGTACAAAAGCATCGCAGCACAAACACGAGATACAGAAATCTGGTCATGAGTATTTACATCTACACATTTCCCAAAACCGCTTATCTAATTAGACAGATGAATTAGTTCAGTGTTCCATGACTGATCCAGGGTACATCGGGGTACATCGAGGGTAATCGATCATACAGGGAAAGCGATTCTCCTGCACGGCCGTCCCCTGAGGCACGGGGATGACAGCAGCACAACCACGAGGAGTTGTTACAGCGTCACGTGATGAAAAATGTTCCAACTCCACTCTCGGACCCCAACCTTTGCTCTCACACGTGTGTGCCTTGAAGGATAGCATATTGCGCTCATATTTACACAAATAAACCTTTGTTTCATTTTTGGATATTAACACCAAATTTATCTGGTTTCTCAGGTCTCCCAAGCCAGTGTGTTTAATAGGAGGTGTGACACTTCAGGAACGATCCAAGTTTTAAAAAACAATTCAAGCTGAAAAAGAGGGCCAAGATAGCAGCTATGTGAAGGCAAAAGCGTACCAGTATGGATCCCGATCCGCAAGCGCAGCTGGTCGTTGGGTCTGTGCCTGATCTTGAATGTTTTCACCTGCTCAAGCAAAGCCAGCGACATGCTGGCGATCTCACGGGCGTGGAGTTTACCGTTACGTACTGGCAGGCCCGACACCACCATATAGGCGTCACCAATCGTCTCCACCTGGGGGAAGGACTCAAAATGATGAGTAACATCATAGCGCGCAATGGAGCTTGAGATACCCATGTCATCATGGGGAGATACCAATAACAAACTCTAGCTCACCTTATAGACATCAAAGTTATCAATGATGGCGTCAAAGCAGGTGTAAAGGTCATTAAGTAACGTCACAACCTACAAGGAAGAAAACATTTTAAATAAAAACAAGTGAAAATACAATTACAGATACAAGTGACATATAAAGGCAAAAATCAATACCATTTAATACCTAACAGGGCTGCAATAATATACAGAATATTATTATGCTGAATAACTTACATTTAACTGTTTATTACAGAATTCTGATATATAAAAATGTTGAATGTCATACTTTAAAAACAAATCATTGGGTAGCTATAAAATATACCATTTTAGCCATTTAACTTTCGTTTTGTGTTCTCTTATGTTATGTTATCTCTTATATTAGGCGAGTCGGTGCTGAACCGTGTCTTAAATCAGTAAAAAAATACCCACAAAACAATTATTTATCACCCAATTTGTTTCTTACCTCTTGGTTACCTTGTTAAGCTTCCTTATCCATTACAAGATTGGTTTGATTATTTTTGGTGTGGCCTTCTGGACCTTTTTTTTGACAACATACCTCTTGTTTTCAATAAAAAAATAATGGTAAAATAAACCTCAAGTGAATTATATAAATAAACTGAATTGGTCTTATCTTGCCTTACATGTGTAGACATGCCTTGCCTTGATTTTGTTTTAATTGTTTAGAGATTCCTGACAAAATCAAAAATCCTTGATGCAGTAAACCTATGACTAAACTATAAATCTATGTGGTGCTTTTATGCATTTTAAGCTTAAAAAGGGGTCTGTGCCAACCCCAACACTAGAGCTGTTATAATCTTGACCAGAGCATTTATAATTTAGTGATTTTAAAAAAATTGTTTAAATAGGGGTTTCTGACTGAGTCAAAAAGCCTTGATGCAGTACACAAATCTGTATGGTGCTTTTATGCATTTTAAACTTAAAAACCTAACACCACAGGAAGGTTAAGCAATTGTTATTGACATCCCTTGGATTTACAGTATTTGACAGTTTAACTTACGTAGTGTACAGCACAACTGCACAGATAACATGTTAAAGGTTCTATTCCTTAGAACCAGCCTGTACAATATACTGTAGGTCAGTATCACTATATAGGTAGAAGTAAATTAGTAATTATTATTAACAATGTACCATTAATTAAAATAAAATATATTCTATTTTCATTCAGGAATCTGGCTGCACGCTGATATGTTATCATCAATGTACCACTAATTCAGATAAATTGAAATATTCCAATATTCCAATAATATTTCAATCTAATAAATACTCTGCCCAGAGAGAGAGATTCAATACAAAGAGAACAATCTGTGTTTTCTGAATCGCTTATTTGAATAGAAGCTGAATAAAGGACACTTCAGATTTTGAATAATATTGAAGAGACCCAAGACATCTCTGATAACAGCATGTGGCTTTTAAATACACTGATTCATATCTATGTTTTGCAGAAGATTTGCTTACAGCATTCTCAAACAAGAAAAAAATAGTTCTTGAATGCAAGCCCAGGTTGGAAATAAGATGGATCATTAATGCTTATTCCTAAGTACTCTTAAGAGACTTGGAGAAAATTCAGAGTTACAGTTAATCTACTAAAAAATGATAGGTATAAATACATTAAAGTTGTATGAAATATATGAAACAGCAAAACACTACAAATCACAGTAAGAACATTTTTTTTAATCTATTTCATGATTGAAAGAAGGAATCTTTGTTAAATACGTTTCAGCACCAAAGGTCCTTAGTCTCAGTGGTTGCTATGGAGCTGCATTTGTTGCTATGTATTGGTGAAACATGCAAACTAAATATCAAGAAGGCTTGTTGGTGAGTTTTCACCCACACGGGCTGTTAGTCACAGAAAGCTTGGACTCAGATACCCTGTCAGAATGATCGAAAGGTGTAGCGCTGCCATCGCGGTATAGAGGATGTATCTCATGGTAGGAATCCGGCTGCATGCTGATATGCATGTCCCATATTTCTGAACCACTTGTGGTTTCAATTTAGTTTAGTATGAGCCATTTACAACCCAAGCGCGCTGTCAAACGCAGCAAACGCTCATATCACACTACACAGGACTCTCCAAAGAACCTTATCAGTTCATCTGTAATTAAGTATAATCAAAATAATGAAGATTGGGTCTGAACTCTGATAACATACATTTTTAGAGCTCTAGAATGGGTCCTACCTTCCATTTCATTACTTTTATTGCACTGCACTGTCACTGAAATGAGCAGGAAACATCCAGTGGGTAGAGTAGGGTGTCTGAAGTTATGTGCAGCCATTCATGCTAAATCAGCTAGATCATGTGTGCTTGTGCTGAAATTCACTGTAGATAACTGAAGGGAAACTGTTAAAGATCACTGATGTTGGACAAATATCTGCAGGCGTGTTAGCTATACCTGCAAGGGCGTGCTCTCAGCCGACAGTGATGTAAAGCCCACAATGTCGCTGAAGTATATGGTGACGCTGTCAAAAGCCTCCGCCTGGACCGTCTCGCCGCGCTTCAGCTGCTCTGCCACAGAGCTGCAGGAAAGGACGGACACAGGAAACGTCATGGCCATGGACCAACAAACTGGGGGGGGGGGGGGTCACAGGAAAATTGCTTACAAATAGTTTAATGCAAACCAATAAAACTTACATTTTAAGAAAAAAAGTTAAATCCAAAATTTTATCCAAGTTTTAAAAACAAAAGTCAAGTGGACATTCAGTCTCATACATCAAAAATATTCCTTTATCTTGACATATGAAAATGGTAAACCATACGGAAGAATGTAAAATATATGAACACGGTTCTGTATGAATCTGAATTGATTATAAATTAACTGAATAAACAGCTATGAACAGCCATACACCGCAATAATTGAATAATTAAAATAGTTCAAACAGATATCAAAATCACTGGCACTTTGAAAATCATTTTGTCACCATAGTAATTTAAACCTATTTCACTTGACATAGTTATTAATTTGGGTTTTTAGAAAGGAACAGTCACTTCTCCTGAAGAGAACCTTGTGAGATACTTAAGGAGATGGAAAAATAGATCATCAGGAGCCCAGAAGTTAAGTAGATGGTGATCAAGCCTTTCCACTTCCTCAGTGTAATCAGGTGCTCAAAACCCGCTATTATGCTTCTCCGCCATGCAATTACTGATGACACTGCTGCATCATTGCTCTCCACTTAAGCTCTGCTTCTATCTAGTAATAGCTTTGGAAATAAAGCTATACTCATGAAACATTTTTCAATGCAAACAACTTAGGATATCTGAGGTGCTAACTAGTGGTGCACCAATGTAGAAATTTTGGCTGATACCGATAATCGATATATTTTATTCTAATATTACCAACAACTGATGCTGACAACCAGCTAACCTGTGAGCTCTGCAGATCTGTAGCAAAACTGACGTCAGTGACATTACTTCTTAAGATCCCATGAATATTTGTAGCAGCCACATGATACAATGCGGCCAGAGAGATGTCAGTGACGTACTGCCAACATGGGAGACTGTAGCGAGATTCATAGTGCTGAAAGAGCCGACGAAATCCCTTGTCCTCCATTACAGAAAATGGCTGATAATCCAGTGCAATCATCTCCATTATTTTGCTCTGATCTTTAGCTCTGGTGCTGCTAACTTTGAAGTTATTAAAAATATCGGCCAGCACAACACATGACATCTAACTGGTGCCAATTCTCAACGAATTTTGCCCAATACCGATATGTTAATGGACATATCATGCATCTCTACCAATCACGGCATGGAAGTGCTTCTCTTACTGTGGTAGGATCTGGTAGAGCAGATTCTCTGCCTTCCTCTTTTCCTCCAGGTAGGCCTGTGTCCGCTCCTGCACCAGGTTCTCCAGGTTATTGGCATACTGTTCCATTCTGGATAGCAAGTTATTGAGAATGCTGGTGCTCCCCTCCCTGCAAGAACATCAGTAAGACACCGGTGAGGATCCCTCAAGGAGTGGATGAATAAAGGGAAGGCATCCGGTTTCGGCATCATTCCATAGCACGTGCATGAACGAAGGCCTTGCAGAAACCTGTAGGAGTGCTATAATACAGCTGCCAATTTTTGTCAGTGTTTTGCATAAACTAAAATTCTATTCTTCCTCAATCTCACTTGCATTTGATAGACATTATGAACAATGAGAAACAAAACTCTCTGCACAAAATACAGATATTTTATTCATCCTCGTGGGGAAATTGTCTTTGTGCCTGTCCCATCTTGTTCTCCATGAAAAACACCTACAGGTGAGAGCAAAGGTTGAAAGCAACAGTTTAGGGTCAGCTGGCGTACAGCACGTATGGTGTTGCAGGTTAAGGGCTTCATTCAAGGGCTGCACAGCAGTGTTGCATTTGCCGGACCTGGGATTTGAACCTGCAACCTTTCCGAACATGGGTACCGAGTCTGATGCTGTGAAACCACACAGCACCCCCACACAGCCCTCCTTCTGCTTGGTCGAAAAGCCCCCTGAAGCCTACTGTGAGTTGTTGTGGTGCTTACTTGTTGAGCCTTGTGATATACATCTTAATGTGGCTGAAGTCAGGACGTTCGGCTGGGTCCTCCGCCCAGCAGCCCTCTATGAGGATAGCCAGCTCCTCGCAGTGGTAGCTTGTGTCCACGGTCGGCCGGAAATATGGCTTCTGCCCGTTCCTCACCTTCTGTACGATCTCTGCATGGGGACAGGCAAAACCCCTAGGCAATTAACATCAACGTGCCCAAAATTAGCGATTAACCCTGACCATGCTCGACATTGCACAGACAATTAACACCGGTGATTGACACTGACCATGTCCAACATTACACCGGCAATTAACACCAGTGATTTACATCAACCATATCTGACTTTACACAGGCAATTAACACCAGCGATTAACCCCGACCATGACCAACATTACACTGGCAATAACACCAGCGATTAACCCCGACCATGACCAACATTACACTGGCAATAACACCAGCGATTAACCCTAACCAGGCCCAACATTATACAGCGATTAACACGAGTGATTAACCCCGACAATGCCCAACATTACGCAGGCAATTAACACCAGCGAGTAACGTCTGACATTACACAAGCAATTAACACCAGCGATTAACCCCAACTATGCCCAACATTACACAGTGATTAACACCAGCTATTAACACCGACCATGTCTGACATCACACAGACAATTAACACCAGTGATTAACACCGACCATGTCTAACATTACACAGGCAACTGTCACCGATGATTAACACTGACCGAGTCCTACATTACACAGGCAATTAATACCAGTGATTAACACTGACCACGTCTAACATTACACAGTGAAAAACACCAGCGATTAATCCCGACCACATCTAACATTATAGAGTGAATAACACCAGCAATTAACCCCGACCACATCTGACATTACACAGGCAATTAACACCAGCGATTAACACTGACCATGTCTAACATTACACAGTGAAACTGACACTGATGATTAACACCAACCAAGTCCTGCATTATGCAGGCAAGTAATACTATGGATTAACACAAAACATTGTAATGCTGGAAAACCTGTTTTAGGAGTTATTTCTAATCTTACTTAGTGCTAGAACAACAGCAGAGTGTTAAAGGATTTTTTTAAAGAACAATGCTTCATGCACTTAGTAAAAGATGACAGATTTTGGCACAAATTTACCTATTTGCTGTCTATCTGGTTATTTTTAATGGCATGAGAATAGTAGACATCTGTAACAGCAAACACAAGAGGATTACCTTTCGGGCTCAGATCCATGCCTTCTATGTAAAAGGGCCCATTTCTGAGGGCGATTTCCTGTAGTATGATGCCAAAACTGTATACATCCCCTTTCTGGGTCCCCTGTGGGGGATGTCGGTCGTATATCAACAATTCTGGAGCAGTCCAAAGCTTTTCTATAATTAAAACATGTATACATTCATATACAGCTCAATACGTGGCAATTTAAGAAAGTGGTAGCAAGTAATGAACTGATACTTACTTGCATAGAGTATATGCGGGTCTTCGTTTTCACAACACGACCGAAAACTAGCTAACCCGTAGTCTGTGATTTTCAACACGAATCGGCTGTCGACCACACAGTTGGAGGACTTCAGATTTCCATGTACTCCAATATAGCTGTCGTGAAGGTAATTCATTCCCTGGGAGATGGCATGAGAGGTGTTTATGCTACAAAAACAGCAATCAGTGCGGTAACAGTCATTTTAACAGAGAATAATGGTTTTTTGTTTTGGAATGCTAGAACTGGGTGCAATAATGGAAACAAAAGCCTAGCAATGAACATTGACAGATTCATATAAAGTGCTTTTTGGGCGACTTTCAAAGCTACCTCACATAAAATCAAAGTGTTTTTAAACACTTCCTACATTGTAAGTGCACAACACCCTCAGAATGCTATTTTAAAGTCACTTTTAATGTCACATGGAACACGGTCATTAAAGCTGGGGATCCGTGACTGGTGAAATTCCCAGGAAGGGCTTTTCAGTGTAGTTAACCTTTAAGAAATTGCTGGACTCAACCTTAATTACTGCAGTAAAATTGCAGCTGTCTTTTAGACTAATAAAGAAAAAACAGCTACAACTAATGCTCATGGGTAATACAAATTAAACTTTATATGGTTAGTCTGTAAGGTGACCAGGCATCCTCTCTGTTTCCACCTTTTCAGATTTTATAAATGTGCAGCTCTGGAAAAAACAAGAGACCACAGTACAATTTTGTTTCCCTCATTTTTCATTTTTTGGGTGTGAGTCTTTGAATAATATATATTTTTTTGCAAACTCCACCCTGTTTCTCATTAATGAAGAGCTTCCTCCTTGCTTTATGGGATTTCAGTCCTGCTACTAGAAGCCTGATGTGAACTGTCCTAGCAGTGCACTTCACACCTGTACTTAATGATTCACATCACTTGATGTCATCCTCCAGTCAGATAAGCCGACAGTCATCTCTCTGCCTGGCTGGTTTCTGGTCGTTCCCAGTGTCTCCTGCTTCAACTTGTTCTTCTGTACTGTTGTCTTAGAAGCTTTGAGACTGGAAGCAACCTGCCTCACAGTGTAGCCAGCAAAATCAGCATTAAACTAGGATTTAACAATGCAGATTCTTAAAAAATATGGTCTCTTATTTTTTCCAGAGCTGTACTGTATATTTTTCCAAATAAATTTGGAATTTGTACATTTCCTCCACAAGCTCTTAAGCTCTTGTGAGTCTTCTGCATAGGCTTAAGGCCCGTATCACTGCATCTCACAATGGAAACTGAATAAGCACCAGAAAAATTATGTCACCATACTAGTAGGCAAAAAACACTGAAGATATCTTGGCAATGTCCTAAATAACTTAGAAAGACTACAATTTTGAGGAAGCATAGTCCCACATACCTTTACTATATCATTGATTAATGAATATCGGAACATCCAGTCCAAATTAATGCTTTCATTCTCTAGAATGTCCTTAGAATAAAGAAAACACAAACATTGTTTTGATTTTGTACATGTGGCAATATTCACACAAATAGCAAGTGTATATTAATAGTAAAAGAAACTGATACTGAAAAACTAAAACCACAAATTGCTTTTACAAAAAATATCATTTGCCATTTTGATATCAGAATGCAACTAAAATGCAACAATATTAAACCCATCAGTCTGTAAATATCACCACACATGCATCCACTACACTGCTGGATGGGACTTACTTGTTTAACTACTGTAAGTCTCCTGCAATCTCAAAATTCTAATTCAGTAATGAAATGCAGAGTGAATCTAGATTAACCGTCATTTGTTTTTATTTCATTATCTTAAGAAGAACTCTTTAATCCACAAATTATTGTAAAAAATATATTATCACTTCAGGCTGAATTGGTCACAAGTGTCGTTCTTTGTAAAAGCATCCTCACAAGAATTCTTAAGCTATCTGCAAACACTTCTTCATTTCAAAACCTTGTGCTGTAATCTTCAGCATGATTATAAGCGATGGTCGCTTATGCAAAGTGGCTTATTCTGCATTCTAAGGAACACTGTCACTGTAGCATGTTGGTCAAATATCATTCTCTCTTTGACTGTACCCATTATAACCCATTTGTGAAAGGGTGCTTAAATGCTCCAGTCTTGCGAACTGCGACATCCCAGGGAGTTACAGAAACACCACGGAGATTGGTTGTATAGCATGTTTTTCTTTAAGGTGAAACCACCAATTAGATAACAATTAAGCTACCATAATTCATGTAAATGTCTAGAAAATGTATAAGTATGTAAATATGCAGACTCATAATATATATCAAAGGCAAATATAATAAACCCTGACAAAATCACTGCCTGTTTGTATCAGTCACAAACTGATGATGTAACAGTAATATAAAAGGTAACCCAGGCAATTTTACGGCAAATTTAAGTGTTTACGGAAAAACGAGAAGGAGGCGATGTGTCTGAGATGTGTGGTCACACCTGCAGACTCCCCCTGGGACAGTATTCAGTCACGATGCAGATGTTGGGAGGGTCGACGCAAGCCCCAATAAACCTGGTCAGGTGGTTAAATTGGACATCCCTCATCTGAAAACAGTGACACGCTCAATTAGTAAAGCTACACTTACAAACATAACAGCAAATAGATATATTCTCATGGGTTATGCTGTAAAAGTAATTATGTTACACTGTAAACAAATGAAGTCACTTTAAAATAAATCATTAGTGTTACACCCAAAAGGCAGGTTAAGTGACACAGTGCTAAGGTAACCATTAAATGACAGAACATACTAGGGCTGAGCCTGAGCTTATTTAAGCAGTTACTTTGGAAAAGATATGATGGAGGCCTTCTCTCACATCCCAGGATTATTCCTTATATATGATTAAGTTTTTGACAATAAAACTCCTTGTGTAGCAATTTTCTGTGTGACTGGCAAACCAGAGCAGAGTTCTGCATGGGGCTAATTTTCTCTAATTACATTTAGTAGAAACAGTCCATATTTATCTGATTTTTATGAAACTATGTGGTCACAAAGGAAATGGTGATATTATGTTGCTATAAACTAGAAAAACAATAAAACACACTGACCATGCCTTATGTAAGCGAAAGCCCTCAGTATTACTCCCAAAAATAGTGCTGTTACCAAGCAAAAAAGCCAATGACTGATTTCTAATTTCATACGTGTGTAACTCATCAAAATGTAAATTAAATTAATTGTGTTCAATTAATGCGGGGTCAAAACCAATATATATATACAGTGCTGGCCATAATTATTCATACCCCTGGCAAATTCTGACTTAACGTTAGTTTTATTCAACCAGCAAGTAATTTTTTGATCACCACCAAGGCCATCCTGGTGAATCTGGGCTCTGCTGGTGGCAATGTCTCAAGGCAGACAATCCAACGGACACTGCACACTGCTGGGTTCCACGGATGCAGACCAAGGAAGACGCCACTTCTCCAGATAAGGTACACAAAAGCTCGCTTGGCCTTTGCAAATGCTCATCTGGACAAAGAAGAAGGCTTCTGGTCTTCTGTGTTATAGTCAGATGAAAAAAAAATTGAATTGTTTGGTTACAATTGTTTGGTTTCCTTTGGCGTAAAAAAGGAGAAGCCTTCAACCCAGAGGACACCATCCCCACTGTCAAACATGGTGGTGGGAACCTAATGCTTTGGGGATGTTTTTCAGCCAATGGACCAGGGAACCTAATCACAGTAAACGGCACGATGAAAAAAGAGCAAATACATGAGGATTCTCAACGACAACATTAGGAAGTCTGCAGAGAAACTTGGCCTTGGGCACCAGTGGACATTTCAGCATGACAATGACCCAAAACACACAGCAAAAGTGGTGAAGAAATGGTTAACAGACAACAACGTGTTGCAGTGGCCCAGCCAGAGTCCTGACTTGAATCCAATTGAGAATCTGTGGAGGGAGCTAAAGATCAGGGTGATGGCAAGAAGACCCTCCAACCTGAAAGATTTGGAGCTCATTGCAAAGATGAATGGGCAAAAATACCCGTGGAAACATGCAAAAAGCTGGTCTGCAATTATAGGAAGCTTTTGATTGCTGTAATAGCTAATAAAGGTTTTTCTATTGATTATTGAGAAGGGTATGAATAATTTTGGACTGGACATTTTTTGCTCAAATGTACATAAAAGCTAAGAAATGTTTTTTTTCCACAATAATGCCTCTTATACATTGTCTTATTATCTTTTGGGAGACACCTATGTCATTTCCCGTCAAAAAATTACTTGCTGGTTGAATAAAAGTAACTTTAAGTCAAAATTTGCCAGGGGTATGAATAATTATGGGCAGCAGTGTGTGTGTGTGTGTGTGTGTGTGTGTGTATATATATATATATATATATATATATGTGTGTGTGTTACTATATGCAAATAACTTCTACAGTTTACTCTTAAAGTACTCTTTTTCCCAGAAATTTCCTCTGATATCATCTATATCTAGATCTGATATCCCAAGTTCTTGTGTTTTTGGGAAAAATTATGAATGCATAACATCAGCAATAAGGGAGCAAACGAAACAACTGTTTACCAGTTTAGAACAATGGTTTAATTAGGGTTTGGTGTGTGGAACGTTCCATCTTCGTCTTGCCAGAAAATGATACCACAGCATATATTAAAGGTTCTCTACTTGTCTGAGGCCAAGTACTGCTCACAGAGTTGTATGTTTCCATAAGGAATCTAACTGATTACTTGCTACTGGAATGTCTCAATTATTTTACACAAGGATCATTTGACCTGTAAGAGGACATGGGTTTTATAAGCTTGCTCACAAACTTTAATATCGTGGCCAGATGTTGAGGGAGGGGGGGGGGTGTTATTTGTCCATTGGCTACTCTTGTTACCTCCATCTGCTCGGGTGGATTTCAGCCTGACAGGCAGATGGCCCTTTAAGCTACTATGTCTCAGCCAGTTGAGACCAGCATTCAACACTCACAAAACAACCTAGAATAACCCATTTCACCATTTGCCCTGCTCGTCTTCAGAGGGGAGAACACCAGCTGTGTATGAGAGTCACACACAGAAGCAAACAGACTTCAGTTGGGGTCTGTCGAAGCTTTCCACTGCATTCGCCCGTAATGTGCACTTTTACAAGGTAAACACTTACAAAGCAGGTGACACTGAATGGACAAATCTGAGTTATTTGCCGAGACTCTGTATTATGGTTGTTCCGTGATTACTGATGCTCCTTGTGCTGGGGAATATATGCTTTTAGGTCCATCACTTTCTTGACCATAATGCCTTTGTGTTTACACTGCATCCAAAAACACACTGCACCACCCCCCCCGTGATTACTGATGCTCCTTGTGCTGGGGAATATATATATACTCAGTCTCTCCCTTACACCACTATTATTTTCCAAACAGCCCCCTCCCCCCTGGTACACATTTCCTGTGTTTGTTTCCCTGACGGGCCTGGGTGCCACACTGCAGTGGTCCTGTAAAGCACTAAGAGAGCCCCCTGCGCGTCATTCACACCAAAGCCACCATGTGACATTCATGCCGTGTGGGGACTCACATGTTTCAGTTCAAACAGCACTTGTCTCGTCAGCTCGATCCTTTTCTTGTTAACATGCTTGATGGCCACCAGGTTGCCCTGTGAAGAGGCATTTGTTAGAAATACATCTGCAGTGAATCAGAAGAGAGGAATATTATTAACAAAAAAAGACCAAATGTGACGGGGAAGCCTCGGCACTAGGAAAAGTGATACTTATGCACGTAAATTAAGTTCAGCTGGGTGTCACCTTGCTTAACATTGCAGTAAATAAACAGCTAAATTCCCTGCTTGTGAGTTTGTGCTGCAGATTAAATACAAAAAAGGTCATTCTCAAACATTTGTTACAGCGCCAACCTTTTCTTATAGGGATCGTTTTCATCGTGCACAGTATGTCCACTAAATAACCACAAATATCAGAGGCATGTCTCTTGAGAGGCAGAAAATACTTCAAGGGGATATTTATACAGTTTCAGCGCAGCACTCACTGGCTGAAATCCTTCACATCTAAGCTAAAATCTGAATTTAGTTTGATTAATCTAGGAAGAAACTACAAATTTTAAACACTGATTGATATTTACTTTTATTTATCATGTGGCAGTACACCAAACATTGTCGGTAAACATGATGCAGATTTGACCTCTATTTTGGAACTAAAGAACATATTAAATAAATGACAGATATTCAGCCCAAGGACTAATGCAAAACAACCTCCCTGGCCACAATTGAGAAATTACAGTTAATTTAATAACTGTATATTTTAATTTTAATATTTACATTTTTTTTTTGGTACGTTTATTTGAAGGGAGACAAATAATGTAGTATTATACTATTACTTATATATTAATGAACCAAAAATTAAGTGTTAATTTCAAACTGATCTCATGTTTGTTCATCAATAATGAATAGTCACAAATCTTAAGCAATCACAATCTCAAACAAGTACTATATTTTTTACTATATCTGTTAATTATGTAAACCTTTATAAACTACTGAAGCAACCACTGAAGGAAGCACTACTGTAGGAACAAATAATGAATAACACATGTAAAATATTTATCTCGTTAATGAATTATGACACATCATTTATTCCAAGCAGTTACTATATTTGTTACTCTAGCTGTTAATCTTAGTGAACTACTGAAGGAACAAGTAATGAATAACACAAGTGAAACACTGATGTCATAAGAACATAAGAACTATACAAATGAGAGGAGGCCATTCGGCCCATCAAGCTCGCTTGGGGAGAACTTAATAGTTCAGAGTTATCTTATCTAGCTCTGATTTAAAGGAACCCAAGGATTCAGCTTGCACTACTTTATCAGGAAGACTATTCCATACTCTGACTACACGCAGTGTAAAGAAGTGCTTCCTTAAATCCAGTTTGAAATGTTCTCCCACTAATTTCTACCTATGGCCACAAGTTCTTGTATTTGAACTAATACTGAAGTAACTATTTGGTTGAACAGCATCCAAACCTGTTAGAATCTTATAGACCTGGATCATGTCCCCCCTCAGTCTCCTGTTCAACCAAATAGTCATGTTTGTACTTCAGTAATATCTGAGTTATTACTAAGTATTTGTGCCTCTTCAAGCAAAGTGTTACCAATTATTTAATATTATATTATCTCATGTTTAGTTAAACCCCAGTTTCGATGGTTATCAGTTAATACCACTTTGGATATTTCACCCAAATGCCAAAAGTTTTCCGAAAGACATAGCTAGGTGCAAAAATTCCTTTACAAGAACGATTCCTTAAACCTGAGGCACAACCCGCCCTCAATTTTTCATTCTAGGAATGTTTTCTGTGCAATGGGCTGGCACCCCATGCTGGGTTTTTCCCTGCCTTGCGCCCGTAGCATCCAGGATAGGCTCTTGATTCCCCTGCAACCCTTAATAACATAAGCAGTTACAGAAAGTGGATGGATTGATGGATGGAACGGTTACCAAATATTCAAAGCATCCAATTTTCCTGATGTTCCCAGAATGTTATCCCACTACTACAGCTAAGACTAATAATATAAAAGCAAATGAAGCGTATGGTCGGGTAGTGGGTGGAACTGTCATTTTACACATCAGCGAGATCATGGGTCCAAGGCTGGATGGCTCATTGGCAGTATATACATATGGCACTTTTATAAGTTAATATTATCAAACCATAGCTTATTTTTCAACATTAAAGAGATGATTGAGGTAATAATGTTATCATGCTGACATTGACAGAACCTTTGAAATAATGTTCCATTAAAAGGCCTATTACAATAAGAATGTTCTCTGCCAACTTTGGTTAAAGTTCTGGGAACAGTCCCTGTTACCTGGGACTTGAGCACTGTAAAGCTGGAGTGGCTGCCTATCTCATTTATGTGTTCAGTTACAGCATTAACTGAAAAGTGAGGTGGATGTGGGCCGTACAAGCTACAAGTGAGAAAGGGGGTGTGTGGCGACACAGAGCTGGTGTCAAAATGCAACCGTTTTTATGAGAAAAAGCCTTGCTTAAATTACATTACATAATCAGGAATTGGTGATTAGGCTACATAGGCTATGTATGGTGAACAACAATGTCCATGCTAATGGCCCATTGGCCAGCTAACAGCAATAACCTACTTTAGTAGCCTAGGTAATTTTATGCTCCACTATTTTAAGTAGTGGAGAATAACGATTGGAAAGATCATCTCAACAAAACATCTAATGTCTAAATGTCAATATGTGTTGAACAATTCACTGGCCTGTTGACTTGCATATTTTAAATATTAAGATTTGTTTCCATCTAGGTGTAATTCAAGCCTGTATTTGTTTTTTGCCGTGCCGCTTCTCTAATTAAAATTTTAAATCACAAGCAAAGCGCATTTCATATCAGAGGAAGCAACCACAATGCCCGTGACTCCCGAGAGCCGGTGGATTGCGATGCCCCCTATCCACCGCTGCACTGGTGCGGCCAGCTCGCCTACTCCCTGCCTTTGTGCATGCGAGTGTGGGCGGACAGCGGCGAGGACGAGCTGGAGAAGTCGGCATCCAACCTTACCTTAAAATAGCCTGTTTTTGCAAACAGCTGATGCTTTCCATGAGCAGTTATCAGCGAGCCGTAACTGGATCCGCGCTGAAATGAGTGAGGGAGAGCAGATTAAGGGGACCACATCTATTCACAGTGCAATGCAAAGAAGTGCAGCACATTACTTTTGTGCTTAAATAAAAATTACTTAATGAGGAAGTGTGTGCTTAACTTGTAAGAATGTATAAAATCTGTAGATAGATAGATAGATAGATAGATAGATAGACATTAGTAATCACAAAGGCAAATTCGGTTTCACAGCAGAATAGGGACACAAAGTGCACAGTTACAAACACATCAAAATGCAAGACAATGTGCAGACAGTATGCATTGCAATGGTTTAGACAGTGGGGTGTATATCTGTACATGTGGTTAAGCATAGTTAGCAGAGTGTCATGGGTGATGCCGTCAGTGTTTAAATGAGGACTGGCACGTCGGAAGGAGGCAGTGTAATGTATATCAAGTTCATACTAGTATTTTACTTAATTTTTGTGGGAGAAGTAAGATATTTGAAAGGTTTTACACAGATTTTGCTTGTGTGTGTGAACCTAGTCATACTGTGGGAAGATGCTGTTTGTTCTTCCGTTTTTGTTTTTAATGGTGCATAAAAAGCCATAGTTAATGGCACTGTAATGAAAGTTTTATGAGTTGCAGAGCACATGCTCCACTTTGCTCTGAGATATTCCATGAATGCTCTGTCTCACATTACCCATACTGTCATGTCCTTGCATATGCAAAACAAAAAAATCTAAAATAACCAAATATGTAAACGCATTTAAAAAACAATACCATGGCACAACATTACCATAAATCCCGAACAGCAGTCATTGCTATGGAAACTTGGGATGGCAGATGCACTATATATGGACCACATCATCTCACAATGTGGCTAATATTTTAACACTGTATTTCACATAGTAACGGCTGACAAGCATATATAATGATTCATTTTGTTAAATTTTGTTTATCATAATGTCCTATAATGTACAAATTTCTTGCTTTCTATGCCTGTCCCTTCCAAAGCAATAATGTCATATATGTGAGTTAGGGACAGGGAGAGACATGGGTGTCACCACTATCAACCAGAAACTCATGGGATCCAGCAGTGGTACTGCATCCTGGCTCACATAAACCATCCCCAGTGCCAATTACTCTTTCCGGCCGTAAAGCCTGCAGTCACAAGGCGGAGGACCGCAGGGCAGCAGTTCAGGAGGCTGAACGCAATCTCACAACGAGATGGGAATCAAAGCAAAGCCAATAAAATGTTTGTGTGTTACTCTAATGAATGCGGGCTAGCAAAATAACATTAAATGACTAGTCACTTAATATGGAAAGCATTTAAAACGTAATGAACGAGTATAGAATATATACATTTTTAGTTTTACATCGACTGTAGCCTAAAGGCCAATGAGATGACAGTGGCATGCTTCCATGGTTACGGCGCCTATTTAAATGTTTGTTCATGGAGAGTTATAAGGAAGACAAACCTTTAAGACAGCAAAACGAGGCAGTACCATTTAAACAGGACCATTTACAGAAAGTCATTGCTTAAATTATGTTATAGAACATAAATTTGTAGCCACTGTGGGCTTCATATAATGGTTGATTGGAAATATCGCTTGTGTTACAGAATATAAGTACCACAGTTTCAGCATTTTTATGAAACAGATTAGTAAAATTATTATAGACATAATTGCTACTGGATATGCTGAACGTACTTTCCATTTAAGATTAAATACATAATTACAGCTTTGATAATTATATAATAATTATATAAGCCTAATGTAAAATGTTAAATTTCATTTAAAATAATGTAACATTTAAATCCATTTTTATAAAAGCAATAAAATGAATGAAAATTAATTGTAAGGAAATGAGATGAAATGGTTCAGTTTCTTTGCTACAGCTGGAGTTTTAATACTAATGTTACTATAAGACCCATTAACCGCTATACTACACATTTCATAATAACAACGTAAAAGTTTCATTCAAAGCAATTTAAAGTATTCAAACAGGAGAATGCTTCTCCCACAGCAATCAAGGCTTATGAATACTGCCAGGGGACTCCTATAGAGACTAAAACCAGTAACACTGCTGTGGTGAGTACTCATTCGTAAGAAACACGTCAATACTGAAAACAATCCGAAAATATTTGTAATAGTAGTGTGTATGTATGCATAGTCTATGACTGCGCATAAAGGCTAAAATTTGTGACACATATCCAGTTCTATGGGTAGGAGGTTGGTGGTGACTTGCAATGGAATCTATTTACTGGTTTTATCGAAATGAGAGCTATATTGTTCATTAGAGCATGAAAAAGAGTCAAAATACTGGGCATATTCGGGTCACTTGCAGGTAGCCTGTTGACTCCTTACATGGGCATGTGCATTTGTGGCCATGTGCCTGTGCACGTATTCGCTTCGTCATGTGTGCGCGTTTTTGCTTGATCACATGTGCGCGTATGCCTGTGTCTGCGTCCCCTCTATAGATCCCTGGCACCCTGACTTCATTTTATAAGCTTTACGTTCCCCCCTGTGACACCCAAATCACTTTTTTGACATTGCATATGTTTACATTTTACACAAGATACCTTAAAAAATTCATTGTTTCTGATATCTTTCATCACTTTGACATGAATCACAAAAGCTCCTTTTGCCTCTATATGCACAATTACCTAGCAGTCTTAACCTTCATAATGACAGTCTTGCATTGATAACAATACCACATTCAAGTGTATGTCATTTATATAATACAGAAACACAGTGCTTCTGGGAAGTCTACATTTCAGATGCCAGCTACAGGCCATGTGGCAACGTTTCGGCTATGGTGTGCCATTGTGTGGAGTTACAAAACAATGCATACACATTTTCAAGACGTAGCATTTTATTAAAAGCTTCCTTGCTCATGTTGAAGGTAGGTTACAGCATAAGCCATCAAGCACGAAAGAGAAAGTGTCAACCACGCAAGTATTCAGACCCAACAAGCCAATATTCTGTGAAAACTATTATACCCGCAAGCCCCCACCAATTTTTCTCACTGGCTTAATCCAGTCTTTGCTCTTTCTTCTGGCAGTTCTGCTCCAGACTGGTTTCTTTGGTATTAACTATGCTTTCACATGGACCTCAGATGTGAAGCCAGGACGATCTGTTGCTGCTTAAGAAGGTCAGTCCTCCTTCTTAAGCCACTCCAGGGCAGCTGTGGCCTCATACTCTGACTAACTGCCCCGTTCAAAAGATTTCCTGTAATACAGGGCTCTATGCCCAAATCCAGGCCTTGTGTTCAGTTCTACCAGGCACTTAGTTAAATAATTAGTGATTCTGACTGACCAGAGGCTTCACACCTGGTTCCCAGGTAAAGGAAGACTGGAAAATCAGCAGGACTTGGCCCTTGAGGACCGTGATTTGAATGGCCCTACTTGTCTTCACTCGTTACAAGCCTGACTGAGGTAAACCACCACTGCTGGATCTGAATGTATGGCATCTACACAAATTCAGGCACATTTTTAACCACAACCGCACTATATGTATTTTTGTTTTCATTGAAGGAAAGCTGACATGGTTTGGAGATAGCTTATATACCAGCCTTTACAGAGGACTTCCTTATTGCCTTCCTGCTACACCAAAACATTTGTGAAGCTCCCTCCACATTGACAGATGCTTTTTCTTCTCTTCTTCCACAATATCCATTTCTTTTTCTCCCAAAGCTGGCCTCACACAAATATTCCAGGGGAGTGTCCTCCTTACTGGGCTCATTAATTTATCTGAACAGTGTACTACCTCAGTGACTCACTCTACCTTGCACTTAACTGAGCTCAAATAGATTCCTTGATGGGCATTTTTCAATCACGAATATGCATTGAAAGCTTTTTGCACTCCACCAAACGCATTACAATTTTCATGATTTCTTCCAGATTTTAACTTACATCCGTAGAAATACAGTGAATGAAAAGGCAGATAATGCTCAGTGTTTTCGATTGTGAGAAATCGATTTCCATAGAAATGCTAGGGTTGCTATCTGACCCGTATAAAACAGGATGTAGCAGTTTGTTTACTAATACAGGACGATCCTATATTATAAGGGTTTACCCTATAAAATGCCTTAGTTGAACGACCACCTAAAATATCCTGCCTATCAATATGAGTTTCACATTTTCACAATTCCATTAACAACCTATTACCCACTGTGAAGGCATGCCGAAAGTTAATGACTTAGTAAACATCAATGGCTCCTTTCAAGGTGCTCTAAAACAGAAAAATGTGCAAATTGTGCAAGGGTCTGAATACTTTAACAGACACTGAATAATCTATCATTTGTAAAGTGCAACAGAAAGAATCTGGACAATAATTACTACATAAGAAAATAGCATGTTCAGTGTCAAGTTACGGTCTATATAAGAAAGGAATTCCTTGCTTCGGTTGCTAAGTGTTGCTAGGTGCCTTCTGTGTATGAGAGAGTGCATGCGTGGGTGTGTGTGAGCGCCTGTCTCAGAGTAAGTAAATGTGTCTGTCTGTCTGTGTATTTTTCCTCATGGTGTGACCTGGCTCCCTAACTCGCCTTTGGAAGCTCCTGTTTCTGCTTTGTGCCCTGTGCTTCCGGAACATGCTCTGGCTTGCAATGACTCCATGCTGGATTGAATGTTTTCAGAAAAAAAATGGACTAGGAAAAAAAAACTAAACAAACCTGGAATGATGATGGGTTTATGTGCGTGTAAATGTACTGCACTGTTAACCTGATATGTGGAGATTTTATACAAACATGTGCCTTTGAACAGAAAAGAGGGCAGAGCTGAAGCATCATATGACACAAAGCAGGTGGGCTTTGATAAGTTCAGTTATCTCCAGGATTCAGGGCCAGTCCTGTGTTTATTTTTACAATCAAGGAAGAATGTGTCTTCCATCACAAACTGAATAATGGCCGACCCGTATTAAATTAAGCATCTGGATGACTGTCAGGAATGTCTAAACTAGGAAAAAAAACTGACAGTTTTTCTGGGCCAGAATACATCAGAGTACATGTGCAAATGTGTGTGCATTTTTATGCACGTTAGCAAGAAGGTGTAAAGGAACAATAGATGAATTGTATGAAAATTTCAAACTAACACATTAAAACAAAACAAAACAAGCCCTGGCAATGTTAAAAGAGTTACTCATAAACAGAAAAATCTCATGTAGCTAACTGTGTTTATTGTGCTGTTTCTTTTACCCAAGAAATGTTGGTTAGATATCCATCAAACTGGACAAGACAAGGTTAACCCAAAAATACTGAAGCATTTTAATACTTGTATATTACATATTTATATGGAGTTACAGAATATCCGTTGTGCCTACTAAACTTCACATCCATCTTTCTCCTCAATAAGTTGTTCAGCTCTGTTCTGGTCCTTTTGAGTTAGAACTTCTTTAGGACAGAGAATTTCCCATGGCCCTCAAAATCCCTGCAAAGAATTGTTAGTTTTGCCTGAGTTTCGTGGCCATTTCTACAAAACAGCTGAAACAAAAATAACGAAGAAGATAGCCAAGTAAGCAGCTCCAGAAGTAAAGGTACAAAGCTTGTTAACTCCTAAATAACGAACAATCCTGTCCCTGCTTGTCGCTAGTTAATTTCGTATAGCTCAGATTATCTCAATAATCTCCCACAATTAGGAAGTGTCACTGAATCAGTCACTTTGTCTCTTTTGACCTCCCCACCATTTTCCCTGGGGATCAGTCATGCACATTGTCATCGACGTGGATTATCAGCGGACAGAGCTGAGGACAGCTGAGGGTCCTACCTGTGAGAGAGTGAGCCGGCTTCCCGCACGCTTGTGGTATTTATTAGGGCTTTCAAACTGGAGGTCCTCCCACCTGATTCTCCATAACATGCCGGCCAGCTCTTTCTCCAGCTTCAGTTTTCTTCACAAACAAGAGGAAAAAATAGATTTGTTCTAAAGCTAGACTGGCATCATGTCTGCACACCCCCCGCCCCCAATGCTGCCTGAGATCATTGCTATCTTACAGGATAAGTGAAGAACAAGAGCGATTCAAACCCCATTATGCCTTTTGTGACATCATAGGCAGTGGCAAATTACTTTGGGTCAGCATCCCAAAGAGAAATCATACATCCCAAGCTAAACAGAACTAAACTAAAAGGTTTCGCTCCCTGAAATATTTCAGACAATCCCAGTGCACTTTGTTGAGAACTGCATTTTTTGCATAAGAAACATTCACTCTGTTTAGCTGGGTTACTGTAAGTCTAACAAGGCAGCCAAAACATGAACACTTTTAAGCGAACTACATTAAATACACAATAAATGCTATGCCGAATCCAGGCATTTGAGAAAGCAGGGTCGACCAGTTCCTGGAGAAACTCGGGGACCTACTGGTTCCAGGCTCAGCATCCCACACACAGCTCCCATATATACAATAGGTGGATTCAGTATGGTTCATGCTTGTAGATAAGATAATCTGACACTCGATTACAGTTTAAAACACATTATGCAAATAAACTTATACCAGGCCAATTGATTTTGACATATGCAACACATTTCGTACCCAGAACTTTGCAGGTGACTGGTCTCTCCCACTTGTCCCACAGGGGTAATCTTAAACACCATGCACCCTGGCATCCAGTTTACTATTTCAATTAACATGCAATGGGGCCTCGACGTGAATCGATACATCTGGTCCAGATAGCAGAGGTGCCGCCTCCCATCTCCATACAGGATTTGGCCATCGCAGAGCGTTTTTACTTATAAAAATCTATTTTTATGAAGATTCTGGAGGTCCTGAAGGGCAGTCTGTGGGTAGTTTGGCCTTTAAAACTGAAGAGGTAAAAAGAAGGTTGTTGAGAAGTAGAGGAAAGCGAGGAGTCCCACACATTCCAAAGTAGAGTGGAGTGGGGGGAAAAGCGTCCAAAACGCTTGCAGCTGGCGGCGTGAAGGAGGCCAGCCGTGCCACTGGGGGGCACTATGCACTGGTCAATGATGCCCCACTGTCTGGCCACACCAGCTGCAGCAACAGAGCCCCCTGTTTGTTTTAATAAAGCATATTTCAAAATAAAGGCGCAGTGTGACCTCCTTAAGGCATTTTGATACCCAGGACTCGTCATATATTTGGCTTGGAGCTTGTAGTCGGAGTTAAATTAATGAAGTGTTTGGACAAAACTTTATAAAAGCATTTCCAAGAGTGCACTCCTCTTGTTTACCCCCATCCCCTCACCCAGGTAATATAGGCAGAATTAAATGCTTTGGAGAGTCTGGCAATCACCGTCACGCCACACAAAGCATTTCACATCCTTCTGAGACTGTCAGCCCCGACCCCTCTTCTGGAATAGGCATTTTTCCTGCAGGACACGGGGCCAGTAAAACGGCGAATCTTATCTTGTGCGGGGCCTAAAATATGTCGCTGGCCGTGAAGGTGACAGGGGTTAAGTGCCCTGCAGCTCAAACAAGGACTGACCAGCAGAAATGGCTTATTATCTCCCAACAAAAACATGCTGCACTCAGAAAAATACTATTACTAAGGTGGCAATTTGGCTAACGGATTTAAACTGTAAGTAAATTGTACTCTTTAATCAGCCATAAAAACTTTCTCCTCTGCAATAAATAGAAATGTATTAGTCACGCAGATATGTTTAGGTAGGAAAGCCTAAATTCCCCATGGCTCTAGGTGACTGCACACGAAGGGCCTGCAGAAGGTGGGCCATACTAAGCCGCTTGCACCTCCTTCCTTCTTCTTGGCAAATGGCTCAATCGTGTGAGGGGGAGCTGGGGCCACATGTCCATCTCTTTGCTTAACTCCCAGTCAGAGACCTAAGGGATCTGTGGAGCTAGCAGGGCCTTTGGGATCCCCGGCTGATGAGGGCAAACATGGCCCCCTTTCCCGAGCACCCGCAGCCATGCGGACTGGTCAGTGTGTCCGCATCTGAAACAATGCTGGGACGCCGGGCACACAAATCGCTGATTGCTGTCATAATTTTTCTTCTCCGAGTCGCTATGGTTTCCAAGTATCTATTAACACATTTTCTCTCTGGTTCTCCTTGAGTCAGAACTGGGGAGAGGGGTTGCATACACAGCCCCCTTTTTCACGGATTCGACAACATACCATCCATATCAGGGCACACGGTACTGCGTGCACAGCCCAAATGGCTCAAGATTAAGATACACCCCAACTACTTATACACAGTGCAGCCAGACAGGCAAATAACTGCTATGATTTGCCATCTCTGTAAGAAAATCTCATTTGTGAAATGAATTATTGCCGGCGTCTAACTAAATAAATAAATACCCCTAGGCGGTAAATTAGCCCTGCACCATTTGTTTCACTGGTTTATTTAAATAGGATAAGGAAGCCGCTGGGAGAGGCATGAGAGGAAGGGAACAGATCACGCGTGGCCCCGTTGTACTTTACTCAACCAAAGAGTCAAACTGTTCATCATTACTGGGTCACAGGGAAATGGGGTTAATTACAGCACTGGATTATTCACTGGAATGTACTGTGTTGGTATCAACATAAACTCCAACTATCTGCGTTCACAAACAAAGTTGGGTTTTTTACAAAAATGAAGAATGAATCTAAATCAAAACTTTCAAATCACCCCTATCTGCCTCTGACACTCAAAGCCCCTTTATTATCATGGAGGCACCTTTTTATCCATTTAATTTTTGTGAAAACCTGAATACATCTTTCTATGTCATAGTAACAATGAGAAGAGTGGGGATAACTTACTTTTAATATACAGTGGTACTTCAGAACGCGAACTTAATCCATTCAGAACTGGATTGAATCCTAAAAAGTTCGAGTTCTGATCCAATTTTCCCCATAAGAAATAATGGAAAACCAGTTAATTGATTCCCAGCCATTTTTTTTAGCATTTAAACACAAAATGAACCGGATAAAACAAGAAGCATATATTGTACTAAACACATCTAAGCACATTTATTAAAACAGTAATTTGTAAAGTAAGAAAATAAATGTATCCAAACAATGTGGAAAGTAAAAAAAAAACAATGTGTCCAGTCCCGATCGTCCGCTCCTTCCGTGAGGCGGAGACTGAAGTTATCCTTTGTTTCCGCTGAGACGTGCCGCGTGACTCATTTCCCCGTGCATACAAGTTATCTTGGTGTTCACGTTTTGACTTCTGAGATTCAGATTGAGTTCTAGGTATTTTTTTTTTTGAACTAGTTGGTTCAACTTTAAAGAAATTCAAGTTCTAATGAGTTCAAGAACTAAGGTGTCACACTCCGTCCGTTCGAGCCTCGTGTGTGCCACGCCCCCCTTGCTCCTCGTGTGCAAATCCTGATTGAAACCAGCTGTAGTCCACCCGTTTGATTGTGATCTGTTGTTTCCTGTTAGTTCCCTGTTAGTCTTTTGTATTTCGTCCGCGTCTGAGTTCGTATCCCCAAATCTGTCATTGTGATGTGTTGTGGAATCTACCCGTCCGTGTCTGAGAATAAATCCTGTTTCCCCGGATTTGCTCGCCTCTGCGTCTTGGCTAAGCGATCTCCACCGACATCCAGGCACGCTCACACGCTGAACGTGACATAAGGTACCACTGTATTCATCAAATCTGATCGGCGAACAAGCCTGTTGGCAAAGCCATATTATCCAAGACTGAGATCTTCATGAACTAAAATTAACTCAAGGTTTCTAACCATATATGTAAAACAATAAAACTCAGAGATTGTGAGTATTGGAAATATATGTTTTTCAAGGCACACTAAATATAATTATAAAAAAAAACTCAAAAACCAAAATTTTCTGGTCCACTATGTTGGGTGTTTTTATCCTGTTTTCTGCCGCATATTTTGCATTAGGCCTTGCGAATATCGCTTGGTAACTACATAATTATTAGGATTAGCTGCAGTCTAGCAACCAATTTAATGGCTGCTTTGTCTCAAACACATACCATGATGCCAAATCCCGCAGTCCATCCAACCATCAGTCAGGGTACCTAGGAACACAACCTTTCCATCTGAAAAGCAATCCTCCCCTATGATCCCCAAACAGTATTTCACAATCAGCAAGATCCAACTTGCATTCCCTTCCTTTAAGAAGTGGATTTCATCAGAGAGCAGCCAGAGTGCATCCAAGAATTCCTGAAATGCCCTGAATTGCTGAAATTGGTTTTAAGGGGATTTTTTTTTATCAGATCCAGATATCAGATTTAATATCAGATTTGCATTAACTGTCTCAGCTTATCACTCATCCTGTTTCTGTTTACTTACATTGTAAAACAGATCAGCTATCTTAAAGGAAAAGCCAAAAGGTGTTTTTACTATAAAGTAAAATAGAGGTCAGTGAATTTAGATTGTTTACTCTGTGATGGTCCCTCGACTTGGCACACAACCCCTTCCCCAGACATCCCGCCTTACATACTACTCACCCAACAGACCAACACCCTAAAGAAAATTCCTTTTAAGTTTGGCTTTTGTATTCCCTGTATATTGATTTACTCACGACTACTAGTCTCAATATACAGATTATACAGGTTATGTTTGTATGTGTCCTTGAACAATCTTAGTGTTTTGTGTGCCACCCTTATAACCATGTTCACGGAGTATCACCTATTTTACCCCTTTACCCTTGAACACTTATATAAATTTGAATAAATAAATAGGTATAGCTACCACTGCATATATGTTCTCATGGTTATACCAGAAGAATCTGGAA